>JARVGQ010000474.1:19481039-19491395 GCA_031762355.1 Hypsolebias martinsi | reverse complement strand
CCCCCCCCCCCCCCCCCCCCCCCCCCCCCCCCCGTCAGACAGATTAGCTGGTGTGTTACAGGTGCTATAAAAGTTGTTGCTTTGGACACGGCTCATGAACAGCATAATGACTCCAGGCTTGTGTTAATCGCACTCCACCTGGCTCTGTCTTCGGTCCTGGCCGGCTCAGCTGCCAGGCTGATGAAGAGAGGAGGAGAGCGCTGTTGCATCACACCTACTGGGAAGGGACGGAAATGAGAAAAGAATGTTTGGAAGGAAAATGAAGAGGGAAGATCCTGACGATGATGCACCTTGCTATGCTGTACACAAACGACCCAATGAGTTACGTTAAAAACAACTTGTTAATCTGCTTTTCCTGAACACAATTTAGGAGAAATTTGAAGCTCAAAGAAACAGAGGAGTATTTAGGAATAAAAGATGAGAGGGAAAAGAGTGATGGAGTGTGTTTAGATGTTTGCTGTGCTCCCTCGAGGTGGGGTGAGCGTGCTGTGAAGTCCATGCAGTTTGTTTTATTGGCCCTTTGGGCCATCAGAAACAGAACATTTGCACTGGATACCCTAAACCACATGCTCTGTTGTTGATGAGTGGATGATGCTTTTCAACTGAGCAATGTGAGCCTCACATTTATCTTTTCACCGTCACATTTGTTCGCTCCTGATGTCTGTTACCAATCCCCAAGACTCTTTACTTATTGTATTTCCTTTTTTCCTTTTAATATATTATACTATGATGAGAGTGCTGGGGAAAAACATGTGCGTCCTCGTTTGGGCGGCCGCCAAGCTGTCAGACATCACTCCCCTATGAGGTAGTGTTTTGGCCCAGCAAGCAGACAGACTGAAAACTCAGGTGTAGTTTAGAACACAGTGTTTATGAGGCACGACGTTACTGTAATCCAAGTAATTGTTTATTACAGGCCCCAACCTATGTTAAAAGTAATTACCTTCAGGTGCCCCTGCTGTGTAAAAATTCCTTTTTGTTTCCTGTCTGGGTGCCCAGCACAACAATTTAAAACTCCTCCTTCCAGAATGGATGGGATTTTATTACACTTTGTGAAGAACATTACATTTAATTATTGGTTTTTCTGTGAGCCGGGCCAGTTGTAAAATCTGTGCATAAGCTATTAATGATCATTAGAGCTTCGCTGGTGCTGAGCTATTCCTCAGTGACACTCCATCACCTGTGCCCATAAAACTCTTTGTGCCAGGGCAGTGGGGGAGGATTTTAGCTGTGGCGTGGGGCTCCAATACCCGACTCCTTAATCAGACGGTTGGACAAAATGTAATCATTAGCCCTGCAAGAAGCAATGTGCATGAGTCTCAAAAATATAAAGAGAGCTTATGTAAAAAATAAAAAAGTGAAGAAGGAAATAAATGGAACAGAAAAGAGGAAGTTTCTGCCACAGACTCACCTGTGTCTGTTTGCAATCAGCAGGTTCAAGTTTGGAGCAAGAGCTTAGCACATTTCTTTCTGATTTAACGACTTAAATAGAAATTTTATTACTGAAGAATTTATTCCATCTTAGGGCCAACTGTTTGCTGGGTCGGAGCAAATACTGGTTTTGTCAGGAGTCAGAGATAGGTCTATAAAGACCAGCCAGTTATGATGCCATGTTTAAAACATCTGAGCTATAATCTACTTCTTCTAAGAGAAAATAAATAAATAAATGCACCAAGCTTCACATTCTAAACTTGAACTATCAGAGTTATTGTCACCACTTTCTTTACATAAACAGACACAGTGTAAAATGCTATGTGATGTATCAACAATCTTTTTTCATATCAAATTATTGTTTTGATTTTTTTGCAGCGAAAGAACATATTTTTTTTTATTTTTCTGTTCTATACATTTCAAGGATTGATTTCCTCCAAGGCTACAGTAAAATCTATGGGGTATTTTATTATGAATACCAAAAATAATATAATATAATATTAACAAATTCATTTCTAGTATCAATGTTTAATGTATCCTTAAATAAAAGAATGTGTAAGTCTAATTTGTTACTGAATGCCAACTGCCATGTGCATTTTATTACCTTCTGAAACAGCCAACGTGACTGAAAATCTCAAAGGTAAACTTATCGGTTCAGCAGAAGTTTGCAAAAAACACGTTTTAATTCTGAGCTCTGTTTTCATGGCACCTCGCGAGTTCTGATATTTATATATTTATTATTGACAACTGTCCAACTTATTTCATCATTTTATTTTTGTTTTTAGCTTCCAATTCTTTCTTATATTTTCATCTAAATGTTTTCTCCAAGAGTTTATTCTTATTTAGTTCTGCCATATTTGTTTACTTACACAAACCACAACCAGCTGAATGTCGGTCATTCATGCAATTCACTGTAGTGACATACATGATACAGCCACATAGTGCAGCAGCAATAAACATATTAGGTGTCACAGCTGTGGCTTAGTGCAATGTTATTAACAATAATACTGAACAACTGACAATAACATTGCACTGAGCCACATCTGTGACACCTAATATGTAATCTTATAAAACTGGTTGGCATGCTATGTGAGTGTGCTGCTTGTGGGATTGAGATTGTTGTGGTTCTTCGGACTAATGAAGTCCTTTGAATGAAGGATGAAACGTCTCAGCAACAACAACAACAACAAAAGAAACTGTCCAGATGACCTAACTTAACTTTGCTGGATTTTTTTTTAACCTGGATTAATGAGCATGAACTTTGATGTACAGTATTTTGTGCCCTTATTGCATGCCTTTAGTGTTCTCGTATTTTGTTGTTTGTTTGTTTTTAGCTTGTCGACTCGGTTCTTCTCATCCTGAACATGTCACTGCATTGTTGGCCTTGTGTTAACCTGCATGTGACAAATACACAACATAACATATCATAATTCAAACTGGGTTTTACAGCAGATTAGGGCGAGGCTTTGTTTACACTGAGTGTGGACTCATATGGTAAACTCTGTCAAACTGCACCTTTGGATACAGTTCAGGATAACATTTTTTTATACTTTACTTCATAGTTAAAAATACTTTTAAACTAACAAAAAAAAAACCCCACCATCTCACTATTTTCGTGTTGTTGTTCTTTCAGCTGTTCCCTTCTTGAGCAAGCAAACTCACACAGAGGATTTGGCAAGTGTTTTCCTGACAACCTGGGCTTGATCCTGCAGCTTCAGGAAGACTTCATCGCTGGTAAATCCCTACCAACTGATGTGAAAGACTAAAATATATGACTAGGGAGTAGTAAAGGAAGGGATTTGGTGTTAAAATTCGAAATTGGCATTTTTAAATCATGTTTGAAATGGCACATAGCTCATGTTTGTAGCACCTTTTAAATTCACTAATTGGTGATCAGTCAGCACCGACTGTTTTTTTTTAAATAAAGTTAAGTGGTGGTACTCAGACTTTTGTTTTGCAGGTAAAATAACACAAATGCTGTGATCTTTACATATAAAGTATTTCTCCAAACTAAAACTATCCACACAGATTTGGATGAGGTGTTTTTTTTTTTTTTTTTTAATTATTAGTTTTGTAATTAAAAAACTGTTTCATGATCAACTCTTATCTGGTGCTGAAACCATTTCAGTAGATGGGGGAAAAGCAAAAAAGGAATGCCATCTTCATCTACCCAAGCATGCAGACAGTTCTCTGACATGCATATGTGCACTGGCACAGTCACAAGGGTGCAATTAGCCACTCAAGCTGTGATTACAGTTACAACCATCACAAGTGTGCATAAAATGACTCAGCTGGGAGCAGATTCTGCTCGCACGTCTTTACTCTGTTGTCCTTCTGTGCAATATCAAAGTGATCACCGTGTGCAACACAAAACAGTTTTAAAATGCAGATTATCACTGAACGTTTGGTTGAGTTTATTGTTTCTTACATGTTTGACCAGTTTCTTATCTGTTACTAGTTCAAGTGTCTTTATTAGCCCCGAGGGGCATTTAGTAGGGTTAGGGTTACTAACCCTTAGTTTCACAGTCAGGAGAAATAAAACATCCATATTACACAAGACATTAAGAAAATAACAATACACGTAGTCTTCGGGTTTCAACGGTCTCGCGTTACGATGTTTCGAGGTTACGACGCATCTCCCATTCTCTATGAAAAGTTTTATTTCAAGTTACGTGGTTTTATGTCATAAACGTCGTAACGCAGCGGCGCATCAACGGAAGGATATTGTACTGTGTGCGGTGCAGCAGCGGAGGAATACTGTACTGTACGCCGCTCTAGACCGAGGAGGACGGCGTCACCAGCTTCCCAGTAGGCCATTACCTCTTTTTGCCCTTCATTATGGCTCCCAAACATAATAATAATTGATAATTATGTGGGGTACATTGTTAGGATAGGCTAAGTGCTTGGTAATACAGTACCATACATGTATATGGTTCGGTAATTACGTACGTTCCGACTTACGTCGAAAATCGGTTTACGACGCCACGTAGGAACGGATCTACGTCGTAAGTCATGGACTACCTGTACAGAAATCATCAGTGTTCATTGAGAAGCCTGATCACTCCAGGAATGAATGAGTTTTTCAGTCTCTTTGTTCTACATCTGGGCTGCAGATACCTGTGTCCAGATGGAAGCAACCTGAACTCACCATGGACTGGGTGATCAGGATCTGCCAGAATCTGCCTGGCCTTCTTCACTGACCTCGTCTTGTGTAAGTCAGTGAGGTTCTGTAGGGCAATGCCAGCAGTTTTGCTGAACATCCTGACAATCCCCAAGGGTTTATTTATTGTTAATTTATTGTTAATACAGTTGTTAATCAAAAGGTACTGAGAGCATCATCGTCAGGCTACCTTTTTAGCGAAGAGTCAAACATTTAGCCAACACCAGTTTGGAACGGACCAACTTGCAGACTGACACAAACCCACAACCAAAAGTCCATTTCTTCACACACTAACAGATTTCACATGCAGACGACTTTCTGTAAATGAATACTGTACACAAACGTGCAAAGGCACGCGTGTGCACATCCATCCACACAGCTGCACATGCTTGGAAGGAGCTAGCATCTGTCGCAGATACATCCGTCAGAGCCTCCACATCTGTGTGCTGCAGCTCAAGCGTTGGGCTCCAGCCCCCACAGCCGTGCACGTTCCCCTCAACTGGGTTTGGCCTCAAGCCACTCTGCCTTCGCTCTCCAGCTGAGTGATACATGCACTAACCTCAGACAGCTTTACCGTACTGTAGCCTATTTAAAGTACCCCTGAAGGTAATGTGATACAGTGCATTTTATTCAAAACTTATTTTTTTACTGAGAGGGAGATGTGGCAACTGCCTAATGGCCTTATCGCTTTTTTTTTTCATGGTGACACATGTTCTTGGCTCTGCTGGCATGCACATTCAAGCAGCAAATGCTCTCCAACGTCTCTCATCTGTCTAAAACGTAACTTTCCCTCATAACTTCCACACGAACCAAGTTGAGGGACATAACCGATATGTGCTATTCAAAGCGTTACAGACAGCGATTGACACAAAGCGTGTTACAATCAAAGCACTTCGACTTTAATTTTGTTTTTCATTTTCAAGACATTGCCACATATTTTATAATGTAGTTGAATCTTATTGTCACTTGTGATAGGGATTGAATCTGGTGATGATTTTTTTTTTTTTTTTTTTGGCATCTTCGGCAACAGTATCACCTCCTCCTCTCCCCAATTTGACCCCTAGCTCACCCCTGCCCCAAGGTCATTAGTCATAAACAGAGAGGGGGAGGAGGAAGGATTGTGACGAGTGCAAAGGGAACAGTGCAGAATGGATCCTTTTGTGAAGCCCCTCAGGCCAGAGGCTGCGGCCTCATCCGGGGAAATAACGCTGTTTTTGGCCTTTCCTTGGAGACACTTGTGCTTCCTGGATTGTTTCTATGTCCCCATCTTTCTGCGAATACGCGCACTTGTGTTTTTGTCTACAAGTTCTTGCATGTGTTACAGCTTGTCTCCTCAAACATATCGCCATGGCAACTGCTCTTTCTGGTGGTTCATTTTTGATCTGACACCAGCTGACGTGTCCAGCGGAGCATGTGAAGCTTCTAACAGGCTCGTTTTTAAACTTATTGTCTCCCGCCACATGTAATCATTGCTGCGTCTAAAAGTATTTGTATGTTACATAATGTCATGTGCAACAGTTGAATGAATTGTTCTAGGCTGAATTTATGTACTTGTGACAAACTCGCCGTGGATCAGTCTAACTAAATCTTACTGTGACATGGCACTTATTTCCTGATAGCTTGTTTTTCGGACAGTTTGGCAAACTTGTCCCTCTTTGATTCTCCTTTAAATTGAATCCAGAACGTCAGGACTTCATCCAGAGAGCAAGCACACCTTGTTTCAGGAGATTTCAGCCTTAAGGGAAATTATGCCTTGAAATGTAAAGGAAAAGACGCATTGTGCCAAAACGGCAACCACTCTGTTCACTGTTCAACTGGCGCTCGGACAGCTGGTGAAAGAAGGATTGGATTAGGATCCAAGCATTAATAAAGAGTGTTTTTTTTTCCCCCCAGACCTCCTGTTGCAGAAAGACAGAGTGTACAGTAAGAATGTGAGAAGAGGCTTCACTGAACTGTCATTTAATTTGTTTTTTTTTTTTTGGTCATCATTCATCCTTTAGGCGGAGTACATTTTTGAAGATTCAGCTGTGATAAAACCAGTGCCTGTGAGCAGTTGCATCACTTTAGCTCAGGCTTACTGCACCTCTGTTTATATGCACTTCACTTGTTGGGCCAACGATGCTAGCAGTCGAATATTTTGTTGAAATTGAGTGTTAGCAAAGCGGAGCCCAGTAGAAAGGAGGTTCCCACCATGTTGGAAACCACAGTACGGCCGGCGCCAACTCCAACGAGGCACGGATTACTGCTCCTTTTCCAAAATTCTAAGAAATGATCTCTACCATGTTGCAGGTCTCACTAGACTTACAGCTGGTCAAGTGAAAGGCTTTGGATTATTGGTCATAATTTGCTTTCTATGCATGCACACCTACCTCATCACCTGTTTTAAAGTGATTTGAACAATGTAAAACCCTTGTTAGAGTACGCAGCAGAACAAAGAGAAGCACAAAAAAAAAAACATGTTTTAAGTGTGTAAAGCCACACACTTAAAATGAGTCCATGGTAGCAACAGTGCTGCAGCTATCAGAGCCTCTCAGCCGTGTGCTGATTGCAGTAATGCTAAAGGCAATGACAGCCTCAGCACACGCTCTCAATAAAGCTCCCCAATTGTGAGGTGTGGAAAGGTGTCTGGCAAAGCGCCTGACCGCGGCGCTCAAAGAACACTTTGTCTGTGTACCTCTCTCCCACCCTACCTGCTCATGTTGTGGAAACAGTCCAATGTTGTCACACAGTTGATTTAATAAAATTGGATTCTCAAAATAAGTCTTCTAGTGTTTCAAGGGTGCAATAATGGAAACACATATACCCCCCTACCCTCTCTCCAGCTTTACAGGCATCCTTCCAGAGGCAGAATGGGCAGGAGGGAGACCAGGAGTAAATGGATACTTCCCTGCTGTGAGTCTAGTCGTCAAGGTATGGCATGAAGTGCTGCAACGCCACGGCCAACGTAAGCTCACATCAAGCCACAGCCCTCGCTGCTGCTGCAGCTCACAGAGCTGTTAAATGATGATTGCTTAAACAGAAAAGGCCTGGAAGGAAAGCAAAGGTAGCAGCTTTGAGTTTGAGGTACTGCTGTGGTTTTGTAAGTTGGTTTTGGGAATGGCAGGGAACCAGTTCAGTCTCCTATAGGCTAATATGGGACATGACTGAAAATATATTGTGTATTTAAAAGAGCAACATGTCATTTTTACCTTAAGACTAAACCGTGCTCATTAGCTACAGTATGAGGAGTTTTTTTTTTTTCTAATGTTTATCTGTTTGTTTTGTGCAAGAGCTTGAAATGCAGAAATACCATAAAATAATTGGCAATAATGGAGTCTGGGTTTGAAAAACGTGATCACCTCATAGCGTGACCATTTTTTTTAATTGAAACTGTAGATTTCTAGTTTGGTTCTGAAAGATCTAAGGTGCTACCTAGAGTTTCTGCTGCAAGTATCTATCCTTGGCATTTTAGGTGAATTACATATTCTTGGGTATGATTTAGCATATACCTGAGCATTCTTATCATATAGGGGTTTCACAAACCACACAGGTTTCTCACTACCTTTTTTTTTTTTTTTAGCATCCTGGAATAGCATTTGTTAATTTCACCTGCAGCCCTTATTCACTTATCCACATTTACTGAATGATTATTTGGATGTGATGATCTGAATGCAATAAATGTTTATTTGACAGCAGGTCTTCTAACCTGCATTCACTAACTTCTGTTACACTTTTATTTTATTATTTTTTTTTTTTACCTCTGGCTGCCCTCTTCTTCAGGGGTTTTGCCACAGTGAGTGAACTCGCACAAGGATTTGGCAATTGATTTTACAGCGGATGCCCTTCCTGATGCAGCCATTGAGCTACCACAATGTGTGGAGCAGAGGGCCGTCTCTTAAGGGTGCCATGGGGAGATGGGGAGACGGTGAAGCCCCTACACAAGGTCCCATAGTGGAGCAAATGATGGTGGAGGCAGGTGTGTGTGCTTCACCTTTCCCACCCACATTATGATATAACGATCAGGCAGGAGGATTCCAACTGGCAACCTATCAATTATAGTTTTGCTTAATCTCTGTGCACCACTAATACATTAAGAACTGTGGTAGCTTTCATCCAAAATGTGTTTAGCATGATCAGCACAAAAACTACCCAGCAATGTATGCAAACACCAATAAAACAGAATCAAATAAAACAAATTTAGAGTAAATGTATTAAACAATAAGCTTGTCCAAAAGTCTACATCTTACCTTTAACCGGAGCTAAAAGCTACAAGTAGGTGGCTTGTAGTAAATAGTTTTATTAAAGTAAAGGACATCAACAAGGTTTATATTAAATCATGGTTCAGTAAGTTAATACGTTAAATACAAGAAACAAGACTGGCAAGACTTGGAACTGCAAAAGGAAACAGCCAACCTCAATTCTGACAACTGAAAACCTGAACGAGGTGGAACATAATGAACACAGGGTCAGTGAAGGAAGCAAAGCCCTGCTGTGAGGAAAGAACAAAAAAAAAAAAAACCCTTGAATAAACCAGAAAAAAGTCAAATCCAAACAAATCAGACTTTAGATCTTGAAACAAAACAACACAAAATCATAAAGGTCTTAACAAATCCCAACACTGAACCACAAAATATGTAACCATAAAGAGCAGAAGAAAGAAGAAAACCACAAAAAAAATAAAACTCATAAACACAAAACACTGACTTAGTCTAAACCAGCTGGGCTGAGGACCAACAGGATGTTAGTTTCTAGGAGAACTTTGTGGAGATTTTAAAATTGCAACACCTGATTCATTTGTCTTTTTTCCAAAATGTTACCCCTTAAAAGAAGGGAACTAAAAGAGTAAATGATCACAGGAGACCGTATCACTTCTTCTCCATTCACCCGCATGCATGGATATATTTCCGAAAACAATACACAAATATCAAAACCAATGCCAAAGTACAGCTGCTGATCTCATGCTGCCGATTTATTTCATGCTGTTGTGTTCATTCGTACTCATCTGCTCACACAGATTCATGTTCGTGCTGCTGTTGTTTGGCATGTTGCTTTTGCACTATTAAGTGTTTAGCATATTCTTAGTTGGAGTTTTAGATCTTATCACTGTTTTTCTTTAGAATTTATACTTTTGCAGGATGTTACTGGGACCCTGTGTACACAAATTTGTTCCACCACATGTGAAGCAAATGACAATAAAGAAAACCTTGACCTTATAGTATTATTTTCAGTACTGATATTTGATTTAATCTGATTTTGTTTATTACGTTTACTTGTTGGTCTGTTTTGTTGTGATTTTGGGGAGCAGAATATCCTGACTGCAAACATACAAATGGACAATTAAAACAGCATCTAACACCCCCTTTCATTATTGCTTTAATGAACATTTATATTATTCAACAGGACATACATACTGTTTTATTTCCCCAAAATAACTTTATTTCCAGTGATGGGGCAGAATTTACAGCAATCCATTTACTTTGTAAGCTGTTTACCTCGAAAGAACCATAAACTAATATGTATCCTGGTGCCAAGTGAATTTGTTTACACGACGTGTGTTTAATTACAGGCGCTACCAGAGAATTTTTAAAGAATGGGAGTGGTGTCAAAGGTGTGTATGTGCATGTGTTTGCAATCTGTTTTCCAAGTACTATAAAAAGCCCTGAGGTTGTGGTCAGAGGGTGTGACACCTTTTGAAACAGGGAAAATCACTGATAATATGGCGATTTAGGACAAACTACAGGCTGTCCTCGAGTTCCGGCGGTCGCGAGTTACGGCGTTTCGGATTTACG
>JARVGQ010000474.1:19212226-19229678 GCA_031762355.1 Hypsolebias martinsi | reverse complement strand
GCCCCCGGACCGAGATTTGAACCGGGGACCTGCGCGCTGAGAGGCAGCAGCTCTACCAGTTGTGCCACCGTGCTGCCGCGTATCGTGTAGACTACACCACTGGTTTGGGCCAAACTGGGCAAACTCTGTCACGCTGAACCATTTAAATATTCATCGTGACACTGACTGATTACTTTGTGTCTGCTTGTGTTTGTTTGTTTGTTTGTTTGTTTGTTTGTTTGTTTGTGTGTCCTCCCCGTGCAGGAAGCGGCTGTCGTGTTCAGAGTCTCTGTACATGGAGGGCGATGCGAGCCCGCCTCTTGGCGCCAGACGTCGTTTCTCAGCTTTGATGGATACGCATCGTTTTGCCTCCCCTTTGGAAGGTGAGCAGGACTTCCTGTCCCGCCAGAACTTCATGAAGGTCCGAGGAACTTCGCTTGATGGGAGCACCGTCCCCTCCCCGAGCCTCCTGGAGCACCGGGTCAGTCTGAAGGAGTTCAGCGGCGCAGGTTCGTGAAGACAAACATCTGAGTCTGTGCTGTTCGTACATTAATGGCACATTCACTGTAACTTCTACTGATGTGGCTCCTCTCAGGCAAGCCCTCCAGACCAGGAGAGACCCCCGGCACCACCTCAGCCACGTTATCCCCAGGTCCAGCTGCAGCCAGTCAAGACGTCATCACTCCTCTTTATGACCCTCTGGGACCCCGAGCCACCAATGACCTGGTCCTCCGCAGGGCACGCCACCATCATTTGTCAGGTGATAGAGAGAAACGCAGTTCCAGACATGGCAACAAAGTCATCAAGTCAGCCTCGACCACCGCTCTGTCCGTCATCATCCCCTCAGGTGAGACACGAAAACCTGAGTCTTCCAGGGAAACACTGATGTGTGCACTGCATTACCGCTGTTCTTACCTTCTCATTGCCTCCAGTGGAGCAGCACGGGGGCTTCTCTCCACTGGCCAGCCCCATGTCCCCCCACTCCTTCTCCTCCAACCCGTCATCACGTGACTCGTCCCCCAGCAGAGACTTTTTCCCTGCGGTCAGTGTTCTTCGCTCCCCAATCACCATCCATCGCTCGGGGAAGAAGTACGGCTTCACGCTGCGGGCCATCAGGGTCTACATCGGAGACAGTGACGTCTACAGCGTGCACCACATCGTATGGGTGAGACGCTCGTGCTGAAGCAGCCGCTGTTCGAACTTTGGGCGTCTTTGAAAGTCATTTGTTGTGCTTGGATTGTTGGAGGAGCACGCTGATGTTGAGGTGGCATCAAACAGATGAGTGAATGTTAAGGGAGGAACTCAAAGACAGAGCATTGAGCAGTGTGTGGACCTTAAAATGAAAACAGCAGTAAAGTAGAGGACAAACAGCTGAAAGTGTTCCCACAGCCAAAAACAATGTCTGAAAGTTGTGACTTAAAAACAGGAACACATTTACTGTATCAACGAGCTGAGAGAATCTCTTTCAGTTGATCAGGTCAAGTTCTCAGCTGATCGGCTCATGTGCTGACCATCCATCCATCATCATCCATCATCATCCATCCATCAATCATCCATCCATCATCATCCATCATCCATCCATCCATCCATCAATCATCCATCCATCATCATCCATCCATCATCATACATACATTATCGTTACCCATTTCTTCCTTTTCGGGTGGCCAAGGCCACTGGTGCCCATATCCAGCTATCACTGTGTGAGAGATGCGGGACACTTTGGACAGGTTTCCAGTCCATCACAGGGACACCTAGGGACAATTCAGAGTTACCAGTCAGTCTAACATGCATGTTTTTGGTCTGTGGGAGGAAACTGAAGTACCCGGAGAAAACCCACGCATCACGGAGAGAACATGCAAACTCCACCCAGAGAGGCCCCCGCCCTAGATTTGAACCGGTGACCTGCTTGCTGAGAGGCAGCCGCTCTACCAACTGAGCCACCATCTTTTGTAACATCAGTTTGAATACAGTAATTGTGACAAAATGTGTCAGGCTGCTGGTAACAAAGTGCCCAAGAATTCCTTTAAATGGATTATTTGATGAAGCGTCACGATCCTGCAGGTTTTGTTTTTGTTTTACTGCTTTGAGATTATGTTTCCTGTCCTAGAGTGGTAAGGAACTGGAATCACCCTCCGTCCATCTGTCCATGACTAATGTAAATGCAATGACTTAAAATATAAGTGAGGTCTTGAATTCCATTTTGGCATGTGGCTACATCTAGGGAGGATGCCGATCAGACCTGGTAGGCCCAAACGTATTGTGAGGGTCTGCTGGGAACGTCTGGCAGAGTCTCCCGTGAGACGGAGCTTTAACTCCCACCTCCGGGAGAGCTTTGAACACGTTCCAGGGGAGGTGAGGGACATTGAGTCTGAGTGGGCCATGTTCCACACCTCTATTGTCGAGGTGGCTTAACGGAGCTGTGGCCACAAGGTTGTTGGTGCCTATAGTGGCGGTAACCCTCGAACCCAGTGGTGGAGACCAGCAGTGAGGGATACTGTCAGGCTGAAGAAGGAGTCCTATCGCCTGTGGGACCCCGAAAACAGCTGATGGGTACTGGCAGTCCAAGCGGCATGCAGCTCGGGTTGTCGCTGAGGCAAAAACTTGGGCATATGGGAGGAGTTTGGAGAGGCCATGGAGAATGACTTCCGCATGGCTTCGAGGCAATTCTGGTCCAGCATATGGCGTCTCAGAGTGGGGGATCGGTACGTCACCAACACTATTTATAGTGGGGGCAGTGTGCTGCTGACCTCAACTCGGGATGTCATGAGTCAGTGGGCAAAATACTTTGAAGACCTCCTCAATCCCACCAGAACACAAATTTTGGACCCATTTACACTTTGAAAACCAAGCTTTATGCTGTTTAATGATTGTGTTATGTATTAAAATGGAAACAAATCATTGTATCAGTAATTGTTGTGGGTTTTCCCATTTAAAAGAAAGATTGAAGCTAAAGGTAAACCCAGTGATTGCTTTGGTAATCTAAATACAAGTGTTGTACAACCAAATGAATGTTTGTTTTGACCTCTTTATCGGTCAGATTTTTTTGTGGATGATTTCATATTCCTGTGGAATCTCTGATGGCGAGCTACCCTTGACGCAAGAACACTTTTGTGAAGAACTACCCCTGCCTGTTGAGTTGGTAGGAACTATGGACTCTGAATTATGGACCTGATGCAAAGTTATTGATTTTAAATTTTCAACCCCTTTGGTTTTTTCCTTCTGAAACTGAAAGGCCTTATAACAAAGGTTTTTTTTTTTTTTTTTTTTTTTTTTTTTTTTTCAGATTTGTTTTTGTTCTTGATTTTAAATACAATGTTGTTTTATCACCTTTAAACTTGTCTCTCTGGCCAGTAGCATCCAGTATGGTATTATGCTCTTCCTGAACCTAGACTTGAAACCCAGTAGACATGCGACTTTCCAAATAAAGTCCAATCAACTGAATTTACCACAGGTGGTCTCCATTTAAGGTGTAGAAACATCTCAAGGATGATCAGTGGAAACGTCTCAGCTCAAGTTTGATCTTCATGGCAAAGGCCGTGAATAATAAATGTGATTTCTTAAAATTTGTCATGCTCTGATCTCAAGCCTTGCCTTCCAGCCACACCTACTCTGCACCTCTCCCTAATCAAGCTCATGCCACACACCTGTGCCCTGCTCTGTTTAAGAGCCCTTGCCACGCTTATTCTCTGCTAGATTTTTGAACCTGTTGTGGAAGTAGAAGTCCAGTGTTAAAGTCACAGCTCTCTGATCATCTTGTCTTGACCCCATGCCTATCCTTTGGATGACTGCCCCTTCCCTGTTACTATATTGCCCTTTTGACCACTGTACCAACCTCTCTTTCTGGACCTATGACTACGTCTCACGGATCTCCCTCTCTGATTTATTGGACCTCCAACACCCTGTTAACAACCCTCTACTCCTTGCCTGACTCTCGACTGGATATTACTCTGGATCATGCCTCTCTCTAACCTGCTCCTCTGTTGCATCCCTCTCTGTTATGGTGATGTCACCCTGCCCATCTCCTTTAGTGACACTCCTCTTACCTGCATAAGAAGACTGGACTTGCTCCAGGACTCTGACCTGACCTCTACTAGCAGCTATTTCTAAATAAAAATTATAAACCATTCCTGCTCGAATCCAAAAACACAATCCTTGTCAAGTTGTCTATTTATTATTGATTTACAAAGATCTAAAATATTTTTTCACATTGTCATAATGAGTACATTGTGTAGAATTTTGAGGGAAGTGATACATTTAGTATAGTTTGGAATAATGCTGCAACGTAAAAAAAAAAGTGAAGTGCTGTGAAGACGGTGCTTTCTGGAAAGTAATGACAGCTGAGACTAATGAATTTAAGGAGCACGTGTAAGTAATAAACTAAGGTCAAGAAGAAAATGGTCCGTGGTCACTGAGACACAGTGGGGAAAAACAATAAAAGGAAACAAAAAACAGGAATGTATCTGAAAGTAAATACATGCCTCACCAAAAGCAAAATCGAATCACCACAAAAGACAAGCAAAAAAAAAAAAAAAAAAGAAGAAGAAGAATAAATAAATAAATAAAAAAACAGACAGAAATTTGAGACTGAAGTTTCCAGATTTGCCATTTATTAAAGTGCAAAATTATTTAATGTCTGTGCTGGAAAATATTTTAAATAATACATCAGCCACATGTATTGATCTATTTGAATAAAGATGTTTAAAAAAGTACTAAAAATAAAGCCCTTAAAATAGTTTGAATTACAACAGCCTTAAGGTGACATCCTCAAATTAAGAGAAAACATTTTGCTCTACACATGTCGTCTTTATATTTTATTTGCTACTTAACCCAACTGTCACATGAACAGTACAATAGCACTTCCTGCTGACAAACTTGAGGCATCACAGATTCCTGCAGCAAAGATGTAAATGATGGATGGATGGATACTTTATTGTCCTCAAGGTAAAATTTGTCTTGGACATTGTGCGCTAAACAAAGCTTCTTCCACAATTAAATGCACTACAACAATAAAATCATGTGAACAACGCAATAAAAAAAACACACCTATTACTCAATAAAAACACATAATTCAATAAAAACATGCATTGTTCATTCCAGCAAGTAAATGAGACAACAAAGCAGACCAGAGCATCAGCAGCATGACAAAAACTATATTCATTCAACCTTTATTTAGGCAGGTTAAGCCCATTGAGCCTCGAGGACTCATTTACAAGAGAGACCTGGCTACAAACTAAGGATGATGACAACAGTAACAATAGATTTTCCTTGGACAATCAACAATAGACAATCATAAGAGAGAAATACAGATTTTTTTTAACAAAGATGTCAAAGTTGCTAAAACAGACAGATTATAAGGCAGATGTAGAAAATCAAAAACAGGAACATGTCTGTATTGGTTTTTGCAGGACTCCAACAGATTCTTAGTCAAAATGTGTTTTGTACAAGAAAAGTGTTGTTTTTTCTTTCTCATGTAAATAACATGAAGACAGACGGAGCGTCTAGTCACACACTTCTACGCCCTCTGGGGGGGGCGGGGTTTGTGCACAGGACAGTCAGTGGACTCATGTCCATCACAGGGACACACAGAGACGAATGAGACACACTCATCTCATTAAAGTGTGTGGTTTACAACTGCATGAGAAACCAGACCAAAACCACTCAGCTCCACCAGACAGTCCTGAGTCCAACCTGGGACAAACCTAGAACAAACATGGGACCAACCTGGGTCCAACCTGGAACAAACATGGGACCAACCTGAGATCAACCTGGGACCGTCCGGTTTGCAGAACTTTTTCAGATTTCATGATTCAACTTGAATAACTGAATATTTTCCTGACCAACACACAAACATGTGAAACTTCCTCTAATAAAAGTGACGTTCAGCCTCCTGACATCAGGAGTCCTGGCTCTTTAT
Source organism: Hypsolebias martinsi (assembly GCA_031762355.1). Classification (NCBI taxonomy): domain Eukaryota; kingdom Metazoa; phylum Chordata; class Actinopteri; order Cyprinodontiformes; family Rivulidae; genus Hypsolebias; species Hypsolebias martinsi. Next base: position 19,223,785 of record JARVGQ010000474.1, on the reverse strand, counting down.
GTCGCTCCAGTAAACCCCCCCCCCCACCTCCACCCCCTGCTGGTGTTTTTCTGCTGTGGTCCACTTCAGTCCTCTGAAAGGCCTCTGTTGATATGAGAGTTAGAAAGTGGTCACCAGCGCGTCATTGTTGCTGGTTAAAATGAGAATTATTGCAGTTGGGCCTGTTTCAAGCCGTCATCTGTCAGCCCTGAAAACGCTTCATAATAACACTCAATTATGCATCTGGACCGAGTTGCTAGGTGACCGAGGAGCCTAAATGGTGCTGAGAGCGTTCAGCGGTCACTCCGAATGGTGGGCTGACAGAAGGCCCGCTCTCGAGCCTCAAACACACTCGAAAAGTCACATCTGGTGTTCACGAGGCGACCCTCGAGCTGCTGGACCGAGGGGCTGGTGGAAGTCCAACTGCTCTTTCACTTCCTGAGAAATGCACAACTTTAAGTGCACAGTCTAACGTTTATGCTTTGTAAGATAGAAGTACAATTTATATTTAATGTACAATTTATCAAGTGCTGCTGTAAAGATTCGTCACCCTGAACACTTGTCTTCATTAAGTATCAAAGTTGAAAAGCTTACATTTGTCTTAATATTCTGCCGTCGTCATTAAACTTCATCTACTTTCCTTCGTCTCTATTACCTCCTATTTGAAGTCCTGTAAGTGCTTCTACCAGGTCTATCCTTTGTTAAATAATGGGAGTTTCATGGCCGTCGTCTTGCAGATCTCATTTCTCTGCAGGATTCTTCAGGATGACGTTTTAATTGTCGGCTCAAACTTTCGTCCTGTGAGCCGGAGCTTTGTTGTGTTTCAGAGCAGATCTGAATCCAATCAACAACAAAAGAAAACAGACTGAACATCAAATTATTACGTGTACGCAGTTTGATTCTTCTGAATAAAACACTGGAGAGAACCTGGGGAACGGGTCTAATCTCAGGTGCGCTCCCTAAAACAAACCCAATTTGCTGCAGTAACTGAGGATTCCAAACAAAATGAAACAGTCAAAAATCTCTAAAATGTTTAAATTGTTCCAGATGAGTAAAACATTTTGTGTTGAGTGGTTGATGAATCCAACTATAGCTCGAAGCACCTTCATCGACACAGACGGAGCTAACCTTTCCAGCGTCATGGTTCATTTCTGCACCAAATTAATTATTTAACAGTGAGGTTACATCAGTTCACGCTGTCACGTTTACATGGAGGTTTGCACAACACTGACTTTACAAAACCCAGCACTGACTCAAGGCACCTGCACAAACACATGAAATCATTCACAGCCACCCACACCTGAACCAAACGGCTCACCCGTCGGCTTCGATGAACGACTCCGGATGGAGGGGTGGCTCTGAGACTCATGTGACCTGATCTGTGTAACAAAAACTGATAAACCTGGACCCCACACGATTTGAATTAAGGTTGTTTTCACACCTGATAGTCCGGTAGACTCGGTTGGATTGGGAACCAACATTCAGACCATTTGTTTACATTGTCAGCTGGTGCGGTTCACATTCACACTGCACTGAGTCAATCGAGCCAACCTGTTCACCCACTCGCTTGTGGTGACGCTGCACCAAGAACTACTGAAGGAAACAACACAAAATCCTCTGAAGAAGACACTACTTTTTCTGGATATAAAAACAAAAACTGAGTGGTGTCAAATTTTAGGATTTGTGTTTTGTCATTTGTCAACAATGGACTCATCATGAGCAGAAGATGAGGCAGAAGACCATGGAGACTGTTGTTTTTTACACAAAGCAGCTGACAGCTCCGTATGAGGTAAGAGAAATGCGTGTTTGTTTTGGTTATATTTACCCAGAATGCCCTGCGCTGTAGTCCACTTCCTGCTTTTGGAGCGTCTCTGTTCCGCTTGCATTCACACCGCATTCGAACCGCACCAGAGTTCACTACAACCGAACCGAGCCTAGGTATTTAGGCAGACCAGAGTTCAATTTTTTGGTCCACATCAGAGTTCAATTCCAAGGCAAACGGACTAGTTTGATTAAAGCGGACTAAACAGGGCTGGTGTGACTGCACCCTGAAGAACCCTCCTAGATGAGGAGTTTTCAAGTCTAAACCACAAACAGTTTGCATATTTAACATCTGCCACAAGAACCGTTCAATGCCACGTTTACAAAACTGATTCATATCAAAATATCTATGAACAGTTTGTATTTTCTTCAATTCATATTGAATGTTCTCATGCTCTGGTGTCCATCGGGGGGAGCTGTAACTCCCTCTGCACCACTATTTCCCAGGACCGTGATGTTCTTCTGTAAAGCTGAACAAAACTCAACTGCAAACACTGAAAGAATCAAAAAGCCTCTAAGACGAGTTGAAACTTGTGTTTCCCCGACGAGCTGCCTGGATGACTTCTGGTGTCATTTCTAAACGTAGCACCATTGTCTCCTCAGTGGCGACACCTGCTGTTCAGGAGGGCATCTGCACCGAGTGCAGCACGTTTCAAGGATAATCTGACGATTAAAATATGTTTGTTTGTCTGAGGACATCTCTCCGAGCGCGCTCAGTGTCCTCACACAGCTGCATCTTGTAACAGTTTCACCTCTGGTCACATGAAGGAACGCTGCGTGAGAAAATGAACGTTTTGAAGGTTAATAGTTTTGATTCCACTCTGGACATCATCCAGATGAAAGCTGTGATTCAAATCATTCGATCTCAGTCTGTTTCAGATGCTTGGTAAGCCCATGAATGTTTCTTCAAAGTGAGTTTTGCCAACGTTTGCAGCTCAAACACAACAGCATCAGAGGAAATTAGGTTATGCACCCATGTGGCATTTTTCCTTCAAAGCCAACTGGAGCTAAAAACAAAACAATTAGTTGGTGTGAGCGTGAACGCTGATCAAACACTTCCCTGCGTGGCGGGCAGTAAATTAGCAGTCTGCTCTCATCGTTAGAGACAAAGTCAGCAGTTGTTGCTGCAGCGACCTGCAGCCTCCAGTACGGCTGCCGTGTGTGACACTGAGCACTTTAGCTGCTGCCTGCACCGTAAAATATATAAACATTTTTAATTTTAATTAAAAATGCAGCCTGCACAAAACGTGACAACATATTTACCTGACTAATTTAAACTTCTCAGTCCATCTGATACCAAAGAGCATCTATTCAAACAGAACTATGAGATTTAATTTAAGGAAGCTTCCTGCTTTTTATTTTAGTTTTTACAAAATACTGAATGTTGTGTCAAATAAAGAACATACCGTACTTGCCACCGTACACGTCGCTTCACCGTATAAGTCGCATCTATTATGCGTCACTGCTGACTACCAAGACATGTGGGCCGGTGTTGTGCCAAAAATCGATTGGCTGCCAAATGGCAGCCGTGGGAGCGTGCACAGGAGGATTTTAACAAGAATTGAACAAGATTAACACTTAATAACAATTACTTGTTTGCTCAACATTATAGCAAAGGTGTGTCTCAGTCTAACTTTTCCTTAATAAATGCACTTGAATGGTCAAATCAGCTGCATTTCAAAAGCTGACTTGCTGCTGCAGGAGCACGTATAGGGACGACTTGCTGTGCAGTTCTTCGAAATTTAACAAGATAACTGCTTAAAACAATTATTCGTTTGCTCAACATTATAATAAAGGTGTGTCTCTAACGTTTCCTTAATAAATGCACTTCAAAAGTCACATCAGCTGCATTTCTCCTGGGAGACGAAATGCAGCTGATTTGATGTTTGCTCCAGGAGTTCTGGAGCGAGACAAAGGTGGCTTGGTATGGCAAGCCAAGTGTCTCATTAATAAACTCTTTTACCTGTCAATGAGACACTTGGCTTGCCATATTAGTCGAGGACCCTCTAGTGGCTGAAAATGGTAGTGTTCAATATTTTCCATGTCAGAATGAATGAAATCGTCATCTCTCAGACAAAAAATGGTTTATAAATATGAGGAAGAACGCAAATAAGTCGCTTCGCTGTATAAGTCGCAGGCATGCTAATTTATGCAAAAAGGTGCGACTTAACCAGCAAAAAATACAGTACATAAAAAACATTTTTTTAAACCTATGCAGTCACAAGTGTTGGAAACAATCAAATTTAAATTGAGAGCTGAATCTGTGCTTAATAAAACTCCGGATTCAGCTCGTTATTTTTGTATGATGCTTCAAAGAAGTCAGACGTTTTGTAATTTATTTTCCGCAGTCTTGATAACAACTTCTCTGAATGTCTCTCAAATTATTTCTATGGACGTTGGCAGCTTTTTACACACTTTAGTCCAGTTTTCAGACCTTCACGGACTCAACCACTGACCTTTGAATCACCCAAGCTTTAAAAAAACATCTAAACAGAAGCGATGAACTCGCTCCACGTACATCAGGCATTTAGGAATGTCTCAGGAGGCACTTGTTGGGAAATCTGAGTTAAAAAAACCCACGCAGGCAAAGTGCACCAAGGAGTCCCGACAAGATTCAATCCTGGGACTTTCCTACTGTGGTTCAATTTTAGTCACTGTGTCGCCCCTTGAATAAAACAAACGAGTTAAAAAATTAATAAATGCAATTACTTTCAGCAATAAAATGAGTCTCATAAAGGCGTGTCTTAAACAAACAAGAAACAAAGAACATCCATTGTTCTTTCTTATCCTATAGATAAAATGCCAACAGATTTTATTCTGGCTGGATTCCAGGACAAAGAAAAGATAAACGGTGAGACTGACGAGAAAAACAGAGGACGAGAGGAAAACACTCATAATTTAGTTTAAATACTCAACATTGTCTGATAGTCTTATCAAACGCTCTAGATCCAAATTTCAATTGAAGTTTTCACATGACGCGCGCACGCACGCACGCACACCCCGCCAGTCTTACCTGTAAATGAGTATGTCATCTGTAGAACTGTTGTACTGGATCTGGTACATGCGGACTCCTGGGATGTGGTTCTGAGGCGGCCATCTGATGGTGGCGGAGCTGGAGGTTAGCTCCGACACACTGACCCTCTGCTGGTCGGACCTGGGATGGCCTCCGCTCACGTTGGATTTGATGGATGTTGGGATGTCTGAAGGCCCCGGGTCTGGGTCCACGTTGGGGTCAAAGTGCGGTGAAGGGTTGACGACTAACTCGACAGGGGCGGTGGCCTCACCAGCTGCGTTGGACGCTATACAAGTGAACTTTCCAGAATCCTTAAAAACAGCAAAACAAAGAAGAAAACATATTTAATCAGTGACTGGACCTAGGCCTGTCACAATAACACATTTTGCTGGGCGATTAATTGCCTCAGAAATTATTGTGATAAACGATATTGTTTGAAATTTGACAATAATTAGTAATTATTGTCAAATTTAAGAAGAATTGGATAATTTTTGTGTGCAGTACCTTTATTGACCACTGGATGGCAGTTATAAGACTGTTTGAGCAGAAGGATGGATAGTGAGGGAGCGAGTACCGTCTTTTTAAGAAAAATGGGAGGGAGACCCCTTGACGTGACATGGACTGTCTCGCTTCATTTCTCAAAATGGCGACTGCTCTGTGTGGTTTGAGCTCTTTAGCATTTTTCACACAAAGCTTTTAATTAAAAAAAAAAAAAATCAGTAAACAAGTTCTCAGCTTCTTTTTGCAGAGAAAAACAACTTTTTACACAAAGGCACTGGTTTCAACTGTGAATTTTGGCGCTTTGAACAGACAGGTTTTTTTCAGTAGAAAGAGAGACACGAAGAAACGATAAAACAGATAAATGAAAATGAGGTCGATAATTTTCACTTATCATGCGATTAATTAATTGATTTATTGTTTATTGCGACAGGCCTAATCAGGACATAATAAAAACACTGTCTAGTTTGTACAATGTTCTATAAAAAATAAATATAACCTCAGATGAGCAGTAAAGGATAATGTATTACATTTTAATGTAACAAAACTGCAGTCAAAAATCAGTGTTTGGATAACCAATAGTTATTTATAATTCAATCAAAATCTAAAGTACTGTAATAGGTTTAGTAGATCTAGTTTTGCTTGCTGTTATTGTGCTATTTTACACAATATGGCCCCAGCTTCAGCTTTTAGAGTCATGTTTGACTCAAAAATAGTTGTTTGTGGTTATATCAATTATTGTAAAGTAGCCAAGTCCTGTGGCTACAAAACAAGCCCACATCAGTAATCCTCCGCCACCGTGCGTCACAGCTGATGTGAAGACTTTGTGCTCTTGTGCTGTGTTTTGTGTTTGCAAACCATGGTGTTGTGCTTTTGCACATAGTCAAACATCTCCACTTTGACCTCATCTGTAAAACTGACTTTGTTACAGGATTTAGATGCGACTTTACAAACAAACACTCAGTCATGTTGCCTGTTTTAGTTTTTTTTGTTGTTTAGTTTAGTTTTTTTGTCCAAAACTTAATATTTATTTTGTCAATCCTTTCTCGCCATATATTATTATTATTTTTTTAATATTACTGTCATTAGTTTTAACAACAAACCAGCAAACTATTAAACATCTGCTCCCATATTTAGTTTGGAAGGGTCGTTTTTGTTTACACTCTGCATATGCATTTTGTCCCAGCTTCTTTAAAAATATAAATACAACAAGATAAAAAATGTTTTGGATTTAAAAAAAAATGACTACAACCTTGCTTTTTTTCTTGACAAAACATCTGTAGACTGTGTACTGTGTTTAAATATGCATGTCCTTCTGTGTTAAGACTGTTTGGAAATGGACGGTTGCACGAAACAAAGCATGGCTGCGTTAGTCCAGAGCAAATTTGTCCAAGTTCTGAAATGCCCTCTGGACGCACACAGTTCTGCTGCTTTTAGTTTTCTAAGGAGCAGCTCAGCAGACGTCGGAGCGTGCTGCACACATGCTCGTGCTGCACTTGCCGTTTTTATGTTATGTAAGAAGTTTAAAAGTTCTCAGTTGGAGCACAGCCACTTCCTCAGCTCTTTGCTTATTCCGAAGCACTGAAGTGTCTGCGCCCTCAAACAGATCCTTCCTGTTTATTACAGAGTTCACTTTATTTGTCATGACTGTTGAAACAACTTTCATTCCTGTGTATTCTTCACTTTGTGCACCCTTGTTCTCTATGCTCATGTTCTCCTTGTCTTTAAATGCAGGAATGGATCAGCAACGTTCATGCTGGCTCCTTTTCATGCCAGGGGAACCACATCAAGGCAAGCTCCAAGCTGGTGGCTTTCAACACCGATCAGGCTGGTACGGCAGTAAAAATCTGGCTAAACAGTCATTTTAACTTTGTGTAGTAAAAAGATGTGTTTGCTGTTTATGCTTTTTGCCTCTTTAGTTAATTCAGATCAGACTTTGGTAATCAGTCCGATCAATTTGTTCATATTTCTTAAAATTCAAGTGGAGATTTCCCAAGACTTTGTAGCAACTCCGGTCTCAGTTAGAGTTTGAAAGTGTGATTTATGAAAATCTTCAGAGTATTCTATGTGTCTGCAGGTGGAGGTTTGTTGGGCCTGACTTCAGTCACACCTGGCTCAAATGACCAGTGGACAGTCACTCAAATTTCCTGCCATTCTGGTTGGTTTTCTTTACCCTTTTTTCCAAACCCGTTTTTAGGCTGTTTGACTAGCTTTTCATGTAGCTTCCGGTGTTATTGCCATTTTTAATGTGATTAATAGAAATGTTAAATTTTACCCTAACCATTTGATGAGCTGCTTACAATGTGAAGGACTTTAGATATTAAACATGCCCAGCAGGATGTGCTGTTTGCTGAAATTTGCTTAAAAAAGCCAAAAAAGTTTAGAACTTTAGAGCACTTTGCTCTAGTCTGCAGATAATGAACGAGAACTGCACATGGTTCCTGGCTAATAAAATAAAATAAAACCAGACAGCTGTGAGTGACCTACATCTGATTTTTGACTTCTAAAATGTTCATTTCTCTCTATCAGATCTGGTGACTGATATGGACTTTTCTCCTTTTGATGAGAGTCTTCTGGCAACGTGCTCTGCAGACGAAAAGGTAATTAATAAAATGTCCCACTTTCTGCCTGATTTAGTCATTCCTTGTCCCATTTTCTCTCTTTTCCTGTAGTACGTTTTAGTTTTCATCCTTCTAAATTTTGTTACTTGCGTCAGACATTTTATTGCAACATAAACCTTTTGTTTTGTTACTTAAACCTTTTAAAGATGCTTGTCTCAGCACATTGTCCTCAGCAGCAGGTGTCCAGCTTGCTGAAAGTGCTGCTGAGTGTGGACCTTCAAATCAGCAACTCGGTTTACCTCACTGACCTGAACAAACACGTTTGAAGCAGGACACATTATCCTATCTTCTTTTATTGACTAAACTCTGAGCTTAAAATAATTTCCCCGATCTGATCCGTCAGCATAAAGAATTGCAAACCTCCGTGCACTAAGTGTTAAACCTTTTACGGCTTCAAAATCAGCTGAGTCTGCTGCATCACAAACATGCCAGCGGGAAAACAATTCCACCCACGGGCAAGGTCTATTTCCTGCATAGAAGAGAGGATTTAGAGCAAAGAAGACAATGTTCATAAGAGTCTTGTTATTTGCAGGTGAAGCTGTGGCGTTTGTGTGACCCAGAGCAGGAGCAGACCGGCAGTCCGGAGCTGACCCTCCATCCAGGACAGGGCAGGGTCGAACTCGTGCACTTCCACCCCACCTCCTCTGGCTTGATGGCTGTCGGCACCACTAAGTTTCCATTGATTTGGGACACCAGTCGGCAGGATGCACCTCTGGCAGGTAGAGTTGTGTCACATATCACAGAATGTTGTCGTTACATTGCGTGTTTACATGTAACATTTCAGTCTCTGTCAGTAAATCGTCAGCTTACATTGTGCAACGTTTTGTTTCTGTGTGTTTTTAAAATTATATTTGGACTGGAGTGAAGCACAGTTTTCTTTTTTTTTTTTTTTTGTTAAAGAACTTCTGACAGATGCTCCCTACATTTTACAGCTCTGTGGCTCTGTCTAAGTGCTGGAGCAGCAGAGGTAATGTTTTCATTTGCAATCTCTGGATCCCAGTCTCCTCCGACTGGCCTCAGGATGATTGAGTCGCTGTCCTCGATCCCCCCCACACTCCCCCACCCCTTCACTGTGCACCTCCTTTAGCACCATCTCATGACAGCTGGCCTGGCTGCTGCTGCTCACTGCTAAATCAGCTGCATCCCCCCACGACATCATCCCATCACCTTCATATTTTAGTTTTAGAAAAGAAATGATCAAGGCTTAAAGTTTGTCACCAAGAAAGGGTGTGTTAGGGTTCTTCTTGTTTTTCATCTTCTTGTTTTTAAGAGCACCCTTTTTTTTTTTTACTTTTTTATTTGGTGTCAGAGAAACTGAACTCCATACAAGCTATGCTGTGCTCGCCTATTCAGTTGTCTGAGCATCATGCTTACAATTTCAATATGTCCAAACTGGAACTTTATTTCATTTAAATTACACATATTTTCTTTATTGTGTTTCCTGTCATAGTTCTGCTTGAATATGGCTTCATCTGTCCTCATTGTCCTGTTATAACCTTGGTGTGTTTCCATCTTGTCTGTTTGCGTCCTGTCACTCTGCGTTTACTGCGTGGGTCATCACACTTTGTGAACTTTTTCAACTGATTTCCACATTATTTTGCCCGTTCCTAACTTACATAATTTCTAAACAGTTTTTAAAAGCGATCATTTGTGTGTCTGCAGCGTTGGAGCAGCACAGTGATCTGCTGCAGAGTTTGAGCTGGAAACAGGATGGATCCCTGCTCGCATCCTCCTGCAAGGTGAGACCAGCTCATCTGCACCACACTGGTCAGGCGTGAATGCTGCGGCTGCACTTTCTGACCACTAGGTGTCGCCACTACTTCACTTTGACCCTCTGCTCTGCGGGGAGTATTTAATCAAAACATCTGCAAGATGATGCTTGTTAAAAAAAAAAAACAAAGGGGTGGGGGGGTGGGAATCCCTTAAACTTTAGGATTTGGAATTAGTGAGCAATCATTTCAAAAGGAAAACTTGGATAGCACTCCCATGTAAAATATTTAATTACCTGTTTGTTTTTTTATGTAATCATGTTGCCAAACATGTTGTTAGGCCCTGAAGGGAAATTCCTCCTCAGCTTGGAAACATTACTCTCTAGGTAATTGGGGAATTATTAATGGAAACAGGCTCCATGTGACGGTTTAATATTTTACAACCATTAATTTTTCTCATCTCTCTGCGACCTTTGAATTCCTCATTCCCAGCGTGCATCCCTTTACGGTCCCCCTGATTCCCACATATTTTTCGTTGTGAAGCTTCTCAGGGTTTGACAACCAACACCTCTTTTACTCATGCAGTGGTTATGTTTTGCACGGGGAAAAGAAGACGGAGACATTTTCTTTTTATTGCTCTGTTGCATCTTTATGGCAACCGGTTTTCCATCAAATTGTTCTGTTTTAGGCATCTAAATAGGAAGAGGTGGGTGGGAAGAATAGAAGCTTTAATGGAAATTTAAAAGTAGTTTCATAGGAACAACTAGATTATTTATTTATTTTTTAATCAGTGGAAGTTAATATAACTGTTTTGTTTATTGCGTGCTACCAAATGAAGAGGATGGACAATTTTGCCCTTGTGAATGTGTCTGTTCCCAAAACAGCTTATGAACCTATGGACAGATTCAAATGAAAATTGCAGTAAATGTTACTGTCTGCTTGATTCAACATGGCTGCCACCGCCAAACGGCGTTTAAAATACACAAAATGGCTATAACGCAGTCACTTTTACAGATTTTGTCCTAAAACGTGGTTGGTAGTTGCTGAGACCCCCATCTGTTCTTTAGACAAGGCATGATGGGCTTACTCAAGCTGGCAACCAAATAACCTTTGACACAGAAATGTTCCACATTCACCTTGTTAATCGGCGTGATTGTTGGTTCAGTCCCCCTTGTTTGTCTGTGTCTGACCGGCAACAAATTATTCCAGTCATCTCAGGCTTCATCCAAATTGTGACATCCTTGACAGCGTAATCGTCCTAATCAGAGCTACCAACCTGCCATCAGCTGCAACAGAGCCTGAAAGAACAAGACACCTGAGAAGAAAAGTGTGTGCTCGGGCTGGGGGAGGATGGGTTGTCTGGCCTCCATCATCTCAGCCCACTTGGTATCTGGTGTCATTTAACTAAAAAGGCCGCTTTCACTTTTTCCAGTCTAAGTTATTAAAGCAAATAGAGCCTGCCAACATGTGGGTCCAATCCCCCGGCTCCTCTGTAGGGTAAACATTGGGGCGCAGGGCTTGGCTGGGGGAAGATGAAGGGGAGACCACCTCCCACAAGAGCAGTAGTCATGACAGGCCTCATTTGGGCCTGGAACAAAGTATATTTATGACACACGTGGAGAGAAAAAAGTGACATTCAGTTAAGAGGACTGAACTCCACAGAGAGTGAGCAGAGATGAAGTGGAGCGTTGCTTTCTGTTATGATCAAGAATGGTGCTGTCTTCAGCATCTAGGTGTTATTGCATCTGAGGCGCTCTTTGTACAACCCCAGTTCTTACACAGTTGGCACATGGTGTAAAATGTAAATAAACAGAATGCAATGATTAGCAAATTTCATAAACCAATACAGGTAGTCCTCGACTTAAGGCGCCCTCGACTTACAGCAACTCGGACTTAAGAACGGGTGTGCGGCGCAGCG
>JARVGQ010000474.1:19180839-19192493 GCA_031762355.1 Hypsolebias martinsi | reverse complement strand
ATACATGTATCGGTTTAAGTCTAAATCGGTATCCGATTTAGACTTAGGGACGGAACTAGCTCGGAAAGCGAGGTACAACTGTATTTATCTTTTAATGTTGATGATCACAGCTGACAACTAATGAAAACCCCAAATTCAGTATTTCAGAAATTAGAATATTAATTGAGCCCAATAACAAAAAAGTATTTTAGAAATATCCAACTGAAAAGTATGAACATGAAAAGTATGAACATGAAAAGTATGAACATGTACAGCACCCAATACTTAGTTGGGGCTCCTTTTGCCTGGATTATGGCAGCAATGCAGCTAGGGCTGAGTACCAAACTTCGGTTCTTTTATGGTACCGACCAAACTGCTTCAGTCAATACATGTACCAAAATATGCCGTTTCTTTCTGTGTCAAGTTTTGGTGATTGGCTGTAACGTTACACGTGGTTTGTTAATGTTACTGCAGCTTAATACGTGCATCACAGTGAGTTAAACTAGTATCCATATAATGTTAGCTTTAAGACATAAGTGTGTAGATTTATTTTATGGCTATTTATGTAGCTAGCTAAAATCAAAAGCTAACTAAAAATTGACAGTAACAGATAAAGCTTAGCTTGTAAAAATGTGCACATCCATCGGGTCAGTTGGTTTAACAGTTCACCTAATGTTCACTGTTTATATTGATGTTCTCCTCACAGGAGCCTCTGACCTTGATGTGAGGAGGACAGACAAAAGAAAAGCGAGATGAGGGCCACAGGACATTCACAAACGTTGTTGTTAAAAGTTTACTGCCTTATTCTACAGTAGAGGCTTCATGGTGGAGGTAAGTAAGCTGTAAAGGATGTTGTTGACCAGTTAAGCTTTTATCTCTCAGCCTAGATAATGGTTTGTGATCAATAATAACACAACCATGTTATTGTTGATGTTTTGTGTTCTAATCTCAATTAGGGAGATGATAAGAGCCCCAAACTCCAGAGAACCACAGACAAGATTCAGGAAGAGACAGAGAGGTACAGACATCTGCCATCAACCCTAACCTCAGCGAATCCAGTGATTTGGTGGTGGAATGTGAGGGACACTATGCTAATGATATCAAACGGACAACCAGGTATCGGTGTGTGCAAAATGCATCATCCACACCCTCAGAGCGAACATGTTCTACAGCTGGAGATACCATCAGCCACGAGCTTGTTTGCGTCCAGAGAAAGCAGACATGTTGACTTTTCTGAAGACAAATTGTTAAGTGAAAAGGTCCTCAATGTGTAGCAGTGAGCATTAGACACTGACATGTCACTGGTTTGCAACTGGTCTTTTTGACCTGGAAATTATTTGTTTATTTTTATGAAAGAAAACTGTTTGAAATGGAAAAATACCAAAGTTAAAAAATAAAACTCAAGATTTGTACTGTAATGTGTAGCGTGGCTCAATAAGATTAACCTGTTTAAAAAAAGGTTTAATGGATGAATGAAATTTTCTTCTTGTTACGAATTGATGTTGATTATAAAATTGGTACCGAAAAAAATACCGTTCAGGAACAGATATCGAAGTGAACATACCAGTATCGGTACCATAGCAGACATTGGAAATTTTTGAATGATACCCATCCCTAAATGCGGCATGGCATGGAGTCTATCAGTCTGTGACACTGCTCAGGTGTTATGAGAGCCCAGGTTGTTACAACGGTGGCCTTCAGCTCTTCTGAATTGTTGGGTCTTGTGTATCATATCTTCCTCTTCACAATACCCCATAGATTGCTGGCCAATTAAGAACAGAGATACCACGGTCCTTAAACCTGGTACTGGTAGCTTTGGCACTGTGTGCAGGTGTCAAGTCCTGTTGGAAAATGAAATCTGACTCTCCATAAAGTTGGTCAGCAGCATGAAGTGCTCTAAAACTTCCTGGTAGACGGCTGCAATGACCTTGGACCTCAGAAAACATAGTGGACCAACACCAGCAGATGACACATGGCACCCCAAACTATCACTGACTGTGGAAACTTGACACTGGACCTCAAACAACTTGGATTCTGTGCCTCTCCTCTTCCTCCAGACTCTGGGACCTTGATTTCCAAAGGAAATGTAAAATTTACTTTCATCAGAGAACATAACTTTGGACCACTCAGCAGCAGTCCAGTCCTTTTTGTCTTTAGCCCAGGCGAGATGCTTCTGACACTGTCTCTTGTTCAAGCGTGGCTTAAATCAAGGAGTTTGACAGTTGAAACCCTTGTTTTGCATATGTCAGTGCGTGGAGGTTCTTGAAGCACTGATTCCAGCTGCAGTCCACTGTTTATGAATCTCCCTCAAATTTTGGAATGAGTTTTGTTTCACAATCCTCTCCAGGGTGTGGTTATCACTGTTGCTTCTAAAAAAGTTGTCTGGTCCTCTGGACATTCAAAAAACAAAATAAAACAAACAAACAAAAAAAAGTAGAAAGGTTTCGTCTTTCGTCCGAAAGACATCTTCAGTCTGAGGTGCTGTATTCAGCTCAGTCTTATAAATAGCACCTTCTCATAGTGGATCAGCCAGTTTGAGAAGTTTTAGAAGGTGCTATTTATAAGACTGAGCTGAATACAGCACCACAGACTAAAGTCTTTCGGATGAAACGTTTCTACTTTTTTTTTTTTTTTTGAATGTCCAGAGGACCAGACTTAACTTTTTTAGATTTTTTCTACCTGGATTATTGAGCATGCATCATCCCTAGTTCTTGTACACTTTTTTCTACCACATCTTTTCCTTCTCCTTTCTATTAATGCACTTGGAACAGCCAGCCTTTGTAGCAATGACCTTTTGTGTCTTGTCCTCCTTTTGCAAGGTGTCAATGGTCGTCTTTTGGACAACAGTCAAGTCAGCAGTCTTCCCCATGATTATGTAGCGTACAGAACTAGACTGAGTTCTTCTCACTAAAGGCTCAGTTTTGTTTATCAGTTCATTCGCTACTGGTGATCCATAGAAAATCAACTGAATTGAAAAATCCAAGCAGATGCATATTTAGTCTGTCCCATACTCAGTCATGACATTGATATCCTCAGAGTGCATTTCTGCCGTTGCCTTCAAAACATTTACGCAGGGCTTCTTCAGCTGCCTGTGACCATCTTCTCACAGTTCTCATCACTAGAGGTTGTTCCAAGCAAGAAGTTTATAGTCCAACCAGAGGAACACAAGACTGTGATCTTATTTTCAATTATGTGGTTTTGCTGCATAAATGTATGCATCATTTTAATACCTTTATGTAACCCCTTTAAAAGAATAAATTAGAATGACCGTACCAAAGTTGTTCTAACACATTGATACATTGAGTGGCTCAATACTAGAACCTGGCATACCTTGAGTGGCCATTTTATATGTTTTTATTTATTCCAAAGTATAGAATTTATAGTGTAGTGAACCATGGTGGCTGTCCACGTTTTGAACCTGAAACTGTTACTGGTACCAAAAATGTAATATAAGCTATTTAGTGTGCATGCATTACCCCACTCACTACTAAAGTAAAAACCTGACAAGTGTGTATGTATTACTCCACTCAGTACTAAAAACCTGACAAGTGTGTATGTATTACCTCAATCAGTATGAAAAACCTGACAACTGTGTATGTATTACTCCACTCGGTATGAAAAACCTGACAAGTGTATATGTATTACTCCACTCAGTACTAAAAACCTGACAAGTGTGTATGTATTACTCCACTCAGTACTAAAAACCTGACAAGTGTGTATGTATTACTCCACTCAGTATGAAAAACCTGACAAGTGTGTATGTATTACCCCACTCAGTACTAAAAACCTGACAAGTCCCCAAGAGGCAGGTTCTTATCAAGTTGGGAAATCTACTTTGTCTTATTGTAAATTCAAAGTGCCCTCTTTGTTCCCTGCCCCTCCAGCATACTACGTGATTTTTTACAGAGCTGTATTACCTTCAGAAAGGGTAGTTCCCAGAAAGCATGGCCTTGTCTTGCGTCCTGACTAGGTGATAGAAACAAGGCTGTGTGTGTGTGTGTGTGTGTATGTGTGTGTAATAATTTCAAAGTGCTCAAATTTAACATTTGATGTGAGTTTAAATAAGACTTCATTTGGATTCAGATTTAAACTGCTGTCCACTTTGGGGACCTTGTAATAGACGGTATATTTACATTTTACAGCTTTACAAATGCACCTAGTATTAAAATGCTATAAGTGTATCTAGAAAGCTTGTAAAATATCCAAAACCTAAACCTACCTGTCAGATATGGAACAGTAGACCTCCTGTGGAAAAAGCAAGAGGAGGACCTGAGATGCATCTGAGACCAACTTCCTTGTGCCCAGAGGAAAATGAAGCACAACCCGAGGCTCCATCCAAGACTGTTTACATCAGTGCAGTAATAAAAATGTCTGGATGCAGATGGTTTTCCAAAATCTGATATTCATTTATATGTTAGCAAGCACTATATCTGGTAAGTGACCTTGTTTCTCTCCAACATTAGCTACATCTTGTAAATAATTTGGTGTGCAAACAATCATCCACATTTATTTGTCTCAGAAGGTTCTTGTCATTATCAGGATTAGATGGAACAGACCACGCACTTATGTAAAGTTATGTCAAAATCATTTGATTGTGTAATTATAAACAGCAATTATGCCATTAGAGATAAGTGCCTCAACTAATTAAGCAGAAAATAATAATAAAATTATACTTTGCTAAAATATAATAAATTGTAGCCATAAATCTGTGTTGACAAGCAGTATCAACATAAATTTTGTTATGGAAACATTTGCATTTTTTATATAGCCATTATCCCACATCAAGCAATCTAAATACTTGATGATGCTTGTTTTTAAATGTAAAAAGTTGTGCACCTGGACTGAAATGTGTGGTGCATTGTAAATTCAAGTGTTCTTCACTGGTGTCATTTTGTTGGCAACGTTTCACTCGTTTGCACCTGTCAGCCACCGTAGATTTTTGTTTTTAAACGTTCCGCAGAAGACACACTGGCTCAGAGGTTATGTGCAGACACGCATGGACGATAACGCCCTCTGCGCTGTCTCACAGGTGAGGCTTCAGTGCCATGAATGGGACACAGGTGTGCATACCTGCACAGGTGTTATTTTTTTTTCCTGCTTTGAAATTGAGCAATGTCTACAAAATGAGTTCTTAACAGTAGAAACTCTTTAAACTGACCTCACACGTTTCTTATAAACACCACATTCCTTGCTAACAAAAGCCCTCCAAGGTCATCTTTTACTAATTGAGCCTCTCAAAAGACAACAGGCTCTGCTGTAATTTGTGGTTTTGTGGCGAAGCGAAATAGACGTTCTGCCTCAGTTAACTTGTTGAATGTTGAGGGAAACTTTGAGGGCTTGTCGTACCTGGGAATATTTTTTGTTTCAGCATGAGCATTAACAGGAGGTTGAGATGTTTGTTAGCACAGCAAAGCTGAGGTGATTAATCAAGTTGTCACCAGTTGAAAACCTTGTTGTTTCATACAGCGTAACATAGTTAGTCCTTGGGCTGTTGGCATTGAAATCTCCAGATTTCATTTCATATACTGTACTTGTTCTGTTATTTGAATAAAACTCAGAAAGCAATCGACTCCATGCAACATGGTCCTTCCACAGCTAAGTATGTGGTAACTGTCAGCTTTACACATTCTGAGCTGAAATTTAGTGAGATGGTAGCTGAGTCTTCTAGTCTTCTCTAGTTCTTATGCGTCTTGTAAGTTCTCATAATATTAAGCCAATAATTTCAATTAAATGTTCAATTTAGTTTATTAATATAGTGCCAAGTCACAACAGTCTTCTCAAGGCACTGAATAGAAACATCCATATATATCAATAATAATTTAAGACTTCACCTGAAGGCAGACTATTTTGAATGAACTCCATCACAGAACTCTCATCTTGAGCAAGCGTGAAGGCAACAGTGGAAAGGAAAAACTCCCTCATGAGGAAGAAACCTTTAGCAGAACCAGGCTCAGGACAAGCAGCCATCTGCTTCGACCAGCTGGGTTTGGTAGGAACAGATACACAATGGCAGGCCAATAATTGGCCTAATATCTCATAAACTATTAAACATATTTTTGTGAAACTTTAAAAAAGTAGCCACTTAAAGTTGACTTGATTCAAGATGGCCACCATAACCAACTGAACTTAGAAAACTCAAAAATGTCTTGAAATGTGTCAATTTAACAAAGGTTTAGCTAAAATTCAGTGTGATAGTATACAGGCATCAACCCAACACGTTGCCAGAAAGTTTTCCCTAAAACCTTTGCCTTATTAATTGGAGACAACCCCATTTGTCTGTTAGCAAAATATTCCATGAACTACTTGACAAATTTCAATGAAACCCTCAGAAACGAATTATTGGCTGCACATCTACAACCGATTAACTTTTGAAGTCAACCCAATTCAAGATGGCTTTACAACTAATCAACCACACACAAAAATGTTCATAACTCAGTGAATGTTACACATACTAAGCAAAAATTTGGTGTGGTGGTAGCTGACTGTCATTCATGACACACAGATTTAACCAAAATGGCTACACCTTTGTCAGTTCTTCACATGAGATGATCTTTGTATGCCATAAAGACATCTGGCGATATTTACACCTGCTTCTTTATCGAAGGCAGTGAACTTGTTGTTCTACAACACATTAACTCTGAAATGCTTTAAACTTATTCAGTAAATTTCAGTTGTGATTGGAGAGAAAAAGGTAAAACCACAGAATGGCTTCCAGGATTGGCCGACGGAGCCCATGATTACACATAAATGACATGCATAAGCATTACATGCCTTGCACACATGTGCCCTCATTGAGACTTTCTTTGCAAGTTTTTATACAAATGTGTGGGGGTGCTTTGAAGATGTAAGGCCTCTATGATGTGGTTTCAGCGCAGAGGAAAGTCAGCCATCTGCATCCACCACTGCTAAGAAAGAGCCATAAGTGACAACAGAAACGAGAGTCTCTGGGCCTGCTTAGCTGTGAGCCTGCTCTGGCTCAAACACCCCTCTCTCCAAAAGCCTCATTTAGTAGTATCACTTGTTTTTGGACTTGGTCTGATGAGCCGATTCTCATCAGAGAGTTGGGATTTCTTATGATTGTCAGCAGCATCATTCCTTCGCCTGTCATTAGTGCCCTCCCTCTTGTTCCTGCCTGCATTTAAACGGACAACGCCTCTAAAGTGCATCTCCAGAATATTCACTAACATCTGCCACAATAACCATCAAATCCTCTAAAGAGCACAAGACACGCACTAAGCATGTGCTTCTTCTTGGACTTAAACTCATATTTGGTGGATTTCAATCAGCCTGTTGATTATGTTCATTACAAGATGATGAGTATCTTTGTGTTGTGCTCTGATCCAGGACCAGCCTGTTTGACCTTGGGTAGTGCTGCTAGTTCCAGTCTTCCCAAAATGCAGAACAAGTAGGTTCAACGTGTTGTCCCACAAACTAATAGCCAGTCTCAATGAAAACAAAAGTATGTTAGATTGACAAACTAGAACTATCGTTACTTAATATAAATGGATTGAGTTTAGGTAGACATAAAGAGATATGCGTAAAGAGATATGGTGTTCGTTTGTTTAAATCTAACAACAAACCCATTTAAAATATGAAGATTTTTGGATTTTTGTTTGTATTTCTTTTTTTTTAAATAAAGCTTAGTGTGAAATTGATAACGTTGTTATAAACTGTATATGTATGTACATAAACTGTTAACTAAGATTAAAAAAAAAAAATAACAAAGTGCTCCTTTAACAGCTTGTATGTTATTGACTAACTCACAGAACAAAATCTCATTGAGTGATTTTATATTAACCCCCCCCCCCCCACCACCACCACCACCACCACCACCTTAATAAGATTTATGCACAAACACATTGTTTAGTAAAATATTTTTATTTGGATGAAAGTACCATAAAGCATTTCTTAAAAAAAAAAAAAAAAAAAAAGTTATCATGTGTTTCAAACATACACGATACAAAAGATGGTTTCTGCTTCCTAAGGAAAAAAAAAAGAATCTTAAACCTGCACTTTGTTTCAGAGCCAGAAAGGAAACTGGGGTTGTAGAAAAAATGAATTGTTCAATGTTATAATGGGATTTCTTAACACAACCAATGTTTATCTAATGAATATATGGATATTTTTGCTAGTTTCAGGTGCTTTTTAATATACTATACTGTAGTCACTTTTTAACCTTTTTAATTCTATATAAAGAAATAGATGTTGGGTGGGGTTCTCTTATATTTGGTAAGTCATGGACTAGTTTTTAGAGTTTTCAACCAAATCTACTATTCTAATCTTGTTTTTAAAGAAGCAGGCGGGCAGCATCCAAAATACAAAGTCCATAACATGACTCCAGTTTTTGCTATATATAATATAATTAAAAAATATTTAGTATACAAAAAAGATCTCCCATGATAAATATAAATACTGTACTTTATCCAGCTTCCCAGTTACACGAAACACCTGTGCTCCACATTTATGTTTGATCTTTTTCATTTCAACATTTAAAACATGATTGTTTAAGTTAAGTTATTAAGTTGATTAAGATATTAAAATTCACGAACTTGCTGCTTAAAAAAGGTCAGAAAATCCTAAAATATTTGATTTATATGATGCATTTTCTGAAAACTGTTTAAATTCTTAACTGTAGATCAGAACATGTTGGACTGAAGACATATGCTTCATTTAGTGCCAGTTCTTGAATACCCGCATTTATGAGAAAGTGGCTTTGCATTACAGTAGGTATAGATGAAACTTTTATTTTCTTCACTGTTCATAGATATTAACTAAGATAACAAACATTTGACTCACTGATAGTTAAATTCCATCAAAGACAGATGAACTATTTTCTTCTTTTTAGACCTCAGAAGTCAACTTGTGACTTTTTTCCATACATCTGTGTCCTACTTTGCCCTCATTTTTTCCCTGTAATGAATGGATTCCAGGGGCCAGTATTTTTTCCAGCCCTTTTTAAACACAGGGTGCCATTGTCATGGCAAGCAAACAAGTTGGTGGTGATAAGTCTTGCACAAAGTATCCTTAATGCACAGGAGCTGCAACTTTCCATACTGTCAGCCAGGCCCACAGCTGTGGTTTCAGATGACTCGTACTGTAACTTGTATCTTCAGCTAAAATCATTGCTAATGGATTGGTATGTAAATTAGAAACCCACAGAAGGTTACCTCAGTGCATCTTTAGGGTTAGAGTCAGTGATTGGCTGATTAAGTGGATTTATTGTTGACTATTTTAACATACTACACATTTGCTGATTAGTTCATATACGGTAATTGGCTGTTTGTTACTTTAACAAATTGTTTGTCTTAAAAAAACATGAAGCTTAATAAAGCAAAATAGATGAACATAACCAAAAAGAGTTGATGCAAACACAGTGATGTTGAATGTTCAGTAGAAGAAAAGTGTTGCGTTCCTTTATTTCACTCTTTCAAATGTGGAGATTTGCTTCTATTTTACTTAAATTATGAATTAGACTTACGTTTTCATTTAACTGGTTATGATTTTTTTTTAAACAAAAGCAAATCCAACAATATTTGTTATAATATTGCACAAGTCAGCATGTAAGATCTATAAGAAATAAGATACACTTGTAGTTTGTAGGGAGTGTGCAGGATGAAACTGAAGAAAATCCCTTCTGATCTCTTTAAGACTGATGCACCTCGTCTGAGATTTATATTTACCGGTAATCGTTTTGCTTCTTGATGATTTCCCCATTTGCAAAAGTGCTCCCCACTTATTTACATTA
Organism: Hypsolebias martinsi; assembly: GCA_031762355.1. NCBI lineage: Eukaryota > Metazoa > Chordata > Actinopteri > Cyprinodontiformes > Rivulidae > Hypsolebias > Hypsolebias martinsi. Next base: position 19,182,769 of record JARVGQ010000474.1, on the reverse strand, counting down.
AGAACAGGAGGATGGGGATAGAGTAGTGATTGGAAAAACTGACAGAAACGCCTTCTGGTTATTCCATTTTGGCTGAATACTAAATATAAACTTGGGAGAACTCCAGGCTGCAGACCCTTCCCGGGATCTGCAGGTTTCTCCTGGTCTGCTGAGTAGATCAAGCCTCGGATCTGTGCTTGTTGTCTTTTTGGCTAGATCTGACCTCACAGTGCTTTTTATTTGCTGACACAAAGAAAATGAGATGGCAGAGAGAGTGAGTGCTGGTGTGGTGTACATGAAACTAATATGATGGTAATCAACAGTAGATCTGTAGAACTGGTATTTTGTTGTAATTTTAGCTTGGAGATGTTATGTGCATTTTACTTAAATACAGCTACAATTATTGATGCCCAGTTTCCAAACTTTTTTGTCTTTTGACTTTGATCCACAGCATTTCCAAGACTTTCAACTTCGACTGTAAGATTTATGCAGGAAGTATATCTGGAAAGTTAAGAAATAGAGTTTAGATATTGTATTTGTCTAAATCTCATCTCTCAGAGATTTGTTTCTTTTACACTTCTGTCACCTGTACTGACCGTCTTATCGATCTTTTCGATTACGCTCCAATGTCCAGCTTCTGTCATCTTCCACGTTTATTTTCATCTGTGAGAAGACCAATTACGCAAGAGAGAGTAATGAAAAAAGTAATGGTTTGTGGCTTCTAGACTTTCTGGAGAAATGAACAAAATTCAATGTGGTTCTAATTAACAGAGGAAAAAATAGCAATAGGCAACAGAGGAAATGAAAGTGTAAAATGGCTGGTTGGATTTCCATCTTCCAGCCCTTCAGTGCTTGTCTTCTTCTCCCCCTCACTATGTCCTATTTCTGGATTTTTCTGTAGACGACACAGAATCATGATTTGAAACACAGCCTAACAGGCATGAAGTCAGTGCGGGATGAAGAAAGCCCAGTAATTAGTGAAACAGTTTATTTGCCATTGATGAAAACACTATAAGGAGGTCTGAATGTGGGCGATGAAAGGTACAGGGCATAAGTTAATGATTAGAAGAGGAGAATTAAAAATAAATCAAAGGACGGGTGTGTAACATCAATCAACAGTTTTAAGGCAGGCAAACTGATTTTCTGAGCTGCACCCAAAGCTGTGATGTGGTGCGCTGCATTACACTTCAAGATTTTCTGTCTGAAAACATGTAAAGGAAAAAAAAAGTCACAAAAATGCCGGACTCTTAAAACTACAGGTAAATATTTGTAGAGGATGATGCTCAGCTACTACCACAACAAATTTAGTTCAGTATCTGTACAGTTATTTGTCATATAGCCATGTTTGCGTTTGTTTAGACAGATTAGCCGTGATGACTGTTCTGGTCCAAAAGGTAACTGGTCCACTGATTACTTGTGAAAGTTCCATTAACATTTGTTCAGCAGTTCATGACATATTTTATTAACAAAGAAGATTCCAATAGTTGAGCGGAAAGTTTTAAACTGATCTTGTGCGATCAATTAGTGCTTATAAAATAAATTAGGAATCAGTCTCAGCCACTAATACACCTACTTTACCTCAATTTCTGTAAAACTGGCAGCCATTTTTGCTTAGTAATGGCAGCCATCTTTAATTGGTATTGCTCCAAAGTTTATTAGTAGCAGAGGTCAACCCCAATTACTGTGGTCCCTCAATTATCATGAGGGTTACTTTCCAAACACCACCACAATAGGTGAAAAACTGAAGTAGGAACACTGTATTTATTTTAGTATTGGCTTTATAAATCCTTCCCACACTCTTGCAATGTTCTAAACTCTTAAACCTACTTAATTTTAACAGCATGTATACCGTATTTTCCGCCCTATAAGTCGCACCGCCCTATAAGTCGCATATGTCCAATTATGTCCAATAATTTGGAAAAATCCATAAATGTGTCGCACCGCCGTATAA
>JARVGQ010000474.1:19163611-19174933 GCA_031762355.1 Hypsolebias martinsi | reverse complement strand
CGGACGGAAGACGAAACGTTTCTACATTAAAAAAAATTTTTTTTTTTGCTTTGTTTTGTTTTGTTTTTTGAATGTCCAGAGGACCAGACTTAGCTTTTTTGGATCCTCCCATCAGTATTTGGGTCCTTCTCTTCCCAGGTCTCACCACATAGGAATGAATCCCTCTTTAAGAATATCTTTGTTTGTACTAATAATTTTCAAAAGTTACAAGTGCAGCATATAATAAAATAAACTTTTTGTAAGCTTTTATTTACTGTATTTATTTGTTTGTTTATAATACATCTGCAACATAACCTATAGAATTGTAGAATTGTCCAAAATCTAACATTTTCCCCAGTTATTGCTTGACTTTTCAGACTAGAAGAGGCCATGCACATGCTTTCTACCGTAGATTTAATTTTAGCTGATTTTGTCTTAATTTCGTTAAATTGGGAATGCTGTTTTAATTTTTACAGATATTTCAGGTATAATGTAAAACAACAACTATTATAACTTGTGACATAAAGTTGAGAAATTGCTATTTTTGGTTGGATTGTTTTAAAATTTGGTACATGTTTTTTTTTTTTTGCTTACTGTCAGTTTTGTCAATTTATTTTTATTTGGTTAACTATTCCATTATTTATGTTTATAGTTGGTGTTTAAGCTCAGTTTTTGGCACCACCCATGGTGGAGTGTAATGCAGCTGATTCTGGGTGAGAAACAAGGAACATCTTGGTCTGGTCAACAGTCCAGGGTTGACACAGATAAACTTTGCACACATCTGTCAGCTATTCAATATATAACCAAATTAACAAACAAAGGTTCTTGCTGTGGGAAGAAGCCACGGGCATCAGCATAAAACTAAAACTTCCGCACCAGAACCGTTTGCTCTGCATTGTTACTGCTCCAAATTTATGGTTGCTCAGTTTGAATTGGGCCAATCTAAGATGTGCTCTGCATCTGTGACAGTGCTTCAGGACAACCTTACAAAGCAGTTAGCACTGCTGTGGTCTTGATTTTGTTCCCTTTAAGTATGGAGCTCATTAAATAGTTTTGATGATTCCCCAGGAAACGCTATCATCCCATTAATAAACTCTGCGCTGCCTTTCAGCTGTGGAATGGCATGACTGAATATGGCTAAAAGTGATGATGCTGAATAAATCCTGTTTACGTGTGTGTGTGTTTAAATACTCAAACTGCCAGCCAGGAATATGATTCAGCTCCTAAAAGCAGCGCTGCCGTTTCACAGCCGTTAAGCAATTGAAAATAGTTTGAGCTCAACTTGTTCCTAGTTTGGTCCTAATGCCAGAAAATTCTCCTGACCCTGGAAGGAAATCAGCCAGTGGTGCTGGTGATGAACTGCTCAGTGGCAATGAATTCCTTTTTTGTTTACTTCACTACAGCTGCAGCCAGCTAACCTTCCTGCATGGACTTAATAAGGCATACAGAGTTTGGTTACCTGCATCACACATACTAGTAGACTGCTGGATAACAAATGGTCTGCCGTCATGACTCGGGTGTTTACTCAATCCAGGACTTATTATCAACTGTGTCAGTGCTTTGGTCGGTGGATTTTTTTTTGGTAAATCCTCATAATGGAAAAAGTCTTTTGAAAGCGCACCAGGAGCAAGAAAACATCTGTTTAACATACAGACGGTATCAGTTAAACTCCACTTCAGACAAAGATGTATCATCCCTGAGCGAGGTGCAGGAGTGGAAGTGCACATTTGGTGTTGGTGGATAAATATGTTGTAATACCAAGTTCCTTCAAGGCAGAGCATAATAATGTTAATTAGAACTACCAGTATGCTTTATATATATTTATATTGATATAGTTTAAAAATTTCAGTGACTGGATCGGTTTCAGCACAGGAGTCTTGGCTTAAATTCTACGAAAGGTGGAAAACTCAAACACTCTGCTACTTTTTCATGCAGACTCTGCATAAATGTACCATCAATTTCAGGATCAGATTATTATCAAAAGTTTACCTTTCATAATAAAACAGGTTTAGTGCATTCTCACCAGTAAAAATACATTATGAGGAATAATGCCTTGATAGGGTGCAAGAGGCATTTACTTGCTGAGAATACTTAAGTTACTAGGTTTATTTGCAAAAGAGATTATTCTGACATTTAACAACAAAAAAAGTTGTCAGGATAAAGTCTGTTTAAAGTCTACTTGAATTTTTTTTAAAACTTCTACAGTCTCACATACAACTCCTTCCTGGACTGTTTGGATAATGTCATGGTTCTGCTGCTTGTTTGAAAGTTGATTACATCGGCTGTTTGCAGTAACTTCATAAAGTCTTTTTTAAAACTTCTGTGAGAACCTGCTGAGAACTACAAAACCAGACCCAAATGATGGTTGCTTTGAAACATCTGGATCAACCCTTTTGTCTTCGTTGCACTGCGAGGCTCAAAATAAACTGGAAGTTGGCTCTAGATTAAAAAAATAAAATTAACTGAAATTAAACTCAGTACTGTTACTAATCTAAACTGGATTCATGTTTTTAAAGAAATATAACTATATTTAGTCTAATTCTATATTATTTTTCATATACATTTTTTTTCTTCTTTCTGCTACGTTTCATTTTTTATATTTTGTATGTTATCGTTTATGGGATTGTTTTGTATTGTATTTTAAAAATGAACAATTTTTATAAATTTGATAATATATATACTTTGATAAATTGCTATCTGTTTCCCACAAATCACTTAAGGATGATTAGTTTGTAGCTGTGTCCAGACTGAACAGGCTTTGTGAGAACACGTGTTTTTATGTGCTTAGTTGCTCATCTTCGAAATCTAAAGAGCTTTTTTTTAATGTCTGCACATACTTACAAAGATAACATACTATTATAGCACCCTGTGGAGAAGGGAGTGAACTTGTAAAATTCCTTCTCACTAAAATAAATAAAACATGCAGTAGTTCAACGGGCTAAAACAAGAACCTCTTTCCTCCTTTACGGTACTTCCATCAAAAACTGCTGTTCCTGGATCAAACTAGCACTAAGTGTCTCATTCGTTGTACTCCTGGATGAAAATAAGTAGCACCTGGGGAGGATTTGGGAGCAATGAAGCGCTCATTTAATACAAAATTGAGAAAACCACATCCTCTGTTTCTCCCTATTTAGCATTTGGTTCTCCATCCCCCAGACTGGAGAGTGTGGAAACATCAGAAAATAAATGAGAAGATTTTTGGTTTGAGTTATTAATAACAGGACCTGCTTGTTGCTTCCTCCAAACACAGATGTGCAAATATCCTGTCAAACTGAACTGAATCGCTCTCTGGGCGTGAATTGTCAGCCTTTGACTTGATTAGCAGATTTAGCCAAGTTCCCATGAAAATCATAGCATCAGGTCCCAGTTTCTGTAGAACCTTCCAGTATATTCATCGGTGCAATATGGCCGCTTGAAAGCTCCCTATTTGTCTTCCGAATTTGTCTTCTGTGGCCAGTTAATGGTTACACAACATCAGTCTGCACACTGTGGAGATAAATTTACAAAACAAGCTTTTGTCTACTTGCCCTCCACAACGACTGCTTTTTCAAGTTACTGTGGTTATAAAAAAGACAACAGTAATTTTGAGAGACAAAGTGGGATTATGGGCTAACGGCTCATGTTCCAGGGAAATTTCATCGCTATCCCAAAGCCTAATGGGAAAGCTTAGTGCAGCTCTGGCACACCAGATAGTTTAAGACCGAGGCCCCGGGATGTGACAGTTTTAGTTGTCCTTAAAGATAAGCAGAAAGAGAAATATTTTTCAATCCTTGGCAACTACAGAACAATTACTTCTCTGCAAGAAAGTCTTGTTTGCCTTGCTCCTTCTGTTTTGTTCGTAATTACAGTACACATTTGTGTTTGGATATAGAAAAGCACAATGCATACTAAATCATGCACAAATGCATGACCTTTTGCACTTGAGTTTGTTGTTTCTCCAAGCATTCCTTTCATTTCAACACTCCCACTTGTTTTTAGTGACTACCTATGACAACTTGTGCCATTTGTGATTGAAGACCACCTATTAAACCCAACATGGCGGTACTGTTTTGACACATTCGCCATGGCAACAAAATGAAAAATAAAAATAAAAAAATAAAATACAGCACTGCCACAGTATGATAAACCAAGATACATTTGAAGAAGTCACCCTTCCTGCTACAATAACAGGCGCTGCTTTCATTTGACAAGTCCTGTTCTGTTTAGCCACAGGGATGAGAGACATCTGGGAATTTTACTCTTTCCTCTATCTCCATCTTTTTCCTCATCCCTACAAATTGTTCACTCATCGCTCTCTTCATTAGCTGAACTAGATATTAAGTTTTATTAGGTCAACTAGATTATGTTCCAGCTAAAGACATTTTCCTGAAAAATATCAGTGTTTTATATCATGCTCTGTGACACTTCAATGCTGAGCCATTTTTTAAACATATATATTTGTCCCACAGAGCGCCAAGAGCCTTCAGAACAACAAGGATTCTCGTATCCTGTGGACCAAAGAAGACCAGTTACTGACAAGTGGCTTTGATATGGTGAGAACCTTTAAAAACAACTTGTTGGGTTTTAATTTATCTTCAATAGCAATTCAATTCATTTCAACATTTATGTACTCAGACAAATCACATTGAGCCTCGAAGACTCTTTTACAAGTGAGACCTGTTTGGACAGACAATAAAAGTTGTGAAAGTGACAACATAGCTTTTCGGGGAAACATAATTACTAATAGGTTCTCAGTCTTTGGCCAAAGATAGATAGCCTGAAAATGAAATAAATAAACAAATAAATAAATAACTTGCACACAAGCACATAGAGACACCAACATTCCACAGGGGAGGGGGATGCAAGGGTGGTGAACGTGTCAAGGACACTCATGGAGGCACTGTAAGAGTTCTGATGAGGGTGGTATAATTGCTCAGTTCCCTCTGGAGAGATCCAAAAACAATCTCAGGGTGTGCCATGGTTAGCCAAGGACAGCATCAGATAGAATCCAAAGAGTCCTGAAATGATGTCAGAATGTTTATTCAGCTGGGCCCCTCTGATTGGGCCAAAGACTTCCTCGATGGAAGAGGAGAGGGGGCAGAGCATCAGGTTTACAGAGCCTCCAGGTGGATTAAGATGGAGCCGAACTCCGATAAACACGTTTGTTTTGGGGACAGGCAGAACTTTACTGATTGTATTTACCTTGAGTCTGTGTCGGTTCCTTTTGGCTCAGAAACATCCAAATTACGTGGATACACCACTGGCCCATGCCTGAGCGCATTCCCTGAGGTCTGAGCCATCTTGCCAGTGAAACCTAGGGGCCGCAAGTGGTCTGCGATTCTCACAAATCACATCCAGTCTGCAGCTTAGTCCGCAAAGCAATTGAGTCTGGGTGCATGAGGCAGGAACCAATTTGTCGGCTCGCCCAAAGCCAGTCTTCTCGTAGAAAAAAATGTTATCAATTGTGTTGAGGGACCAACTGACCAAATCCATTGCAGAATTACGATTTGGAAAATATGTAGAAGAGAGGCTCTAAAGCAGTTCCACAGGCAGGACAGAGCAAAGCAAAGCAGAGCAGGAGAGGAGGGGAAAATGCGTCCGCCCTTGATAAGAGCAAGTGTTGAAGTGAAGCTAATCTTGGCAATATAATAATAAAATGACTTGTCTGGTTTTTTAAAACTGCTTTCCTTAATTTATTTTCATTACAAAACTTACTTTGCTGTGGTGGACTGAAGACTTGAAGATTATGACTCTTCATTATTAGATTTTTCACTGACCGATGCAGTTTAAAAATGTACTATTATTTTCTCACAAATTTTCAATTCTCCATTCTTACTTTTTCCAAAGTTGCTGTTTTGGAAATCCCCTCATCAACCACTTTATTATGTTCACCTGTTAGCATATAAAGCTAATCAGCCAATCACATGGCAGTAGCTCAATACATTTAGACATCTAGACTTAGCAAAGATGATTTGCTGTCTTTCAAACGTACAACCCTAGAGATGTGAGTGAAAATCCCAGAAGATGAGTTTCTGAAATAATTAGATCATTCCATCTTGTACCAACAACCATGGCATGTTCAATGCCATGTAAATCCCCTTTCTTCCCCAATCTGATGCTCAGTTTGAACTTCAACAAGTCATCTATCTTCACCATGTATATATACCTAATGCTCCCCTGTTGCTCCCCCGTGCTTGGCTGATTAGCTGTTTGTGTTAAGCGTTTGAACAGATTAACTTAAGAAATGGGTGATTACTCAGTGTCTTGTTTTTGTGAATGTACAGATGCGTAGTCGTGAGGTGAGACTTTGGGACAGCAGGAAGCTGAGCTCTTCAATCAGCTCTGCATCTCTTGGTACTTCCAGTGGGTAAGTCCTGCTTTGGTTCGTGTGCAGTTTAATCCCTGACCTTTCTGCACTTTGTCCATGTATCAGTGAGAGTTCTTGTCTGACTGCACAAAGTGTATGTCTGTGTAATTTTACATTTCAAACATACAGGATATGTGTGTTATGTGTGGCAGGCATTCACACATTATGATTGAACCGTTATGCGGACCTCCCAGATTTCTGTCTTTCTACATCCATGCTATTTCCTGGGTCAGATGCACACAAGCACATAGCCTTTTAACTTCTGTCTCTTCAGAGAAGAGGCTGCATGAATGTGCGTCCTTCTGTTCATAACTTATGCAGAGAGTCAGGAAATGGCAGCAGACACTCTTAACACTTCTCCCCATAGCTGGACGCTTGTCATTTCTCCAGTTGCTCAGTTTATTTTTCCTAACACGGCTGATGACTGGAGAGCAGGAGCATGGCGGGCTTCCAGAGAGGGGAGGAATGGATGAGTGGAGTGGAGAGGAGAAGGGGTGGGGGGGAGGAATCTTTTGTTCAGGTCCAGTTCATGCATTTTAGTGTCTTTATGAACAGGCTAGCAGGCCAAGTTTTTTTTTTTTTTCCAAATTTGTGCTGATCAGATTCTTCAGTATCATGCTGAGTGTCGTGGTGGGTTAAGTGTATTTATTGTGACTTTTTACTGTGAAAAAAAAAAACAGTACAAAAGCTTCTCAGAGCACTCTTGTATTTAAATGTCTTGCGTCTCTAAAATAGCTCTACACACCAGACTCCAGTTCTTTGGTATTTTAAGCTGTGTGCTTGTAAATTTCTGGATCAAAAAGTGCAAAGTTGTAGGCTGTAAATGCATCCAATTATTTTAGAATAGTTGTTTTAGCCTAAAACTGCAAAATAACAGCAGTATCCGAGAACTGTTGTTTTTCTTCAATTCATGAGATTTTAAAGAGTTGACTAAGCAACCGTCAGCGCCTACTTTCATTTTCTCAAATTGACAGAGGCAAACAGTTGCTTTTCAGTCAGATTTTTTGCAATCATCACATTTTTGGTGCTTTTTATGGAAATCAGGGCTATATAATGCTGCACATTCCACTGGGACTTCTTATTTGAAAAATTGTTCTTGGTAAGATTCATACCATATGTCTGAAAAAAAAATCTTTTGGGTTGTTCAGTAAAGCCACAGAGGAAAGTGTTAATTGTCTTAATTTTACTGGAGAGTTTGCTTGTGGTGTCACTGCTTGGAGGCAAAGGAAAGTTGACGTTTACTGAGTGTGTAGCTGCCCATTTCTGTCTGAGTGACAACGGTACAACAATAATCTGAGCTGTTATGATCATCTGAAGACAAGTTGAGTCTCAATTTATACTACCTTGTTACTCACTCACTGGATGGCGTCCTGAGATTTTCCTTTTTTTAATGAAGATCATTTATTAAATTATAGATTGCATGAAGTGGTACTTAATTTAAAAGATGTCATGTGCATTTTTTTACTCATTTATTTAAAACAAAGATTTTCCAGTGGATGTAATTACATGGGTGTGTGCACGCCCATCTGCTCTGCATCGGTTGTCCTGTTTTAAATCACTGCAGTCCATCACATCATCATGTCCTGGTTGTGTCAGAGAATTATCATTCACAAGACCACATCAGCAGATGCCTGCACAAAAGCACTGATACAAACGAAGCAAGCAACCAGATGACAGATGAGAAGTTGCCCTTTGTTGCTATTCTCTGTTTGTATTATGATGTGTCTGTAATAAAGATTTTTTTTTTATCTGCACATTGTGGAGAGGCTGTTCCTTTTCTAATGTTGTTAGATTTATTTTTACCACCTTCTTTTTCATTTTTTTTGTTTAATGTTCTGATAAATGTATCCCCAGATCTGAAGCCAAGTTGTGGTTACAGAAAAAAATGTACTACCTATATTCACTCATCTCTACCAAACTCAGAACCTCTTGTGAAGAATCTGATAACAAAAATCAGCAGCCGTTAATCTTGGTAATTGGTAGGGTCACAATGAAGCTTTATCTTCCTTTGCCAAAAGGTGAAACAAGACAATAAATTTTTTGCCCATGTTTGGTGGCGGGCGATATGCATTCCTTGAACGAAAGCCAGTTTTTAATTATAAAAGCTTTTTAAAATAACTGAAGATTAAAATATCATGTTGGGTCTACATTCTCTCTTTTGAGTCACACTGTCGATAAAAGGGTGCTGTATTTAATCCATTTCCACTATCATGGTGCTCTCAACTTAAAAGACAAAGAGGAAGGTCAAAGAGGAGTTACATGGATGCATTTAGAGAGGATATGGAGGTTGGAGTGAGGAGATGAACAGAGTGAGATGGAGGAGGATGACTCGCTGCAGCAACCCCTGAAGAGGGAACAACCGAAAGAAGATGAGGCTGTCCCCAACTTCCCTTTGGACATGTTTCAGTTCCTTGTTTCTGGTGTATTTTCACAGTGGGTTTTCTGTGGCTATTGTAGTTTTTAGTTCGGCCTCACATCTCTCGTTTATGGCCAAGCAGCCACGGAAAAGACAGACTGCAAATGGAAAGAGAGACCATGCATGCCTTTTTCTTGCCCGTTCTGTATCCTTCCAAAAAATTCACCAGTGTCCATGTCATTTTAGGCCTTGAGGTGCATTTAAAGATGGATCTTTTTTTGTTGTTGTTGTTGCCTGTTTATAATTAAATGGGCTGTGGTTAACATGTTGTGTAATTGGAGCAGCGAGCTGGCTTGTATCAGGCTAGCGGCACTTGTCCACAACATTCAGTAGGATTGTTTTCTTTGGAGCGTCACAACACAAAGAGGCCTGGTATCACGAGCCAGTAAGACGGGGCTGTGGGTGGAATATAATGTGGAGGGATAATAATGGAGGGGAAATGTTGACTTTTGGGGTTTAAAAAGAGACCAAGTAAGTGAGGGACGGAGGGTGGACGATTCTAAGAGGGGTGTTTTGAACGATGGAAATGTTAGCATTACTGCAGGCCCTTTTTCCATACAAGTTGCAGGTCTGCTCATTCGAGAAGAGAGTGGAACTCTGTGTTTCTCTCATACTCTCCCCTCTATAAACCAGAATTACAATAATGAGTTTAATTAGGCCTCTAAGCCTGTTGCAACCAGTAAACTTTACAACTGGGCATGATTGCAAACAGCTTGCTGTGTAAATGCCTAAAATGTCATGATGGCTATCCATGCAGCATTGCGTTTTAGCAGCTAAACTCATTCACAGTTCTAACTCTGGAGGATGTGTGCCTGTATACTGCTTGCAATTATATCTTAAAGCTGGCAATCAGGTCTCCACGGGTCACGTGGTTAAAATTCAGCATGACAAAACGGTAACCTCAAAATGGAAATTTCTGGTTTTGACCCTTTCAGTTGTCACCAGCCACTAATGCTCCTCTGTTAAGTGCCTACACAAGTAAAAGCTGGTACCCATAAACACACACATGCATCTTCTCTAGCTCATCATCATAACAAACCTTGACTTGTCTTTTTGCTAGTGAGAGGCTGATTAAAACAGATCACTGTGACCTGACAAGTTTCCAGCCTGTTGATTGGAGAGGACAGAAGATGGTCCCAGGAGAGGCGGCCTCTCTGTTTGCTCAACCCAATCACAGGTTACACAAAGAACGTGCCCTCTGAGGCAAACACCGCTGACAGACCGAGCTGTTGGACGATGGAGAGAAGCTTTAAGGGAGAGCCTCAGGTGCGATGTTCAATCTTGCTCTCCTCATCGACTTACCTCAATTTTTTTTTGTTTTTGTACTTTGGGTCGTGCCTGAGAGTGAGATCCAGTTAGTGGGTGTAATTGAGCCAAGCTCTCTTTAATCAGATGAATCGAGAAAAGACCCAGACTTTTACACAACAGTCTCCCTCTTTCTCCCACCCTGGCCCAGTTTCTTTAAAATCAGTCCCAGATGAAGGCTTTCCTGTGGGGATTAGGTGCAGCTGCAGCACTGCTAACCATACCAGAAACCCCCCCGCCCCCCACAAAAAAGAGAAAAACACCCACTCAGGATTTGAAATATAGTCGAGCTTGTTTTTTTAATCTGGCTTTCTAAGGAAAAAATAAAGCTTTGTTGTCGGGGTGAATGCTTACGGTGTCGGAGCAGGAGAAACTCCAAATCTCAGGTGATCCTCAGGGGTCAAGTCGATAGTTCAACCCTGCACCCCGTCTCCATGACAACCGTGGGGGATGGGGTTTGGCAAAGATGTGACCGCACACGCTCCGTCAGCGAACCTGAACTCAGAGTTCTGACTGTTGAAACGTGGTGTCTGGAATCTGTTAGTCATTTGGGGTTTGATTCAGTGTGGAGGGACTTTGACCAGGAGAGGAGGATGAAAAGGGGTGGGAGGCAGCCTGAATTCCCCTCGTATATTTTTGAGATGGAGATAACGTCTCCCTGTGAGCTTTGATTGGCTTTTTACTTATTTAGTGCTTAAAGAAGTTCTGGTTTTGTTTTAACACATTATCCAGAAGACTAAATAATCTCTAGTTTTATCATTTTAAGATTACATAAAATCCTCAACTTACACCCTCTGTCAGTTTGAATTATCATTTTTATATAATGTTGTCTGTTTCCCACTTTTCTTTTGTCCCGGCATAGATGAAATGAAAGCAGTGAGCTTGTTTTTTAAAGGTGCTGGGGTCTGCAATTCAAATTGTGTTTTTCTTTTTTTTTTTTTTTCTCAAAGAAAAACTTAGTGGAACTGTGCTGAACTGTTAAAAAGCACATGGACGCAAGTGGAGCGTTTGGCAGCAGATCTTTAATATAATTCACAGAGGGTTTTGATTTTATCCCGCAGGTATGTGCTCAGCACTCCAGGGATCAGAAGAACCCTTTTTGTGTGAACTCACCACTGACAGAAAAATATAAAGTCCTTCCCCCTCTCGTCTTTCACCCACCTTTCATTTTCTTTACTTTTTTCTCATGTTTGGATTATAACTTTATACAGAGAAAGCAGAAGATTGTTGACCAAAGATGGTTGATTTGCAATATGTGGCAGCTAAGGACATCTTA
>JARVGQ010000474.1:19147852-19161069 GCA_031762355.1 Hypsolebias martinsi | reverse complement strand
ACTGTATATATATATATGCCAGAACAAGAGTGATTTGCAAAACTGACATTGTTTAAAGGTTTACACTTGAACTATAATGTGGGGGGATTAGAGTTTTTTTCTATGGTGGCAGAATTGTGCGATGGTTTGGACCCTCCTGTATCTCCTCTGTCTGGTCTGAATTAGACTATAATTTCCCAAACTGCCAATCAAAGAGCTGTCTGCACAGGTAAGATATTTATTGTTCATAACCTCTCCAAACAACCCCTCTGGACTATCCTTTTAAATGTTTTAGTTGCTGTTTAATTAATTTATATGTTTAATTAATTTATATTTAATCAATAGCAGTAAGTTTTTTTTAACAGATGAAAAATAACAATCCCATAATATCTAAAACAAAGATGTGTGTGTAAAATTTTCATCAGTTAGCCACGTGGCAGCACAATAAATCCAGCATTTTTCCTTTTTTAAATTAGTGTTTGAGTGAGTAGACTTTTCCTATTTCTTAATAAAGCAGGCTACGTGGATTGTCTCCTTCTCTTTTATGATTGTTTCCATGATGGAAACCAGAGCTCTGCAGCTTCTCACCAGCAGGGTCTGCTGACTGAAGACGAAACTGAAGAAAACAAAGGAACATCTTTTAATAAAGCAGGTGGGGCCAGATGTGCCCCTTCGCTAAAGTCACCTCCCATGTGGGCTCGATTTGTCTGCCCACACTGTAGAAACGTGTCACTGTCAGCGACGCGGGAGCAATATGACATGCTTCATTTAACTGGAAAAGTGCTGTGGCATGCCGCTGCTCCCTGTCTGTTTCTGTTTGTGTGTGTGCCCACTTGTTAACATTCCTGCGTTAACGCATGTGCGTTTGTCTCCATGTGTGTACATGTGCTTGCATGTTTCTGCACGGTAAGTGGACAACAGAGTGACTGTATAGCATCACTGCCTGTCAGACTTCAGCTGTCTTTGTGAAACTGTTATGACAAGAAAAGCTGCTCTGCACCTTCATGGCCTCTCTGTTTAGCTGTTCAGATTGTGTCTGAGTCTCACTTGACTTGAGAAGACTTTTAGAATATCATTAAAATGTAATATAAAGGAGGGTTATGAGGTGGTGGTGGTCAGGAAATAATGTATCTACTGTGCAAAAGAAGTTAATAGAGAAAGTTGAGGCCTCCTGCAAGTGTTTGATGCAGAAGCAACCTCTGTGAACTTACCTGCACCAACATTTTTCTATTAGCACAGCAGACATTATTTTAGTGAGGAAAATTGTTCATCTAGCTTTGTAGGGGCACTTTGTGTCAAGGTGCAAGGATGACTTGAGAGTTGGGGGCAAGTAGAGAACGGGAGAGCTGAAAGTTCCCCATGCAGACTTTCATTGCCTGTCGATGAATTCTAAAGTGACCAAAATGTTTTTGCCCATGTCTGTGTGGTGTGTATGTTACCAAAATACATTAGTCCCGTGTTTATCGCAGGTGTTATGTTCCGGACCACGCCCCTCACAATAAGTGAAAATCTGTGAAGTAGGGATGTTATATTTATTTTAGCATTTATATATACATTAAGGCTTTAGAAACCCTTCCCACACTCTTGCAAATGTTCTAAACTCTTAAGCCTACGTCATTTTAACAACATACATATATGTAGCTACTAAATTTTCCTCATTAGCTCTGCAGAACGGCAGCAGCTCAGTTCTGCTCGGTTCTGGTCTGATTTAGTTCTGTGTCGGCAGACCTGCCCTGCTGGTTCTGGTGGGCTCTCTACCTCAGGGAAGTAATGTGAGCTCTGGAGAAAACGCCAGACCTACGTGCAGTGCGTCCCCGCTCAGAAGTCCTTGTGGTCCGGCAAGCAGCTCTCAGACTGACCGATGGGTATTGAGGCACCGAGGCTTCTGGACGGAGCACTGTTGGCTTCTGGGAAATGTAGCTGTTATAAGTGGGGATACAGTGTAGGCTTCTAGAGAGAAAACTACAAAATGGTGCTGCCTGTCCAAAGTATTTTATTTTTTTTGTTAACTTTTTACCAGACTACTGTATTTCATGGACCACTGGAGATATTTTAATAAAACATGCAGGAAAAAGTCATAGAACAACTGATTATTTTAGACTCAGTGTGATTCAAGGTGGCTGCCACAGTCAGCTGACTTTAAAAAAAAAAAGGACTTTAACACAGCCAGTTTCACAAATATTGACCAAGAATTTGGTGTGGAGCAGAAACTGATCCTCAACAACTGATTGTGCAAAATCTTTGCCTAAAACTGTTTGGGATTAACTCAGTCTGTTAGCAAAATAGCTCATGAACCACTGGATGGATTTTAATCAAACTGTCAGGAATGAATCACTGGATAAATATTTACAATGAGTTAACTTTAGTAGCCAACCTGATTCAAGATGGCTGCCACAACCAACTGACATTCGAAACAATAAAATGGTTGTAGTTCAGTTAATTATACAGATATTGTACTAAATTGTTGTGTGGTTGTAGCCCAGAGTTGTTTACAACACATACTTTATATGTTGCATTACCTGTTGGAGTCACTCTTGTTTGTCTGTTAGCAAAATACCTCATGACCTACTGGACAGATTTTAATGCAGCTTTCAGATATTGTATATTTAATGTTCATCTCCAACTGATTAAGGTTTCGAGTTAATGTAAGATGGCAGCCACAGCTATGTGACATTAACTGACACAAAAAATGTTAGAACCTGTTCAATTTAGCAAATATTTAGTTTAAAGTTAGTTTCAATACTTTGTTCTTTCTTAAAATAAGTTGCTCTAATTTTGAAACTTTCCTTCAAGACTTTCTGTCTTGCTTTCATCCACATGAGCGACTCTCATGACATAGCTGTGCTGTTTATTTCCTTCAGAAATTGTCAAACGTCTCATTCATAACTCGTACTGAATTGTAAGTGTGTGACAGTGTAGATCACAAGACGCATTTTGCTAATTATACCAATATGTGCCCTACATGCATGTTTCACAGTCATGTCCTCCAGCCCATGCACGAGCTGTAGGGGCTTTGTTCTGCAGACTCAGCTGGCTAGTCATCTTCACATGCTTTCATTCATGTGCAGCATGCCTCAATGTGATACACGCCTGCACAGCTCTGCCATTTCTTCGCCCTTTTCAGCGCATGTAGACCGTTGTAAAACAGTGCTCATCATCACTCAGTGGAACATGACAGTTGGACTGACGTAGACCAAATCATCCATGTCTCTTTGAATCCATGCATTCATGCATTGCACACTTTTACACAGTTTAAAATGAACAAAGTTTCACTTCTGTGTTTTTATCTTTTGATTCTGTGGCATTCTCTTCCACAGGTCACAAAATGACATTGAGAAACATCCATTAAACTGCCTAGTGTCCCTAAAAGTTCAGTGTCCTGCTGACTTTCCTTCTAAAGGGGTTTCTTTATCAAACAGCTGAGTGGATGAAACTTTTGAGTGAATTTGAAAGTGTTTTTTGTCTCAAAGCACCTATAGGCAAGCTTGTTTGACCAAACAAACAGCTTGGATAAAGAAGAAAAGCCAGCTGTGGGAAATATTTTAGGGACCACTTGCTCTTTACTGTCCAAGAGAAGAAAAATAAGGGAGACTGCAGGGTTTTTCCACTCTGACCCACCTGGGTGATTTTCCTGGGGAGCAAGTCTTTCATTAGCAGTGGACTGTGGAAAAAAAACATTCCTAATGGGCAAACAGTGATAGAAATATACATACAAAGTGACACTGCTGAGATTGGTTGTTTCCTTCTTCACATCCTGACCATCATGGTCCATCCATGGTCCAGTGGAGATGTAAAGTTGTCTGGGCTCACAGCTGTGAGGCTGCATACTGCTGCCCCATCTGGTTGTAAACTTCAAATTAACTATTTATTTTAAACTATCTGCAGCTTTCTCAATAACTGCAGCTTTTCTTTGTTCTGGTATAATGGTAGCTCACAAGTTTGTCTTTTTTTTTTTTTTTTTTTTTTTTTTTAAATAACAGTTAGATTACATACTGGTTTTTAAATTTATTTATTTTTTCTTAATTTCCATGTTGCTTCCAGTGTCTGCTGAAAGCAGGCTCAGGTTTGGTTTATTTGTCATATGCAAAAATCAACACAAGGTCAACAACACAATGAAATGATGAGGATGAAAAGATCCGTTTTGACTCGCCAAAAAAAGAAACAACAAGAAAGACCAAAGCATGCAGCAAAAATACCAAAAACAAGGTGCCAAAAGTGAAAAAGAAATACATCTACGGTGTGCTCATCAGTTAACAGTGAGGTTCTGTTCTTTTAGCGGCGTGGTCTTGTTAGCAGTGTTAGCAGTTCACTAGTAGCTTTATGATAATAACAACTGCAGCAGCTGCCCTCCCAGACTGCCCTCCAGAACCGGGTCAGGCAGACAGAGAACATCCAAGATTTCCCCACAGAACCAAACAGGTCCGTAGAGTTCGGTCCATGCAGGCAGATGGAGGATATTGTTAGCAGCGTTAGCATGTCTTGTTAGCAGGTCTCGTTAGCAGCTTGATGGTTATAACAGCCGCAGCAGCTGCCCTCCCAGACTGACCTCCAGAGAACATCCAAGGTTTTCCCCGCGGAGCCGAACAGGTCCATAGAGTTCGGACCGTGCAAGCAGGTGGAGGATCATGGAGACAGCCGCCATGACAGGCCAGAGCCTGAGCCTGAGCCTGAAGCTGGAGGGGGGCTAGAAACTGAACCAACATAGCATGATGGCATGATGGGATTATGTCATGATGTCATGATGGCAAGGCAACAACACAGAAGACTTCAAAAGTGTGTTTCGGTCATACCCGTAGCGTGAGTGTGCAGTGTAGGTGCAAAAAAGTTAAAACAAGAACAACAGGAACAAAAAAAGATGGAGTCGAAGCGGAGCTCCGTCAGTGCAGCCGTACTGCGGCACTCGTGACGTCACACAGTCTATGGCATTTTCTGGCAAAGTCTAGCCAACTCCTGAAAAGTGATTTTTTTTTTTTTTTTCACATAGCAGGGCCAAAATTACTATATCAGACATTTTTGACGAACCCCCCCCCCCCCCCCAACACTTCTTTTTTAGGTGTCATTACTTTATTGGCTGGAGTATACCAAAAAGGAAGGCACCTTTTCATAACTTGCATATTGTTATTTAACCTGGGTGCACTTATTGTGTTATCTGTTTGAAACGGCACTACAAAACGAATGCAGCCCTACAACTGTAGAAGAGTTTGGTGTTAGCTAGCTGTGGTGTTAAAGTATACATGGAACTTGGAGGCTTTATAAAGTAGCAGCCATAGTTATTTCTAAATAGTTATGCAAAGTTTTTAATGTCTTTTTTTTTACCATTGATGCAAAATGTTAAGAGGCACGCAGCCTTTCATGCTGATAAACATCCATATCTGTAAGAGATGTAACAGTCCCTGAATAAATGTATCTAAATGTGCCCAAAATTTATAAATTGCATACAGTAAACTGTGGTAGAAGAGAGAAAAGGAACATTTAAACAGTAATGACTGCAGAGATGGTGGCACCACATGTTCTCTTCATGAACTTTATTGAGTTTGTGTAAATTATAACCTTTGTGAGGGGAAAATACGTGGCGGTTAAAGGAATAAAAAAGACCACCCCCTCCCTTTTTTGTATGACTGCATTCATCTTTCAGATCCCCTCAGTTTTTTCTGGTTTTCCTCTTCATGGTCTGCTCTTATCCAACCCTCTGCATTCATTTTTTTCTAAACTGTAAACACTTCGAACCTAATTTGTCCATTCATTGCCTCTCACGCCTCCATCTCAGCGTGATACTTTTCTGTTTTTATATCAGCCTTCCCCCAACTTCTCTCCTTCTCCACAGTTGGGCTATTTTCCTCAGTGCATGGAGGATACATTTAGTTTGTGGTTGCCTGAAAAGTGGAGTAGAGGCTTTTTTTTAGAGGGGGGTTGGGGGGGTCTGGTGAATCGCTACCTTCTCTTAGCCCCAGTGGGCTCAATGCGGGCTGATGCAGACTTTCCACCGAGGTGAACCCAGTGACTTGAGGTGTCTACGGGTGCTCAGCTGCAGTACCCCGCAGGCCGCAACCCGGGCTGGCAGGCGCCCACATCGGCACGCGGCGTCAGCCTGCCTCACGGGTGACCCTGTTTATGTTTTTCTTATGTGGCGATGAGTTTCTTATTGTGCTGCAGTGAGCATGGAACCACCCAGCTGGGCTCAAACCAGAATATCCTGATGCAAGTGGCCAACTGGACTGCACCGAGGTCTGCCGCTGCAGGTCCACATGTAAAGGCGCTTGAGAATTTAGACCACACTTCGGATCCAGATTGGTGTTTTTCATGTTTTAGTTCCTTAAATATAAATTACTACCTATAATCAACATTTACTTACTCTTCATTTAGTTTAACAGCTGATTTTCTGCCTGTAAGTGTTGAAAAGGAGCAAAGACTTTTAAAAAAAATGTCTACGGTTGCTACATTTGCTCCAAAACAATAAAAGCCTTGTACACATTTTTACAAAGCTGTTTAATACACACGGTATCATCAGCTCTTATTGCACACTTACGACACTTAAAGCAACAGTGCAAGAGTTTAATTTTGCTTCCCTGCAGGTTTTTGGGGTTAGGAACAGTTTCAACGTGACTTGCCTGCAGCATCATATTGAATTAAAACGTTGGGGTCAAACAGTATGAAACTGTTTCTGGTATGAAAATAACCTTACTTGTGACATTTCCAACAAATGTATCAACTTTATGAATAAATACAGTGTTCTAACACACTGAACGTCACTGGAGAGCTACAAGTTTGCAAATGTGACCTGTTAGAGTTGACCTCTGTACAAACCTATGTATACACAGCCTTAAACACATGCTGGCGACTAAAAAGCGCCTCTGTTTGAGCCTGTCTGTGTTTGTGGTCGTTCAGTCTTGACTGGTCAGGAAATGTAAACCAGAGCTCTAATTACCACACAACAGTCTTTTAAAAAAAAAAATCATCCTTATCCGGTTCTGCTACTTGTGGACAATGTCACTACTAATCAGCCGTGCGACACCTGTTAGGGTCCAGCCTCTCCCTGCAGACAGGATTTAAAGATCAACGTTTTGTGTGTGTTTGAGTGTAATAACTCACTCTGAAGCACAACCTTTCTTCTGCGGGTCAGAAGCAGCTGGAAACAAACAGGTGTTTGTTGGCTGGAATTGTATGTCCCAGGCGAAAGGTCAGAGTTCAGCTGGCCTCAGGCTGCTGGCAGCAGGCTGATGTGAGGCGGCCATTATGTTCTGAAACGTTTGGGTTGCTGCTGATGAAGGATGTGGAGCCTGAGTGACAGATGTGGAATATTAAAGTCAGCATTTGTTCCACAGATTATTAAGATGACACAGTTAGCATGATTTAAAAATTATCTTATAGATCAAAGTTCATGCTCAGTAATCCAGGACAAAATCCAACAAAGTTCAGTCAGGTCATCTGGATGGTTTCTTTTTTCGTTGAGACATTTCGTCCTTCATCCAAAGGGCTGGTGATAAAACCAGCTTATCGACAGCAAACTGGTTGGCCCACCATGTGAGTGTGCTGCTTGTTGGACTGAGTTTATTGTGGCTCCTCGGACTGATGAAATCCTTCAGATGAAGGACGAAACGTCTCTTCAAAAAAAAGAAACCGTCCAGATGACCTGACTGAACTTTGTTGGATTTTTTTTTTTACGTGGATTATTGAGCATGGACTTTGATGTTTTGAACCACTTTAGCTATGGCTGCCTCGTAGGAGTCGACGGAGGAGAGGGCGGGCCCCAGAAACCATCTTATCAGCAAACTGGTTGGTCCATTATGTGAGTGTGCTGCTTGTGGGACTGAGTTTGTTGTGACTCCTCGGATTGATGAAGTCCTTTGGATGAAGGACAAAACATCTCAACAAAAAAAGAGGATTGATGAAGTCCTTCAGATGAAGGACGAAACGTCTCATCAAAAAAAAAAAAAAAAAAATGAAACCGTCCAGATGACCTGACTGAACTTTGTTGGGTTAGCTTGTAGATATTGTATAGCTTTTCTGTAAAATTTTAAATAATTTAATCAAACAAACCAAAGCAGTGATGTTTAGGACGTATAACTGTGTAGACAGAGATTTTTATCCAGCAAGATTTTGTGAGTATATCATCCTAACACAATGTGAGTGCTTACTGTGATGAAAAGGAGTACCGGTACAAGCACATAATCTGTGCCTGTCACCACCCTCCACTCCCTACACATGTATCCATACACAAAGCACGGTGTAGAAATTATTTCCCACTTATGACCCAAGCTTTGCACTACCAGTGTTATTTAGCATCCCACTACCTGCTTGTGCTGCTTGTTGGCTAAATAAACTGAGTAGAATCTGTCCCTTTTGTTTTTTCTTGCTTACACACATAATACGCCCACCCACGTTCCTGCAAAGCTCGGCTCAGTTTGAGATTACACAGGAGCTCCAGCCACAAACACTGTGGAATCCACAGATGTGTATACATAGCACGGCCGTGATGCAAGTAGGGTTTGAAAGTTGTGCAGGATGTGTACACGGCAGTGTTTGATGAATGTCTGCTGGAGTCTTAAGGGACGGATCGAGGTCCTGCATGCTTGACCCAAACAGAGGGCTGGTCTAAGTTATAGACGTTACACTTCTGCAGCTTCAGTTTGCTCTGCAGGTTTTGAGACTAACATAACATGTTAAAATAAATGTTTTGTGTCATTGGGATAGGTTAAAATGGACAGGAACATGGATTACAAGAACAAAGAAGCTGATATTTTCCAAGTAAAACCATCCGCTATGATTAATTTTCTGTCTCGTTGAAAGAATAAATAAGTACCAGTACATCAAATACAGTGTGATGCCTTAATTTAACATTTGAGTTGAGAGATTTAGTTTCTATTTCTAGGTTCAGTTTGCATCAAATGATTCCCAGGCTCAGATTAAGATCAAATCCATGCACGGTGCAGATGTTTCATGTGTTTTTTTGTTAAATATTTTGATCAAGGTTCAAAACTATAATTATAACTGTAGCTTGACATTTTCACTACCTGTTGTTTAAACTGTGTCACATTAATACACCGGTAGAAAAGAACAACATTGTCTGGTGTTCACCTGCTCTGACCTTTATCCTGCATTGCCTTTTGGCAGCTCATCACAAACAGCCATAGATCACTCCTTCAGCGTTACTTTGTGTGCAAATATTTGTGTACAGCGTATGTTTCTTGTGCTGGGTTGGCAGAAGCTTTGCTGATCTAGTGAGATGCAACAAAGAGCTGAGTAGTATTGTTTTGATTACCGACAGGGACTCTGCTGAGCAGGGTGTGGCCCCTCACAGAGACTGATATGACTCAAATAATTTCAGTAGATCAGAGACCCCATCAGACTGTTTCTGTGAGTAGCAAGTTGGTCATCTGGCCTAAATCATTTGATTGTTGTGCATGATGATTGATTGTTTTGCCTGTGTCAAAAGCCTACTTTTGAGACTCCAACAGGAAGTTAGTTTGAAACACAGCAGTGAAGGCTAATGGGACGGATCTGGTTGGACTGAGGAAGTCCTCTGGATGGGGGACGAAATGTTTCTCACTTTAAGAAATGGGTCCAGATGACATGATTTAACCTTTTTTGTCGATACAGTTATGTGTTGTCGTGCTGGCTTGATTTCCAAGTGGACAATTGCTCAATTTAGCAGACAGTGCAATTTACCATTTAGCAACTGTAGTTTAGTTTTAAGATTGCCTCAATTTCTGTCTTAAATTTCAAATGTACTTTATTCTTGCTGTGTTTAAGCAGTTAGAATGTACAACCCCAATTCTAAAAATGTTGGGATGATGTGTTAAATCCACATAACCCTGAGTTTAATTATTTGGAAATTTCTTGAACCCATAATTAATTCACAGTTGGACATAGTAAGCATAATGAATGTTTAAACAAAAAGAATTGCACCATTTTTTAGGAATAATTAAGGTAATTGGCAACAACACATCTCTAAAGATTTGGGACAGGGTCAAAAAAAGCTTTAAAAGTAAGTGGTATGAATAAGAAACAGCTGCAGGAGCATTTTGTATTTAATTAATTAAACTGACAACAGGTCTGTAAGACGAATGGAAAGAGCATGTGAGAGAGGCTGAATGTTTTAGAAGTAACCAGTTTGTGGAAAAACAGTCTAAAATAGAGGAACAGTTTCAGAATTATGCTACTTAACAGATAGTTGGGGAGACTTGGAATGACCTATCATCTACAGTTCATATCAAGAATATAGAGAAATGCCTGTGCACAAAGGATAAGGCTGGAAGTCAGTATTGGAACTGCATTAAAAACAGATCTCATTTGGATTAAATCTTTATTATGCAGTAATATGTGAAGACCTTTCAGAAATACTGTCGTCTCTAGACCAAAGCTCATTTAGAATGTACTGAAGCAAAGTGGACAACTCTGGTCAGATGAATAAATTTTTAAACAATGGACGCCACATCCTCCGTATTAAGGAGAAGAGGGACCATCTGCCCCATTATCAGTGCACAGTTTAAATGCCTGCCTCCCTGATGGTATGAGGGTGCATTAGTGTCTGTGACAAGAATGAGACAATGTTCCTCTCCAAAAACTCCACTAACTGGTCTCCTTAGATCAGGGCTATTCAACTGGTGGTCCAGGGGCCAAATCAGGCCCACTGGTGAGCTCAGTTCAGCTCATAAATGGGTTATTTTTTTAAATAAAATTACTGTATTTTTTGGCGTATAAGTCACAGTTTTTTTTTGTGCCTAATTTGCATGCCCTGTGACTTATACGGCGAAACGACATATTTATGGATTTTTTTATCATATTTTTAGACCAATTTTTGTCTGAGATATGACCGTTTCCATTAATTATGACTGGGGGAAATAAATGGAGCAGTACCACTTTCAGCCGCTAGGGGCGCTAAAGGACCCTCTAGGCTTTTGATGACAACCGGTGTACTTGCATGTGTACGGATATTTTAGAGCAAAAAAGTCCTGCTGGATGGACAGCGTGTGCACGCACATTATGCTGCAATTTAAAGATAAAATTAAAGTGTTTAACTCCATTCCTGCCATCATCCTGGGAGGCTTGACAAAAGTGCTGCAGTCTCTGGACATTTCTGTGAACCGAAGCTTCAAAGCAGCTCTGCACCGCCTTATGAATAGTGGATGGTGGATGGAGAGCACAGCTTCACGGCTACAGCACAGATGCACCACACAACATTCCAGCAGGTCCTCGGATTGATGGATAATGCATGGACCTCAGTCACAAAATAATCCATCCAGTCAGGGTTCAGGAAAGCCAGGATGTTTGTTGGACGTGGAGGAAGAAGAAAAGGCAGTGCTCTGAGCTGCATCAACTACCGGTACCTCAGGAGTTGGCAGAACTCTTCACCAGCGACACAGAGGATGAAGAATTCAACGGGTTTGAATAAAAATAAGTAAACAAATAAGTGTTTCTGTCATCATTATGGGCGGGTGAGCGTGTAGTAATTTTAAAGCTGCTTTATTTCGTCGGCTTCATTTTATCATGTTTTAACCGTCGTAAAGTGCATTTATTAAGAAATGTTCAACTGAGACACACTTTTACTATAATGTCGAGCAAGCAAATTTTTTTTCGGTGTTTATCTTGTTAAATTTTAAAGAAATGCAGCCTTTCCACTCGCTGCGCGTGCACGTTTCGCAGCACTGAGGTAGCAAAACTATTTTTTTAATTCAGCTGATTTGACCATTATGTGCATTTATTAAGGAAAACTTCAGCTCAGACACACCTTTACCATACTTTTCAGCAAACAAAAAATTGTTATTAAGTGTTAATCTTGTTAAAGTCCTTCCGTCCACGCTCCTGTGGCCATTTGGCAGCTAATCCATTTTTGGCAAAACACCGGCCCACATTTCCGGGTTGTCAGCGGTGATGCGTAACATACGCAACGCGTCAGCGGTGACGCATAATAGATGCAACTTATACGGCGGTGCGACGTTTTTGGAGGAAAGTACGGTAGGCAAAAAAAACTGACTTGTATGTCAAAAATATGATACTAGAGCTATTGCTACAATTTAAATTGTCAAAAACAAAACTCTTAATATATTGTTTTGAGCTCAGTTGAGGTTAACCAGACAGGAACAGCTTTGGGTGTTAGGTCTTCCACCACTGATCTCAGCCCTCAGTGCTGCTGAGATGTTCACTCATACAAAGAAAACAAAAGTCAAACTGAACGAGAGAAGATTGTTGATGGACATGCAGGACCTTGAGTTTGGTGCCTGTGGCTGTAGCCACCACACAAAAAGCCTTGATGATCACATGATTCCAATCAACATCTCTTTCAGAGGAGTCATCCAGCATAACATCAGATTCAACACACAAAGCCACTTCAGATTATTTCCTCCTGCACGTTTGTGGTTCTGAGTGTAAGGTTTCTGCAGGTCCACATATAACCCGGCTCTGTAAAGTAGGAGTCATGACCGTCCAAAAGGTAAAACTAAATCCTGCTTCAGAGCCCAAAAAAGAGATTTACGTTTTATTTCCAACAATGTAAATCTCTTTAATATTACAGTTCTATTATACATGATGCAATAAATAAAGTATGACCATGACCCACATTTGCTGCTTTATATTTTTTTTAATTATGAGCGATAGTGAGTTAGTTAATACCATTTTACAAGTAAGTTACAATTCTGCAGAAACTCTGTTTTCCTATTCCTTTAAAGTGTGATAATCTGTCATCTTTAGATTACATTTAAGGCTCCCTCTCAGTTATCTTGACTGGATTCACCTTGAAATGACTGTTACCTACATTAAATTACAACTTTTGTTGATTTATAAAACAACTTTTGTCCTGTATCTTGTTGCACAGCTTTGAGGTAACATGAAAATTATACACTGAACATGTGGCTCATTCAGGAAGCGTGTGCTTAGCCTTTTGGGAGTGGTGCATCACACAATATACACAGGATTTGTGAAAAGCTGCAAGGAAACAAATAATGAAGATTAATGGGATTTTGGTGAAACTCAACCCCAGCCTTCTTTAGAGCTTTATAACTCAGACATATCTAACAGCAGAAGCATCAATCCTAGTTTACTGTAAATGGGTGATTGTGTTTCTCTTGTTTTGTGGTTTGTTAGTCCTCCCTTAAAAAAAGAGATGTAATGTCATTAGGATTTGCCTGGTTAAATAAAAGTTAATAAGTAAATATACTGAATGAATACCCTGATGCATGCTCAATAATCCAGGTAGAACAATCTAAAAAAGCTAAGTCTGGTCCTCTGGACATTCAAAAAAC
>JARVGQ010000474.1:19132537-19147752 GCA_031762355.1 Hypsolebias martinsi | reverse complement strand
CGTGCACGCTCCTGTGGCCATTTGGCAGCCAATCCATTTTTGGCAAAACACCGGCCCACATTTCCAGGTTGTCAGCGGTGATGCGTAACATACGCGATGTGTCAGCGGTGACGCGTAATAGATGCGACTTATACGGCAATGCGACATGTTTATGGATTTTTCCACATTTTTGGACATAATTGGACTGATGCGACTAATAACGGCGGTGCGACGTGTACTGCGGAAAATACGGTAGATTTTAAACTGTGAAATTTTTTTAAATTCATTTATTCATTCATTTAAAAGAAAAAAGAAACAAAACAAATTCATCAAAACGAAAAAAAAAAAAAAAAAACATTTAATGAAAAGGGTCCAGAAAGAAGAAAAAAAAAAATTATAATAATATCTGCCCCTTATTTAAAAAAATAAATAAAATAACTACAAACAACAACTCAGACTTAAACAATCCCCAAAGTGGCAACAAAAAAAACATGAGGCATTCTTCACATCGTACTTTCATAAAAGTTTCAACTTAATCGTCTTTTTAAACATACAGATTAACCTGTCTAAATAAAGGTTAAATGAAAACATACAAATTGTTTTAGAAAAGTTGATGGCGATATCAAGGCAATTCCATAATCCTATTCCCTGAATTACAACGAGCTTAATTAATGACAATAAATGTTGGATGTCCGGCCCCTGAGCTCTTGGCTTTCAGTAACTGTGCCCCCCTGAGCAATTTGGTTGAATAGCCCTGTTCTAGATGTTTAGAGACATGTTAAAAGAAGAGGGTATGCAGGAACACAACGTTAACATGGCTCAGTCCCAACGTTTGTGTGTCGCTGCCTACAAACTTTAAAATAACTTTTTTCAATGGCACAATTTCTTAGTTTTGACATTTTATATGTTCACTAGGTTTCACTATGAAATGATTTTGAGATCTGCAAAGTATTGCTTTCTTTTTATATTTTCATATCATGCAATGCTCCAACGTTTTGGATCTGGGGTTGTAGATGAAACATTTTTCTGTCAGTTAAAGTTTGTTCTGTTATAGTGCTGTCTGATGAAGACATGATTGCAGTAAACATGAACATCTTTTTTCAGTCTTCCTCTACACTGATTTTTTATTTTGTTTAAATTTTTTTTTGCTTTTCTAGGCTGTAAAATTATAAAACATACAATGAACACAACACAGCTCTAAACAGGCACATCTTTAAACTTACAAATTTGCCAAACATATACCGGTATATTTTTTAAATTTTGTCTGAATTAATTGTATTGGAAACTTTGGGGTTTACGGATCTTTTTATAAACTGAAAGCGTCATACATGTTGAACTAGATTAGAGCTGTCACTATAAAAGTTTGGCAATAAATTGCTGTTTAAATATTTGCGATAATAAACAAACTCTGTTTTTAGTTGTGTTGCTTGTGTAAAACAATAAGTACACATCAATTATTGAGAAGTGTCATTTATTAGCATTATAAACTGAAACATAAATCCTAATAATTCATCGTTTAGTAATTAAAAAACATGTTTATTGCACCAATAACATATCTGCTGTAGAAAATGCTCTTAAAATATGGTGATTAAAACACCCACCATACAAAAATAAAACAATGATTAAAAAAAAAAAAAAACTTGTGGAAAAATTACAAATACATTTTAACTCATGTATTTTTTTATAACTATTATTTACAATTTTACCATAACTGTGGCTGAATTAGGCCAGCTGTATCTGTTAGTTAAAACTGTGTTTAAAGGTTATCACAACAATAATTTTGGGTGTTTCTGACCAACAGGTGCTTCATAGCTGTTCTCATAAAATCTATGCAGTCATTAACCTTGACTGACCTCGGCAGGGGGAGCTTTAACAATCATATTTGATGACCCTCAAGTAAAATGTAATCTTAAAGCCTTTAAACTGAAACCATGCCCACAAGTGTTACAAAATAAAATCTAATTCTGAAAGTGCATTCTTTTGAGTAACTGAATGTAATTACTTTAAATGAGATTTTACACTGAGGCTCAGCTTCTTCTGCCTATAGGAGCTTATTTGGATTCAACTTGTTTGGCATGCTAGATTATAGCACGGTCTATAGCAAGATGCACTGCTATCTCAAACCCTTGTGCACTCGTCTCACCCTCCAAAACCTCCTCTCCATCTCCCACAGCTCTAACCCATTTTCATTTGTACCACATTACTCATTTGCTTATGTTATTCTCAGTTCCACCCACTTGCCATCCCTCAATTCCTTTGAAATGAGACACACTTTTGTTGCTTTTCAAGGATTGTCAAGGAGTTCTGTTTTAGCTGCTTTTTAATTTCTCTGCTGTTGTTATATGCACCCCTACTTGAACACTCACACACACATACTCGACACCTCGACTACCTCAGTGCTTCTCATCAGGATGTTTCCAAAAAGATAAACCTATCTGTGCACTTGGACGCAGCCTACCACCGCACCCTTCCCCCCTCATCTCTCCTCACATTTCATCATCACCCCACCTCTTTAATTTCATCTAATTCCTTCCATCCTCTCCTTCTTATTATACATTTGTAGATTATCCTCCTCCATTTAGTTTCCATTTTTGTTCATATTTTTACTAAGGCTTTATTGTTTTTGTGACATAAAATATATGAAAATATTTTATTTGACTTGAAGATGCTCCTTTTTGGGTACAGAGTTTTAATATAAGATAAATAAATGAGATTCTTATAGGATCGTTTTATTTAATGCCTCAAAAAACAATCATCTAAATGCCTAATGGATTATTTGGCCATGCAGAGATACTACAATAGACTTTAATGAACAGCATCAACCCTAAATGTAAAGAAGAAGAAAAAAAAAACTTAAAATAAAATGCTTAAGTAATTTGTTTTGTCTGTCTTGCATTACAGTCGCAACAGCATTTGCTTGGCATGGCACCTAAACCCACCTTTTAAAGGGGTTTTGGTTTGTCTGTGCTGATCAAATAGAAAACACTGATGCTGTACCTGTGTTAATATTTGTTTTATTTGAGCTAAATTTGTCTAGTTTGAACTTGTCTTTAAATTTGGTGCAATGGCTAATATTTTTAATCTTCTGTACACTTTGGTAGAATCATATAATGCAGTCCCTTCTTCTAGATGTTAAGTGCCACCCTGGATCTTAAAATGTCCCAACTGGTAGTTGTTCCAGTATTCTACTAAAGGAGACACTTCTTTAGGAAGCCAAATAATTATTAGATAATTAATTATTAATTGCCACCAACTTCTTTGATGTAAACAAAATATTTTGCCCTAGTTCCAATGTGCGGTCTAACTAGTTATCTATCTTATAACAAACATCAACAAGTAAAGCTCTTATTTATGGTCATTAGAGAGGTATGGTATAAAACCATGCGATGCCAAAACTTCACTGATATGAGTGCAGAACCAAATATCAACAACCAAAACAAACCTTGGTGTGTGGCTTAACTTATTATTTTTTAATATTAAGAAAGTTGCTGTGTGTCTCATTTGTCTCTGCATCCCTGTGATGGACGTATGAACTGTCCATTGTCTACTCCACCTCTCAAGATTCCCAAACACTTGAACTCATCTGCAAGTCTCTGTTTCAAGCAGATGAGTTCAAGTGTTTGGGAATCTTGTTTGCAAGTGATGGTAGGTGAAACAAGAGCTGTATTGGGGCTTTGTCCACAGTATTGACATTGTTGATCTGATAATAATCAGCTAATCAGATTGACAAAGTTCTTGCCATGCTGGTTCATCTATGTTGGACCTGTGAGTTCTCACCAAAAGAACAAGATCACAGATACAACCTGATGAAATGGCTCTCTCTACAGGGTGGCTTATTTCAGCTTTAGAGAAAATGAGGAACTCTATTATCCATG
The DNA here is from genome assembly GCA_031762355.1 of Hypsolebias martinsi. Lineage (NCBI taxonomy): Eukaryota > Metazoa > Chordata > Actinopteri > Cyprinodontiformes > Rivulidae > Hypsolebias > Hypsolebias martinsi. The sequence continues at coordinate 19,143,898 of JARVGQ010000474.1, read as the reverse complement.
GGGATCTTGGAGTAGAGCTGTTGCACCTACACAAGAGGAGTCAGCTGAGGTTGTTTGGGGATCATGAAAACCTGTGTTATGGATCTGACCAACTGGGCTTTCGACGAAAATGCCAAAATCTTTTCAACAAAGTGACTGGGTCCTGGAGAACCCTTATGTCTGCTCGGATGACACGCATGCAGCTGGATATAGCTCTGGGGAAGTAGAACGTGATGTGTCTATCTCTGCTGTAGATTGAGGACTCCAAAATGGCATATAATTGGATTTATGATAACAGGTTTCCTGTTTTAAAATTGTCTGGTTCCTGGTTTATCAACTAAGAAGACCGCTGCAGCTAATCTGGCCTGGTCAGGCTGCCGCCTATGTGAAGGTTTGGTTTGTGCTTTGAGGACTCAAAATCAGTTGATTTATGAGCTAAACCATAAGATGGAAGTGATTTGAGAATCACAGGCCACCTGTGGCTTTGGGACTTGCCAGCATGAAACAACCTTGGAGAGGCTCATAAGCACGGACCAGTAGAATGCACCCTAATCTGACCATTTTGGATCTTGGTATCAGTAAGACTCAAGGCTGACAAGAAAAATAGTCTACCTGAAAAAATCAACAATCGTGGCTTATCTGAATCTGACTCCCCCGGTTGGCCTCGAAAACAGGCCAACTTATCAATTTCTACTATCTTTAGGGCTTCATGGACCGCCTCGTCGTGAATGCATATGTAACTTGTTCATAAATGTGCTTGCTGGCAGAGTTTTTTTTAAATGTCTTAAATCGTGTCCTGTTAGGACAAGGTGTGAAGAGATCTTTTTTGTAATGCCACTATCCTCTCCTCGTGGCTTTATCCCTTTTTCTATCTAAAAGTTGTATTCTGAAAAGGAGAAGAGGCCGTGCTCTTAAAGAGCAGCAGCTACGTGCACTCCGCCCATCTTTCGGATGACTGCACGGACATTATTCTCGCTGTATCTCAGTGCAATGATAATAACGCTTATTCTTATTCTGATTCTGAATAGGGGGGCTCCTGGGGGCCTCCCTTTGCAGGTTTTCTAGACACATCTAGGAAATGCAGATCCAGCATTCCCTGGAATTGCCCCAGAATATGGAGGGATGATTTATCCTCTCTGGTCTGGGAACACCTTTGGAACCCCAAAAAGGAGCTGCAGATTGTCTCTGGGGAGAGCGATGTTTGGGTTTCTCTCCTAAACTTTGAGACCAAATCATGGCAGAAGATGGATAGAAACTATTCAGGTTTTTGAGTTTCTTTTCTACTGTTGTTCTTACCCTGCATTTGAAATCTGCCTTTATTAAAAAAAAAAAGTTGAGTGACCAAACAGTCCCTTTGACCTCTGTACATCATAAAACTGGTTCACCCCCACCATAGACATGCTGATACAAATTTACAACATTACACATTATGTTCGTTTCCAGTAAATAAATAAAAAAAAAAGGTTCTATTGTATTGTGGTGTGAGGAAAGAATACTAAAAGACACATTAAAATCTGGAACAAAATATCTGCTGCGCATTTGTTTTTACATTTAATAATCATCCGAGCAGCATGTGAAATGAACTGCATGTGTGCCTGCCAATGCATGTTGCCAGAAACCAACCAAAGTCAAATTCTTCCTTTGCTTTCTTTTCCTTTTTTTCTTTTTTCTTTTCCTCGACTTCTCATCTTTCCCTGCTTGCTGCTTTTTTGCTGGAGCAGCAATCCGGACCATCTGCTGGCACCGACTGGCAGCTGTTATGCCACGAGAGGAACCAGTGGCGCACCACCCTTCATCCATTATTAGGTCTTCAGAAAGATTTAGACGGAGGGAAGGTGGAATGTGTGGCAGGAGCGATTTACTGAAAACTTTAAGGAAACAAGCAGGCAGCCAACAACTGGAGCCAGGGAATCTAGTTCCAAACACAAAGTGCTAGCGTGCTTTTTCCTCTACTCAGCTCGTGTCCCTCTGTGCTCTCTTATTTACCACAGTTCCTTTTTAATCACAAAAGATCACAGAAAACAAATAGATGGACAAGATGTTTTATTACAAGAGTAATGAAAATCATCCTTTTAAACATCTGATTAGTTTTTGAAGACATTTTAATAAATGTTTTGCATCTTAGGCGTTATCCAGTTAAAGTCATTTGTATTGAGTTGAGTGCTTCATGTTGTGGTTTTTGTGCAGTAATTTCCAAGTGTTGACTATAAGTAATCTTTTTATTGTGGTGACTTTGAGGTTACTGAAGGGTCAGCTGCACTTTGAGGGCTGTTTGAATAATCGATGTATGAAGGAAATTGGTAGAAACAAGTCATTTGTATGATAAACACAGCTGCAGCTGAAATTGATTGTTGTTGCCTCCACTTTATTCAAAAGACAAATTTAGCAGAAAAATAGAAAAAAGGCATATCTAAGTGATTACATGTAGACTTTTTTCCTTTTAATTGTGAAAAATGTCCCTTGAAATTACAGTATGGATCTTAGGCTTAATGCACGTTTCAGAGGTAATTCCCAGAAGTCAGATTTTTTCAAAGCGAGTGAAAAAAACAATACAGTATTATTCTAAAAGGGCAAGGGGAAAAACACAGAAACATTTGTTATTCTTCACTGTTTCAAATTCATTAATATTTTTAGATACCTGAACATATAGCTTGGGAAAACAAATTTACCAATGGATCATATTTTATCTTTAATCATGTTGAAATCCCTTTTATTTTTCTTTTCTTATTACTTGATACAGTATACTGTATTTGCCGTTATTCTATTGTTACTGTTTACATCTTACTTTTTCCTAATCAATCACCGCTTGCAAAAACAACACACATTTTTGGCACCATAATATGGCCATAATGCTAAAAGTGAATAAAACTGATTTTGTTACTTTAAAATGAGCAATACAGTATATATACATACTGTATATACAGTATTTTTTTTTATTTTTTTTGTTTAACTTTTGTCGTCCAGGGTTCTGAATGAGTGCACCCATCCCATTTGCTGTCAAAACTATTCAGAACAGTCAGAACATATGCAAAGAACATCTTGTGGCATGCAGCATCTGGAACAAGAAAATTGGCCATAGATTATTTAATCTTCTGGGTGATTTGCTCGATTTTAGGTAGATTGTGTGTGCTTCTCATGCAACTAGAAACATTGCTATAATTCTTTTTGTACCTGACATTGCTGGTCACCCAAATGGGATGTCTACTCATTAAAGAATATTGGGAGACAATTTAAATATTTCCTAAGAAAAAAAAATCTATAAATTCCAGTTGGGTGCAGTGTTTCTCTGTTACATCACCAACAGCTTACTGCTCTGAGAAAATTGTAATAACACTGCATGAGTGGAGTGATGCTGTTTTATGTGTTTAAGTTGTTACTGTGGGACATTGTACAATAGCTCCAAGCTATGAGCTAATTTATGCATTTTTTTATCTGTGTTCTACATCCTGCATTGATCCCCCACCAGCTTCCTACCTATAAAGCACAAAGGTGGTCAGCTTTTTTATGATGTGGGTTTGCAAATGACTCTCATGTATTTAGCTTCGAGAAGGAAGTTATTCTTTGGTAAATTAACATTCTACCTTAATTTAAGTGTATTTAATTATAAGCGGGGATCATAATTTTGAAATACATGCGTTAACAGTTTGCACGTTGTCCTTTGGAATTTTTTTTTATTTTATTTACTCTTTATTTATGCAGGTAGTCTCACTGAGTCACGAGGACTCATTTTCAAGAGAGACCTATTTTGGGGAACAGATGGTGGGGGTTAAGGACCTTGCTCAAGGGCCCAGAGTGGGGCAAATGAGGGTGGAGGCAGGTGTGGGTGCTTCACCTTTTCCACCCACATTTTGATGTTGTCCATCCAGGGAGTTGAACCTGCGACTTTCCGATCACGGACCCAACTTCTCTAACCTCTGCACCACCACTCCCCTCACATTGAAACTACATTGTTAGTGATGATGGGCTCTTTTATTAAGGTCTTGTCTACATAAAATCTTTTTTTTTTTCTAAAGCTATTTCTTTTTGTTGTTTCTAGAAATATTCTTGTAAACATTCAATTAAATTTTAAATTCAGTTTATTTATAAAGTGCCAAGTCACAACGGAAGTCGTCTCAGAGCGCTGAACAGAAATATTCATAAATAAAAATAATTAGTTAACATTATTTATCTGAGGAGCAGACTGCTAAACATGGCATTGTATACATTAAACACAACCTAAAATACTATAGTACGGTAGTTATGCATTGGCATTTCACAATTGTTTTTTCACTTTGGAACACAAAGCTATTAAAAAAATAATTTGGGGGTTCCTAAAATGATGTTTTTGTGTAAACGTGCTCTGAGCAAGATGAATTTTTTGCAGCAACTGTTCTGCAAACTAAGTGTGCCCAGACGGCTCGCACAGTTTAGTTTTTCTATTTGGTCCTGGTCTGATTGTAACTATGGCTCGTCTGTCCTCATCACCCTTGGCATTTCAGTTACATTGGCTAAAACAGCTAACAGTGAAGCAGAGAGGAACATGCCAACAAAAAACTGGAAAACACTCAGCGAGTGATTGATTGTATGCTTGTAAAGTTGTTGCTGAGTTTGTAGGCAAGTTAAGGCAGCTCTGTTGTAGGAGTGGGCTGATTGCCTGTCCTTTAGATTGAGGTTACAAAGCTTTTTGACAAGCACAAAATAGGGTTGTCGGTGTGTAATGTTTTTTAAATTGATTTATTTGAATAATTTGCCCGCACTGGCTTGTTTGTGTTAGCATTTACCTCAAAACACGACTCCTCAGACATCCAGATAGGTGAGACTCTGACATTCTCGTACTTTGATCCGTTTTGAACTTGGCTCATCATCACTATTGACAAAACTAACACTCTCTCATAAGTAACATATCCGAAGACTGAAATATCACTTGCGTTGTTTTTGTTTCTCTACACTCCCACCTATCCATTTTCTCTAATGGCAAATATTTAATACAATAAAAATGACAAACAAAACAATATCAACTTTGGATATTCATTTTATGTTAATACCACATTTTCTATTTATACAAATAAGTTCACAAAATACAAAAAACAATTAAAACATTTCCCAAAATAAACAGGGAAAATTTAACAGTCACACTGAAAATACTTTTGGTTATCCTCAATGTTTTCTATTTTTACAGACAAATATTCCAGTTGCATCTCTTGCTTTAAAGGCATTTTGTTGGCACTAAACTCTCAAATGTGCACCAAAATACTGTGGGTATTTTTACAGCTGTTGGCAGATGTGTCTTTGGTACATTTACCCACAAGTACACTTGTTAGGTCTTCAAGCACTCCGAGGCATGCGGGTATATTAAGGCAGTAAATGACAGTAACTTGATGTCTGCAGGTCTTTGCACAAGACAGAACTTGCATTTTGACAGCGGTTGAAAGATCTACACACACTCTCACACACGTACGCACAATGTTATTGTAGCTCCTTCTTTGTGCCATGTTTACAGATTCTGAGCTCAGCACTCAGTCTTTTTGGTAGTCTTCCAGTGGATCTCTGCAAGTCTCATTGTCTTCTATAAAAGAGTACAAACATCATGAAGTTGTGCATATGGTTTTTACATAGTTATGGTTGAGTACAAGCAGGCAAAACTAGGGTCTGCTTTGCCAAGGAGAAATTGTGTATAGCACGTCATCAAGCGTGCTATTTTTACTCAAATGAAACGTAAGACATATCCACTATTTGCTTTGCTTGTTTTCAGCCAGGCCATGAAGTGTGCTGAGTGTTTGAGCTGTAGGTAAGGGATAACAAATTTTGGTGTGTGGGTAAATTAAGAGCTTTTTGATTTTATGTCATCAAAATGAGTATATAAGACCAACTTTAAATTGGTTGAAAGACAGTGCACTAAATCAGAGGAGGTTCAGTCCATTGCTTCCCTCTGTACCTTGTTGTAATCCTGCTTCCCTTCTTCTTTTGTATTTTCAAAGCATGACATGGGCTTCGGAATGATAAAAGGGGATTTAGTCCAGACTCACATCTACTTAGACTGTCTGATATTCTAGGGGCAAAGCCTTTTGACCGACTTTACTGGTACCAAATGAGTTTTAATCTTCAAAGATTTTAATCTGCTGTTTTGTCTGTTAGTCACAAAAACTGGGATTGGGGTTTTGAGAGGGTTTTAACATTCAAAATGTTGTTTAAAAAAATACAAAGAAACAAAAATAATTAAACATATATACAAAACATTTTTATCAAAACAAAGCAACACAAGAATCAGCTATTTTCTCTGAACTTCATTTTGAATCTTTAAGGTAATTCACAGCATATTCTGATCCCTTCGGGTAAGTACTGAGGAGTTGTACCATGCAGAAAAATAAAATAAAAAAACCCAGTTGCCAAGATTGTTTTTCTAGGTATTTGTGATGGAGAAAGGCACTACAAGCCTAAGTTTTTGCACAGTGTTCATAAAGAAAAGCATCAGCTTTCTGTGTGTCTTAATTCCATATTTTAGTCCATGACAACACACCATCAGTACCAGCCTTAGGACAGATTAATGTTCAAACAGTTTCATACTTTTTTATGTCTTTTTGGACAATCGTAGGGCTGTAAGTTCATTGTATGCCCAGCTGCTCATTTGCCAATTGGATGGTTGATACTGTCCTCTGCTTTCAAGCAACAGTCATGTTATTCCACTTGAAGGGACAGGGCAGACAAATTAAAAGTCCTCCTTTAGATTGGAGTCTTCAAGTCCAGCTGTCAAAAGTGATAAGGCTTGTGCAAAGACATATTGTTATTGGAAATACAATGATCTTGTAGTAACAACACCTCATATTCCAGACTGCCATTTTGGACAGCAGGTTCAGGGATCACAAGTTGGGGCTGTTTGTGAGGCATCATCCCATTGTCTAGGCCATCTTTAACTCCATCCAACTCTAGCTGAGAGGGCTCACAGTCTAGCTCCATGTTTCCCTTGGACCTCTTCTTGCGTAAGTAGCACACCACCCCTACTGCTATTGCTATTAGTATCAGCAGTAATATAATGGCAGTTGCAGGCACCAGCATAGTGGTAATTTTTTGGCTTTCAGATTGGGCATTTGTCTGTGCAGTGATTAAAGGGGTCGTTTGAGCCTCAATGCAGATACTTTCCATGCCGCTGTGATCACCTAAAGGACTGACACACACAGCATAGGTGGAGTTAGGGTTTAGACCTCTGAGTCTATACTCTGGGAAGGATGCTGGGAGGTTGAGTTGATTTGGCCTGCGGTCTGACCCTGACAGATTGCTGTAAGTCAGACGAATACCCCGAATGTACGGCCGCATTTCAATGTACCGGTGGAGGTCTATCAGAATTGAAGTTGGGGTGGCTTGATGGGAGCTGAGGTCTGGTGTGTCTGTGATGAAAGTTGCTCTGGATGATTCAGCTTCAGGTGGTGAAGGAGGAAAATTGTTTTGAATTTCACAAAACATCCCACTGGTACCATATGGACAGGTGCACTCTACATGACCATGCAGATCCAGATGACAAGTACCGCCATTCAAACAGGTATTATCAGGACAGAAATGCTGTTTCTCATCTAGGTCAGTGCTGCTGCTACTGGTGGATGCAAGAGCAGGAAGTAGGGGAAAGTCATTATTGTCAGCTGGGTTGTCACTGACTCTGGGGACTTGAATAGTTTTAGTAGTAGTTGGGATGGTGGTGAGAGGAACAGTCCGGGTTGTGGTAGTAGTTTTGACAGTACTGGTGGTGATTGTAGTTGTTGTTGGACAGCCAAAATCTTTGTGCTCCAGTCTTTCTAAAACTTTTCCAGCATTGATGGGTGGGAAATGGCATCGTGTCTCTATGGTTCTCTCCAAGGTGATGCCTTGGGTTCTGAGCCATCTTGGGAACCATGCTAAGTTACAAAGACAGTTGAAGGGATTTTCTGCTACTGTGAGTTTTTTCAAGTTGGGGAAGAGCTGGGTAAACGCTTCAGGTAAGCCCTGAAGACTGAGGCTACTAATGTCCAACTCCAACAGCTCCTTAAGGTTCTGCAGATCCTCAACCTTTGGAAGCTCCATTGGGTTCCCAGCCAAATTAAGGTGATACAGCCCTGGTGTCTCCTTTAGTGCTGAGGGGAAAGACTCTAGTTGATTTCCTGAAATGTCCAGCTCATGGAGATTTTTCAGACTCAGTAGAAGCTCTTTATTCAAACTGGTGAGCCCCATACCTCCCAATCTGAGGGACTCTAGGTTTGGAGTTTGAAGGTCTGGAGGACCTAAAGATGACAAGGCATTAAAGCGAAGGTCTAGCAACAGTAGCTGGGGCATTGAGAGGGTAGGCAGGGTGGTCAAAATGTTACCCTGCAGCTTGAGTTCCAGCAAGTGGTCTAAGCCATTGAAGGCTTCACGATGGATGGTCTTTATGCTGTTACTGTATAAATAAAGGCGCTCAAGCTGTGTTGCACCGTGGAAGCATTTCTCTGAAATGTGAGTGATCTGGTTGGATGACAAGTCCAAATTTTTTAAAGATGTCAAGGGCTCAAACACCCTATCAGGAAGATGGGTCAATTTGTTCTGACTGAGGTCCAGCATTTCCAGTTTCACTAGACCATCAAAGTCCTCAGCTTTAATGCCTTCAATCCCATTGGAAAACAGATAGAGGCTTTGTGTGGATGAGTCCACTCCTTGGGGAAAGGTAGAGGAATGCCTCTGGAAACATAAAATGGATTCCATCGGCATGCAGGAACAGTCTTTTGGGCAATCTTTGGAAAAGGTACCATCAGGAAAAAGCAGAAGGAGCAGAAAAGGCATCAGTGGACTCTGGAAGATCTTCATTGTGTGGAGTAATTCTTTCTCCATGTTCCACCTAAAGTAAGAAAGAAAAACATTATTAATTACCATGAATCGAAAATATTTAGTGAATGATGACTGTACATAGGATACAACAATGCGATGCCTCTGTCACTTGTTAAGATCCAACTAAAATCACACATAAGTTTACAAGTATCTTTGCAAGAAGACAAAATGTGTGACCAATGCATCACAACACAGAATTTCTGTTAACATGGTTTTTCACTTTGGTCACAGAAATTTACAAAACCAACTAGACATTTTTTATTTAGATATTATTTTTTACTCCATTTATTGAAAAGAGGTTACTATCAAAGGTACAAAGCTGTAATTAAAGAGATGGTTTTGTCATACTTTCTCTGAAACAACAGGGCTGTAGCAGCAACATGAGGCTTCAGAGGGAGTAAAAAATAAGATAAAGTGAAATGTAACATAAAAATAAGTTTTGCCAATTTTTCTGTCTCTCAAAAGCCTATTAAAAGTAATCAAATGCCCTCTCTGAATGAGTAACAATAAAACTACCCTTTCACAGTTTTGTGAAATCAGTGTCTTCTTTGTTTGGTTGTTCGTGCGCCATACTGCACATAGCTAAGCCTCCAAAGATGACACTGTTAGCTTTCTAAACTTGGAAAAACAGTTGATTATCTGGAACTGCCTTCCCACCTATAGATGCTAGATAAACAACATAATTTCTGTAGTTTTCCACACTGATGGCCTGTAATACTAGTCAAACAAGTATCCCTACCACTATAGGAAGAATGAAATATACTAATGAGAATAGATCACGGAAAAAAAATTGTGTTTTAAGCCTTTTCACTTGAGTCCAAGCCTTCTAAAACAAATGCCATGGTGAAGTGTCAGCACACTACTTCAAAGGATGATGGATTGGAGAGGGAGAGAGGAATGAGGGAGATAAAGACAAACTAGCTGCAGACAAGAGTCTGTGCAGCACTTTATCAGCTTCTTCTATCAAGCACGACGGCCTTGTGCAATGAAGCAACTTGTGTATCTGTTGTTCGTTGCTCCTTTTTAGGCAAGGTGTCAGTAAAAAACGTTTCATTTTCCTTCATTAGTAAAAACATTTTTGCACAGTTGGCTCAATGTGATTTTCAATTCCTCTGCTGATCCACAGTCATATTTAATGTGCTTTAATAATTGGGGCAAGGAAAGCATTTTATTTGTCTGTTTAAACATTTGTGACATACTGTTTTAAAGGAAGCTTTATTGATGGTACAATTGTTGTTCTCTGTGCTCCATAAACAGTAGCTAAAGTGGAAGCCAACATTGTTGGGACCCACAGTTTTACACAAAGAGAGAAAAAAATTGAATAATGTTTTCACACTGCTCACCTGGAGTTGAAGCCCATTTCACCAAAATATTTAGGTGATATTGCTGGGCGTGCTATGTTGTTTTTTCCTTAAGTTACATTTTCCTATGTAAATTTTTACTAGTATAACATGTAAATAACTCTTTAGACATGTAATGCAGCTAGTTTGTAGTTTATCTTTATGCTAGGGTCAGTGAACATGTTTGTTAGAGAGGTATTACATTTCTATTGTATTGTTAATGATGAATTCAATTTAAAAAAATAAAGTTTGTTCAGTTGTTATTTTCTAAATAAGTTGCTGAAAATCACATCTTGTTGCTGTAATGTTGTGCTTTGTCAGTTTTGCCATCCTGTCAATAAAAAACGTTGAACGTTAATAAAACATATAACAGAAAACAATTGATCAAAAAGGACGTCCCTCAACTTTAATCCTATAGGAAACAACACAAATTGCATCAAACTGAGGACTGGAAAGAATTGCAATAACAAGTACGGTATTTTTCCTCTCTGTTTTACCATAATTTAGATTTCTTTTTGCTTTATCTTGAAAATTGTATTCCTTTAATTTGTCAGCGCTTTAGCTGCCAAATATCAGCTTTTTCAGCAGGTCACTTGTTGTTCATCCACATCAGTGAAGTCAACCTGAACCTTGGGGCCTGATTAAACAAAACAACTCACATTTTAGAATAAGCACCTGCCTGCACCATGAAAACACAAGCAACATTTGCAAACCATAAAAAAACAATTATTTGTTAATGAAAACCCTTACAGAAAAACATAATGATCTGAAAGAAATAGTTTGCTACTGGTTACAGATGAATGAGTGGTGAAAAATTGCATTTATCTCAAACTACCTGTGGTAGTATGGGGGGAAAAAATCCAAGCTATGCACACTTTGCTTGTTCTTTTTAGGAGTAGAATAATCCTAGTCATTAAAATAAACACTTGAGCCACAGACTCAAAGAGCAGCCAAAGCTCTTATGGTCTCCAATACACTGAGCTCTGAAAATATGGAAGTGTGGATGAAAGGGGAGAAAAAAGTGCGGCAGCTTGACTGTATTTGTGTATAGATCTAGAGAAAATAAAGAGATTTAGAAATACAAACAGGAGATTAAAGGAGTTGGGAAAAACAAACAGTTGAAAGATATGCAGATTGTCTCGGGTTTTGATATCACGGTGTGTGTGGGGTATGCTGCGTTTCAGTTTTAAGTAGCATGGTGTGTTTTTGAAAACATAGAGGGTGTAAAGTGTGGATA
>JARVGQ010000474.1:19115279-19132489 GCA_031762355.1 Hypsolebias martinsi | reverse complement strand
GAAATGGCTTGAAAAAAAAAACTAAACAGAAATCCTATTTTGTTTAGCAATTCATGGCCAGAATTGTGTAAAGAGGTCAAAATATACAAAAACATCAATCAGCTCTGAGGAATGAGCATACCATGGAGATAAAACTGAGACTATTTTTCCAAGAACCCTACTGTGGTATTTCTGCCGTAGCATCCCTGGGGCAGAATGTTTATTTGAGTGTGTCTCATTCCAAACTGAGCCAAGCACATCTGATAACCCTGCCGAGGAGAAACTTTGGTGGAGGTGGACGGGGAGGGACTCAGCCTGCGCACACCGCCAGATCGCAGATAAAACTGGAACTGGAATAGTTGGGTTCTACTGTTTTCTTTCTCTTTGGCTGCAACTGACTTGTGCTGATGAGTGGCTCAGATAAGGCGCAGCTGGGTGCATCATTTCTGTGTGGATCCAGGTTGTAAAGTTGTGGTGGCTGATTGCTCCGAGTGGAGGTGCAGAGCAGAGAGAGGTAGTACAAAGACTTGTAATCCTGCACTTGGAGTCATACCCCCTCCCATTTTGTCTTCCTCCTCCCTTCTTGGGCTGCAATTTCCTTTTCTCAACCCTGTGCACTTGAAGCATTCCTAAAGCAGGCAGAAGCTGAGTTTGAAAAAGTGAGCTTGACTCTCATTGGCATTTCAACACTTACAGGAAGCATTTTTGGATTTATAAACAAAAAGACTGGACAGAGACCAGATCTGAGTGTATGAGTTACTTTGGGATAATATTAAAACAAAACGTGTCTGTGGAAGAAAATGGCAGTGAAAATTTTGTAGACAAAGCCAGGAGAACTATTTTGCTTAACACTAAGTAACGGACTCGATCAATGCTTTGAGAAGAAAAAGAAGCAAGAAGAAGAGATATAAGGGATCATCACAATCCCACTTGGCTTAAACTCAGTTTTTGTCTTTTTGTCTTAAGAAAACACAACCAAGGGAACAGCAGAGATAAGACAAGGTCTCTGTCAGCAGAGGCTCAGATTGAATGAGACCTGGCTTTTGGAGATTGAAGTGGGATTCAGCAATTAAATCCTTGCAGCCTAAAGGGTCAAGAGTCCTTGTCCTCAGAGCTGAAGGCCACCACTGAGGGGCTATGACAGGGTGTGGACAAGCTGGCCAGAGACTAAATAGGTGTGCAATGCCAACTAGCTGTTCGAGATAAGGCTGCACACTACAGAGCGCATACTCCCACTAAGGAGGCTTTTATTTCAGGGTTCATTATCTTCTAGAGCAACAATGCTTGTGATATGTGCATGATGTACAGCGTTGATGGTCTGAAAGTTCATCCTATCCCCTTTTCAACCATCTGTGGAGTCTGTGCCACCAGCTGGATTTTGTTATCTGCAAGCATGAAAAAGGGATCAAGAGAGAGTTGGGAAGGTGAAACAAGTGATTTGTAGAATATCCAAAGTTGAAAGACTACTTGAGAAGTAACAAAGGAGAGAACTGACAGCAGACACATGTAGTGCAGTTATACATATGAAAATGTCATGCAAACCAAAGACTGCTGGTACACATGTAATACAGGGACATGTTTTTAAGACATGAACTAATTTATCTTTTATGCGGCGTTTCATTACTGAACATACCAGTCAGCCTATATTAGATGAGCTAATTTAACATCCTGAATTTATTTAAACGGGCTAGAACTAGAAAACAGATGGCACTCTAACCTCTAAAATACCAGCACATGATTTTTTTTTTATTTAAAATGAACACATCAAAGATCTAAGAAAGCTGTGTGTTACTGAAGCCACTGGTAACCTTGTGAAATAACAATGAAAAAGGAAACCCTATACAGTACTGTATATGTTTCACAAGGGATGCAGTTACATCCCAGGACATTCTTGTAAAAGAGATGAATAATCTCAATGGATTTCTTGCGTAGTAAAACAAATGTTTAAATAATGTAAAAACATCAAGATTAATAAAGTGGGTAAAACATAAAGATAAAAATTAAGATGAGACGAACCATGGTAAATAACTATAATGATAGTTTTACAACGACTGTCACTGATAACACTCATCTTGAAGCCAGTAAATCACTGCTGTTCTCTGTAGTTGTGAGGATGGGGATTGAGGGGTTAGTGGTTCAGCAATGTGCTACAAACAAAACTTCCACCTGGTTTCAGTCAGACCACAAGAAAATACTATTTTATAGCCACATTCACTCTAAAGCACCTCTACTAGTACTATATGATGTTACAAATGGTTGTTTCTATAATGAACACCAAAAACCACTTTATTGGGTCACTACGGGGCTGCCTTTTTTCTAACTTTAATTTACTTTCCCTTCTTTTTTTCCTCCTTTTTTGGGGGGGCTGTCTACTTTTTTATGCGTATCCTAATTAGGCAGCTCTTTTAATGTTGAGATTTACTGTTTGAGCTTTGTCTATTATGTGGACATTGTGGAGCAGTACCATTAGAGCTTGCAGCTGGATAAAATGAAAAAGAACATAATTTACAGAGCAGAGGTTAATGTGAGGGTGGGTGCATGGAAAAACTCAAAGCGTGCACATTTGCAGCGCTAAAATGAAGCTCAGGGCAACTGTGCTTTGGGATGCAAGCATGTATTTTGGCAGGTCTTATCGGCTAAATTGGTGTAAAATATTAGCCCAATAGTTGCAAAAAATAACTTGAAAGTGAAACTGTCGTTCATCTCGCCATATAGTCCCAGTTCAAAAGGTAGAAAAGCCTGCAGGCAATCAAGACATGGAGCAAGTCCTTTGGGTCAGAGGTTAGGCTCAGATTAGTGTTTCCACTGCTTCGTATTCTTTGTCTTTTGTTGTAACTGTGACCCAGACGACAAAGATAACAGGCCCTGTTCGACATGGGTACACACCCAGCTCCAGTTACAATCATATCCACCTGAGTTTTGCTGTTCTCCATCTCCACAACAGGTGCTTTTATCCACTCCTCCGGGGCAACACGAAACCCTAAACTTCTGGAGTGTGTCTGAGTAAACGATACGACTCGTGCCAAAAAAGTTAGTGGGGACCGAGACCGGAGCGCAATGTCTGCAACTGCGTGTCTGCAGTCTATTTCCAAGCTTAAGAGCAGAGAGAGGTCAGGAAATGCAAGTTCTAAAAGGAAATGTGGACTATTTCCTCAAGTATTAATTCTGGAGGATATGAAAGACGGTTTAGTAGATCTGACTCTGTTTTTATAAAGGCACACTGGAGGGGAGTAAGAGTGTTCTGAGATTAAATCTATCATTTTTTTCTGTTCTTTCTTTCTTTTTCTGTCTTTCTTTCTTTCTGCCTGTCTGTCTGTCTTTTATTTATTTGCATATGTATTTACTCGTTTTTTCCTAGAAAATGACACGTCTTTCAACAGCTCATGTGCCCTTTGGCCCTTCGAGGACAGAAACTCACCGTCACCTTTCTTTCAAAGATCTGCACATCTGCCCGAGACCTTCACCACAAGACAGTCTCACATTACACAAAGCGAGAGGGTTCCAGTGCACCACTGACAACCTGCGCTTTGATCCATTTTCTTAAAGTGGTGTTTACACACACAGCCTTTGTCAGCCTTGTGCCTCACATCTCGTGTTCATTATTTTCAGTCAGACACAACAAACCACAACACTGTGGAGGTCACAGCTTGCCGAGTCCAAAAGCTCAGCATCACCAGGACATAGTAGATCCTGGTGTCACAAATCTAGCGTTGGCTTTTATATTTTCATATCCAGTCTCTGATGATCCACACCTTCCAGGGACACAAATTTATTGTATTTTTTGGCACCGTTTTCCGAAGTGCTCTGCTCTTAGTGTGGACAAGCAAAGCAAACAGGTCTCGGGCAGAATGAGGCAAGTTAAAGAAAACTGCTTTGACAGTGTTCAAACCACTTGAGAGGACCTGCAGGGACAGAGGCAGGACATTGTTTGGGCTGTATGTATGTTTGGGCTTTTTAAAGTGGCTGGATGGACCAGTTGGATGAGTCAGCCACAAGCCTACAGTTACATTTGCACGCCGACACTCAGCCTTCCTGAATGACAGTCATTCCATTTGCCGCATGACCACGATTCTAGTTTGTTTCTTGGTCATTATGATGATTACCTACTTGATGTTATACACCATTCAAGCTCTTCATACTTTATGTCTTAATTTTACTAATAGAAATCTTTAATACTAATACTTCTCTATTATTTACCAGCAAATCAGGATCCACAGAGATCAGAGAGATTTAAAAGGAAAATCATCATAATAGTACAACCCTACATTATCTCTGTTCCTGGAAAGGAAAGTGACTGTGGGACTATAACTATGGTTTTGACACCGTTTCACCTCATTTTCTTGCAACAACGCTGTGTAAGGGTTCAAAGTCGGAGGGTGTGTGAGTCAGGCAGCGAGCAGGCACCCTGCATGCCAGTAAGACCGACTGACTGGCAGACTGACTATCCTGGTTAAACAAACAGTGTCACACGTACTGACTGATGAGCCACTAGCACATTATCTGTTTGCTTGTTTGCTCGTGCATCTGTAGGTTTGAATCATATTTGCACTGTTTAAACTTTTTTTTTTTTTTTTTAATTTAAACATGCTGGTCACCTTTACTGACAATCCACACCAGATTCCAAGAAGATACATTTGTTTTAACAGGAGCACGTCACACTGCTAACAGGTGGCAGGCATGTATATATCTCTAAAATCTTGCTCTTTGCAGTTGTTTTTCTCTCAGGTTTGTTCCTGACAGGAGAAAGACTGGAATCTACTAAACGTATGTCTCCTCCACCTGCCAAAGGCCTCGTTCAGAGGGTTCATTAGGCTGGAGAAGGCTCACAGCTGCTGTGTTAATCAGTGATTCTGACAGTGAACTATCAGCTGGTGTGATTTAATAAATGTATTTAGATTTTAGACACTCATAGAGCATATGGGTTGACTGTGTGCAGATATTTAAGGCCAGGGCACACATGATGCGAAGGTATTATTAAACATGGCAGCAGTAGGTTTTTTTTGTCGCAAAACCTTCATTTAAAGGCAGTGTACCTGTTTTTCAGGCCCCCAACCCCGCACCGCCTCCTTCTCTATGACTTACTGTTTAAGATTGTTCTTGTCGCTATGCCCTGCAGCTTTCTTTCTTAATAAAAAAAAAAAAAAAACTCAGACATGTGCCACACACACAAGATAAATGTGAGCTGAAGATTTCTGGTGCTGATTACAATGTCACAAAGGAATTTATTGTGAAACTGCTGCCTGTGCTGGTCCCACGCCAGCACTGGGGGAAGTTTGCCGGCAAGCCAGGAGTCAGGCGGTGCAGTTTACTCCGCCGCCAACTAACATACCTTTTGACCGCAGCTTGAGGTACCCCCCTTAGTGTAACCTTTTGAACCAAAATGTTGTCTTGTTTAGTAAAAAGTGTTTGTTCAGCAACTCAGAACACATTTAATATAATAGATTCTGTCAATGGTTTCTATTCTCCACGATATTAGAGAAGAAAATTCATAATGATTCAAACCTTAGCTGTCAGTTCATCAGATAAATGACAAAAATGTGAGCCCCATTATTATAGTTTTTACCTGCCTTTTTTGCCTGTGCCAACATCTGGCGGAACAGGTGAGCCTGCCTTCCTGTGGGCTGTAAAGACCTCTGTCAGCAACAATCCATTATGGTGTCACTGGCTTTATACAGTTTGCCTCCAGCAGGTGTGTGCACTGCCTGAAGCTTCCCTAACGTTAGCCCAAACAAGATGAGGGAGAAGGGAAGCAAGGCGCTAGAAGTGGACGGATAAACATATGAGCCTGCGTTTTTCGAAAACCGTTTACACCTGAAGAATTCAACTCTGTAGTTTTAACATTTGAAAAGCCAACCATCAAAACTGGATAAAAATTCATCGTTTTTCTTCAAATGATCTGCTAATGTTGTCAGATTTTTGTATTAAAGAGAAACTCGTTGATAACCATGGAAAGAAACCCATTTGTTTCTAAAAGCACTGCAAAGGTTTTACAGGATGATCCAAAATATATTTGATTTGGACCTAAACCATACAAAACCATCACTGTGGTCCTTTAAGAATTGCTTCATGCTGGCAAAATATTCAAGCCTGTTCACCAGATAAAGCGAGATAGGGCCCCTTTGTTCAGTTATTGACCCCGATCCTTCAGTACACATGATGTGTTTGTCACACTTTCAAGGCAGAAGAAATAAATGATGCTTTGTTGGCAGCAAATTGTATTTCGTCTGCAGGAAGAGCAAATAGTTTGCTCTGGTATATTTCTTCAAGTGAGTGAAGCAGATTCTTGAGTCGTACAACGAGCAGTGTGTACACCTACATGTTTGCTCACACATGTGTGGTCTGCCTTAATACGCCGCTGTCGATAAGTTTGTACAAGCGTGCCGTAGAGCCACAGTATGCAAATATCTTGGAACACCCTTGTTTGCTCTTTCATGTTTACTTTGAGGTTGAAATATTAACATTATTAACTGACAATTATTCACTGATGCTTTGCTGCATCAATAAGGAATGTTTAGCTTAAAACTAGATTCCTCGAGGATTCAGTCTCGTCACATGTTTACATTTATTAACGTCACGTTGCAAATTATCACCCATCTGGAAAAAGATGTTTTGAAGATGCAAAGAGTGTAAGAGTGTGCTGCAATCCAAGGAAGTCTCTGCAAGCGTTGCTGCCAAAGCTCTTCAAGCAGAAACTCAGTGTTGACACTGAAGCATCGCAAATAATTTACAGCAGAAATGCCTCGCACAAAATCTGAGGAATGTGGGCACGAGTTTCAGCTGAAAATCAATAACAGGGAAACTTCACGGTTCCATCTTTTTTTAAATTTATTTATTTTATTTTTTTTAATGTGTCATTTTTACTGTGGAGGGCAGGACTCGACAGAAGAGGTAGACAAGAAGAAGGCAATTAGCAATATGTGTGTCCAGAGGCTCGCAGCAACTGTCGGTGTGTGTGTTTGTCTCTACAAGTCCGCAGTCCCTGTCACAGCTCATTGACAACTAACGCATCTTAGAGTCAGGATGAAGGCTGAGGGGGTCGGGGGGGTGGGCATGTAAAGTTGAACAGATGATCAATCATGAACTGACAGCAAACTACCCAAAACAAGAGATTTTTTTTTTTTTTTACAAAAACGACATCTCTTAGAGCAAATATTAAAGAAATGTAGCTTTTTTTAAATTATTTTTGAAAGATTTGCACGCTGAATCCAAGCGAAGTCAAATCATTTCCAAACATTCAAGTAAAATAATACCGTGTGAGTACTATTACTACAACAATTTAAGGTCTAGCAAACACATTGCATGCTACGTTTCATGCCGCAGTTTTAAATGAACACCATTGTATGATGGGGAGGAAGAAGGAACAGATTTATAGCTGTTTTGGTCAAATCTTATGCAATCTCATGAGATAATAAAATGTTTTGTTTGATCTGTTGCACTTCAAGTTGGATTCAGGAAGTATTCTCCACGGCTAGCACAATATTTTATCTTAGTATCTGTAAAGTTGACTGAGTTGTAGCCATTTTTGTATATGTGCCAGCCATCTTGAACAGGGCTGACTCCAAAAGATAACCAGTTGTAGAGGCATGACCAGTGCTTACATTCTGTGAGTTTCATTAAACTCTGTCTCCAGGTTTACAAGCTACCTGTAGTGCTACAGAAAAACACATGCTGACATGTGCAAAAGCGTTTTGTAGCATGATCAAATCCCTGACTGGTTACATAATCATTCTGCAGCTTCAAACATCAGCCTTAAATGAAGTTGATGGAATGAAGGCATTTCAGAAACTTCCTCAAGTGTCTCTGTTTGTTTTTTCTTGTTGTCCAAAACCCTCTGCAACATCTCTGTATCACTGATGTGTATATTAAAAGAGCTGCTCTTGTTTTCCTGCCTGTAACAGCCTCAGACTCAAGTGAAGAGACAGCATGTTGGAGTCAACACAATAAAAACTGTAAAACAAGTACTTTAGAAGCCTATTGTAACTATTTAAAAAGTGCATGAACATGCTGCTTTAGAAATGTTACATTATTTACACCATTTTCTTTTTTATTTTTTTATTCCAGATTAAAATACAGATTATTGCTAATGTTAAATGTATGTTTGTATTAAAAGGACTGGCCACATCTTACTAGAATTAAGAGATTAGTTATGAACCTGTCAGTTTTTATTTACAGTAACATTCCACTCACCCAAGCAAGATGCTTCCTAATCCACTCCTGCTCTTCTCTTCCTCTTCAGGTATTTTTATCCTGGGAATAAACACAACAACACAACATCTATTAATCAAATAATTTCCACCTTACTCCCCATTCCTTTTAGCTGGATATCAGCCATGCATTCATGCACTGCTAATTCCCCCACAAGCTAAACAGGAAGTGTTTTTCCTGTTAATTGGGCAGATTCCAGCTGTGTGCAGGAGCCTGCTGTGCCCCGGCCGTCCGTGTGGCAACGCAACAGGATGATGAGCACGGGGGGGGTGAGAAATGCAGGTCGACTGCTCTCCACTCTGTCAGCTCCTTGTCTTGTTGCTACAGCCAATCAGACGAAGGTTAATATGTGTCGGCTGCAAGGCAATTTATAGTTTTGTTTTTATAGCAGAGTGTCTGGAAGGAGCTGAAAGATTCATGTAGTTTTCACTGGTTGATCTTAGTCACGTTCACATATTTAAAATACAAGGACAGTTTAAATGTTGTCATCACAACAGGGCGCTCATTCAGTACTTTATTATTTATTTGTTTATCTCCATAGTACAAAACTAATCTCACATGCTTTTCTTAATTCAGTGTGGTTAACAAATCGTAAAATAACTCAATTCCAGGCAATATGAAACACAAAGTGACCGCATGATGGATATTTTGTAAGTGGAAGATGTTTTACTTTAAGCAGCACCTGCATATCACCCACCACTGAATGGCAAAGGCAGACGATTATGTTTTTGCCGGTGTTTGTCTGTGTGTGTGTGTGTCTGTTATCAAAATACTGTATCTCATGGTCAAATTTAGATGAAACTTGCAGGCAGTAATCACTGGCTACACATCCTCAACTAACTTTAGATTTAACTTTTGAAGTCAACCCAGTTAAAGATGACTGCCACAACTAAGCAAACTTAGCAAGTACAGAAACTATAATTCAATTCATTTTTATAGAAATTGACCGATTAGGCTCATTATTAAGCACTGTTTCCATAAAGCAGGTACATAAGCACCCGCTTCGAATGTTATCAACCATTAAATGGCCGTTATTAGTTATTATCATCCCCATATGTCGCGGTCAGGCTTCCCCTCCTGTACCTCCCAGTAGGTTTAAATGTACGTTGTTAGCATTGGTAGAGATGATAATGGGCTCCGTTTTTAGCTTTGTTAGCACTCATAATAGCTTCAGTGGTTAGGTTTAGAGTAAAGGGTCTGGCGTTAGGTTTAGGGTTTTGGTTAGGTTCAGGCACAAGGGTAAGCGGGTTAAGTTTAGGCTTGGTCCTCTGGGTCAGGTGTAAGGTTAGGTTTAGGAAAATGGTTATATAAGCTGGAAAAAAAAGACACTTCCTGGTTTTCCCCGGCGAGACGCTGCCTATAATCAGCAATAATAACGATAATAACGTACCTTTAAACCTACTTGGAGGTAGAAGGGACTGTTTCACCGCTACATATAGGGATGATAACAACTAATAACGGCCATCTAATGGACTGATAACATCCGAAGCCACTCGCATAAGCTGAGTAATACACTTTGTATGCAGAAATAAAAAAGGAAGACTCCAGCTACTACATCATACAACACCTGAAGACTTACTTCACATGACTTGCTTTGGCGTTCTACGTTTCCATCTGTTTACCTGTTTCCTCAGAAGCCCTTCGTTACTCTACATTCAGGCCATCAGCACGCTCTGCATCAATCTGTTATTTTTTCTCTGGAGCAATGCTGCACCGAAGCTTTATTATTTTTGTGCATGCTTATTTGCATAGACTTCACCATCCATACAGGTAAACATAACAATGACCATTGATAATTGGTGAAGTGTGCATGTTGTGTGCTGCTAAATTTGAGAGCACGTGCACTGACCCTGCTGTAGTCGGGTTTTCTAGGTCAATGCCTCTCAAACAACCCCTTGACTGAAGTTTAAATATTTAATTTGCAAAACATTTGCAGTGTTTTTTACAGCACTGCTCTTTATTGTATCCTTCCTTGTGTCGTTTCCTTTTTCCTTGTCACTTCAAACTGAGCTTGCTGAAGAACCGTGAGATCAACAAAGAGCAGCTTTTCGTTTTGCTCTATACGGTTGCTGTCGTGAGGTTTTCGTTGCTCGAGTTTGTACCAGTTACAAGCCACGGCTTGCGGTGCTGTCACAGCCGCTCGTCTGCTGATTGCAGCATTGAGTGATTAGGATTCAGCTTGATCCCCGGTGGCATTCATGTGCGCACATACATGCACTGATTTTCACTCTGAAGCTGCGTCTGTCTTCTTTAACGCTGAGGACGACAGCTGATTGCGCTATCTGTGTTGCCTGAGATAAAAAGGATGTTCAAACAAAAGGGGAAAGAAGAAGAGGAAGATTGATGCAACGAAATAAAGCAGCTGTGAAGGTCAGCCTACCTGAAGGTGTGAAATAATGATGCTTCCTGTGACGTCAAAGGTTTTGGACACAATCGTTCAGCTACGTTTTAATGAGCAGCTCAAGGACAAAGTTGTCTTTTCTAATTCTGGATTTGATCAAACAGTGTGCGTGTGCGTGTGCCCTTGCTTTGCTCATGCCCGGTTAGATCTAGTTCAAGGCTCATCTCCTAATTACAGCGCAGGCCAGAAGTAATTACAACCTTAAATTAAGAGTCATTTTTCTTTTTTTAACAGACCCGCTGAAATGCAGCAATTTGTGGCGTTTTAAGTGAACGGAACATCCTCCTTCTGCCTCTGTCTCATTACTTCACGAGAATTTGGGGGATTATTTTTTTTTTCTTCTTTTTTAGATCTGTGCAGATTTTCCTTTTAGCTTGAACGAGTCAAATTATAGTCAGATGTAAAACATTAACATAAAGCTACTTATTGAAAAGTATGAAATGAAAAATAAAAAAAGTTACCCTGAACTATAGCTAACGATGCGGTTTGTAATAGTCCAGTAGTTTTCCAGTTATATGAAATGCAGGTATGCACTCGATGTAAACAAAGCACTCCCGACACGTCCATGTGGAAGCATGAGTATAATGTTTAGCTTGCATTCAGCTGGCAGCAGTCTGTGGTGGTCAACAGTTATGGTGGAATCGGACGTTTGGCTCAAACGCACGCAGCTTTTGCAAAACTCCTTCTAGACCAGCAAGTTTACCGTTTCACCCTAACATAGTTTTATTTGTGTACGTCACTAAACAAACATGATCGTGCGTATCAGCACATCATAATTGTCGGACTTCTCAATCCACAATGACCTTTTCGTGAACGTTGTCACCGTTGGTCTGTTTTAAGTCACTTCTGCTGTTTTTGTTGGTAAACAAACAAACGTGGTAGTTGGCATCGCTTCACAAATTAATGTTTGTGATCGAAAGACGCAAGATAGGAGAAAAGTATTGTACAGATTTAGTTTCGTGCTTTATGACTTTGCAGGGAGTACCTTTAAACCTGTTAAATGTGACTTCAACAAGCATGTGCGTCGCATTCGGGCTCAAACCGGGCCACTCCGAAGCCCTCAGATTGCCGTGTGTGTGAGTGTGTGTGTTTATGCAAGGTTTTGAAGTGGTTCTTCTGAACGCATCATTTGGCTGCATCGGCAAGCTCTTCTTCAATTTGGCTTGGCAGGCGCACGGGCTGGGGTTTGCCTCCGCATGCCGCTGGTTCGGCATTGATGTTCTGAGGCCTTTGAAGCTGGAGGTTTTATTCCAGACGCCTCTTATAAGGAGCAGC
Organism: Hypsolebias martinsi; assembly: GCA_031762355.1. Classification (NCBI taxonomy): domain Eukaryota; kingdom Metazoa; phylum Chordata; class Actinopteri; order Cyprinodontiformes; family Rivulidae; genus Hypsolebias; species Hypsolebias martinsi. Next base: position 19,120,629 of record JARVGQ010000474.1, on the reverse strand, counting down.
TCCAGCTTTGAGTTGTCCACCAGAGACGACAGCACTCCCCTTTGCTGTGCCACCCCTGTAGGGGTTGGGTGGGTGTGACAACTTAAAACGCGACACAAGAAAGATTTCTTGCTTTCCTCCGTTGTATTATGGAAACCCACACCAACATGTTTCTGCCTCTCTCCCTGCTTCCTCAGAGCGTGCCCCACTCTTGTCCTCTGTTTCCTACCTTCAACTTCCAGTATAACTCCTCTGCCCACCCCTCCCCAGGCCTCCTCGCCTCAGCACCTGACTTTTAACCCTCTAATCCCTCTGAGTTAGAGGGCTGAATGCTTCAGGCACTCCCTCTAATTGGTGTAAAACTAAGCTCAGAGTCCCTGACAGTTTGGAGGAAGAAAGATTTGTGCTGAAGTCAATTACAAACTTTATCTTCTAGTTGGAAAACAACAAATGAAGAATCATAAATGTGGTCCGTAGAAGATTTAGACATCAGTGATCTTTTCCTCCCGAGCTCTTTGGCACAGATATTGAAATGCCAGCCTTGATTCTGTAACTAACAAAAGAACAATAATAGATAAACGGACACGATGACACAAAGTCACCAGCTCTGTACGGGCGATGTGATTCCACAACATCACTGCTAACACTGTGTGAGAGCAGGTCTGTGTCTAATTGTTTAAACCAGATGACAGTGGGCTACTTCTGCTTCTCCTGCTCCCTGACCACACACACACGCCACAAAATAATCCGCCCATTGTGCATTACAGTGTGTGATTCCACAAGCACACGTGTTGTGCAGCAAATATTTTGACAAGCTGTGATTTGCATCACTTGTGCTTGAGAGGCAGAAGAAACTTCACTCGTTGTGTTTGACACATTATCGCCCGCCAGCAAAGGCGAAAATGTTTTAATCCGTGGGGCTGGGGGGGCGTGGATTAGCATATATTGCAAAACGTTTACAGTTATTGTGCTAAGATTTGGTGTATTTGTACCTGACGGGTGCAAGGTTTGTTTAAAACTGTGACATTAATTGTTGGATTCAGCCTAGTTTGTTTGTCTGTTAGCAAAATATCCCATGAAACAATGGAATGACTTAGTGATCACTGGATGAACGTCTAAAGCTGCATAATGTTTGAAGTCAATCGCGACAACTGGTCAACTTTAGCCGTCACAGAAAAATGCCACAACTCAGTCAGTTTTGTATTGAGCTCAAGCTGGATGTGGTAGTAGCTGAGAGTTATTCACAACACATACTCTGAGCATGACTTCTTGCGATCGCACTGTTTTTTTCCAGATTTGACAAAAAAACAGCTACAATGTAAGATGATGGTGTAAATCTCGGGCATGATTGGGTGATATGTATTCTTCAAGAAGGTATTTAATGTCCACAGAAATCGATCGGCCTCTCGAACTCCTCTCACTTTGGCTCCCAGCAGTGAGGAGTGTGTGTCAGCAAGTAACTAACAGTTTACTGAGAGCAAAACACTAAAGGAAACTAGGAGGGAAAGAACTCATCTGGCACACTTCTGCATTCCTTAAAGCATCAAGCGCTCTTTTGTGCTGCTGTGTCCATCCGAAGCCTAAAGTTTCTCCACATTAGCAAGGGGTAATTGGCCTCCTGTGGCTGCTCCGTTATGTCTGGTAGCTTAATGTATTACCAGAAAGCAACAATTACACGTTGTCAATCACAAACGTGTTTTTTATGGCATAATGATGGTCTTTGAGGGAGCATATGGTGATAAAACGAGCAGTGCTGCAGTGATGGGTTATTAGCAGGGGTAGTGGAGTAGTTTGGGCTGCATGTTTGCCCCCAGGAAAGTCTTGGTGGCTTGCTGGGACTGACTGGGAGCCAAAGGAGAAACGATGAGAGCACAGTAGAAGATTGTTCTTAAGGCATACACAATAATTTGTTAGCCTGGTGGCACTTTAATGCCATCTTTTCCTGTTGTAAAATGATATTTGTACCTATCAGTTTGGTTGTTTATGCTGGCAAACAGTTTGGAAGGTTTAAAGGAAAGAAAGACAGTTGCATGTATTTACTTTTAGAGAACAAAGGTTTGTCTTAACATGTCATGGATGTTGGTTAAAAGCCGGTGCAGGTCACTCCGAGATTTAATCTTGCAAGAATTTGACCTCACAGCTCTGTTGCACGCTCGCTGGAGGAAAGAAACTGACATTTGTCTCATGTCTGTTTACCTTTTCCTCACGTTGGAGCAACCGCTTCATTCGTCTTGGCCCTGCACCGGAACACCCTCAGCTGAGAGCTGCTGCAGAAGCTTTGGAAGCTTGTGTGTGTTTCCAGTTCTGTTCAAAGGACGACGTGATCTAATCGGTGCTGTTCTGGTAGCAGTGGTCGACACGTTTAATGTTGTAGAGCGGCATTCATTATGACTGAAATGCAAAAATGGCATTTTGAGAAGTCATGTATGATTAGAGTGGTTTTATTCAGCAGCCTAATTGTTTTTCTTCTCAAAAGAGACTTTTGTCCTCACTTTTATTTATTTTTAACCCTGAATTGATCGACTTTAAATGTCTGACTTGTGATTTCACACATTCAGTGTCCTGTCAGACTTTCTGCTGTGGGACTCTCCCTGTGCGTAAAAGCAGCCATCCTCTGCGGTGAGCTGGGCTCGGTGCGGTCCAGACACTCCAACACCAGCAGACCTCATTACCGCCCCGACGGCTCCGTTTGCGCAAAGCTGTGCGTTTTTTACGCATTTCTCCAAACTCAGAACGCGCTTTTAATGACACTTTTTTTAACTTGACATTAAATGCTTTATAAATAATGCCAGCAGCAAACCTCATGCAATCTGTTTTTACTCTGCAACAGGTCTTTTAGTTGTGACTCAGTTGTTTTAAGGTTTTACATTTTCCTTTCAGCTCCTTCAGAAAATGAGTTCGTGATGTTCTGTTCAGTTGTTTTAAGCTTCTTAATCCCCACCAGCAGTCAAAACCTGCCCATTGTTTCATTAGAATAGTGTTTTGTTAGTAAAAGTAGGAAACTCTTCTTACCCGTCACTCTGAATGTAAAGTTGGGAGCGCAGTCGCGCTTGTGTCCAAGAATCACCCGACGTTACCTCCAAAAACTGGTTAGTTTATCCGCGCGTGAGCTTCAAAAATCTACCTCAAAGTTTGGATTTTTTTTTTTTTTTTTTAATGTGTGTGTTAAAGTTATTAAGTCATGCAATCCTCGGAGAGGTACTCCAGTCTCCACGTCAAGGAATGCGCTGAGGCGAAGTGTCGACTCCCTGCACAAAAAGCGCTTTAGTGGAGAGAGGAGAGATGGGAGGAGCGAGGCGCGCGCGCGCCGACAAGCAACTCACCTTGCAGCCCGAGTGCGCAGGAAATTCCAACCTTCTCTCAGTTCACTGCATCTTAATTCCTACCTGCACGACCTGTTCAACGCTAGAAACCTATTTCAACTCCATCCAGGCTTGTTGCGCTTTTATTATACGGAATATCTCTCAGTGCAAACTGTGCTTCATGATCACTATTAAAGGCCTTGAAGGAATGCATGTCGCCCGCCGCCTTTCATACCAGAGTTTTAGATAAGGATCGTTTTATGATGAGAAACGACGGAGCTGTGAAGGTTTTGGTTAAACCTTGAAAAGAACCACATTCACAGTCCCATGCTGTGATCATAAGTGATTTGAATGACTCTCAAGCACTACCACATCACATTATAGATGAATATCTGTGAATTTTGCTGAATTGTAGCAGTTTTAAGGTTAACTGATGTCTATAAGTTGTGGTGGCCATCCTTGCAGGGGTCTGCAACCTGCGGCTCCGGAGCCACGTGTGACTCTTTGGTCCCTCTCCAGCGGCTCTTATTCAAGCTTTGACCAAAACTGACATAAAACTGAATTTTATTGGTTGTTATACAAACAACAACAAAGGACAACCGGTAGTTTTAGGAGTTTTCCTGTTATTTATTTTGCAAATATGTGAAATAAGTACAAGGAGTAAAACATACCCACTTTAACTTTATGCTTTATTTCTATAACTAATTAATTTTTCCACAGTTAAAAAAAATACCTAGGTATGCATTCATAGTTTTTATTAATTAAAAAAAAACTCTAAAATAATCTGGTCTTTTCATTTGTCTTAACTTGTAAAAGTATAAATGATTATTTTATCTTTATGATGTCACCCCTAGTGGCCACAACAGGTCCCTCTAAAAAATCCAAAGTGGCCCATGGGCCACCAGTTGATAACCACAGTTGTAGCAGGTTGTTGCAGCTCTGAACACTTTTAATTTAGTGAACGAAGGCATAAAATGGCTCTTTTGACCATAAAGGGTTGGCTTCAAAAGTTATTTAGTTGTGAAGGTACATCCAGTGATTATTTTCTGCAAATTTCATGAAAATCCATCTTGTTGTTCAAGAGATATTTTGCTAACAGACAAACCCACACAGACATGGGTCAAATCATTATCACTGTAGTGGTAAAATGGACACGAAATCAAACAGACAAGTGCAAAAGCATGTAATAACCCGTTGAACTTTATTTAGTTTATTATCTGTTCACTCTGATTCCCTCCACAGTGCAGCTCACATATGGTTGCTCCATCTTCAGGCTAAGAGAGCTATCATGCTTCCTAGCGCACTTGCAGCTGCGGGACTATTTCCATGCCGGCCAGTCACTACAAGGTGCAGTAAGGTGATAGCTCTGGAGAAGTGTGACACTTCCAGTGTGTACTTTTAGCCACATGTCACTAAATTTTACCAAGCCCTGCTGCCTCCTCTACCTCAGAGTTCTTTGTCTCCATATCTTCCTGCAGAAATTCTCTTTTCACCTCATGTTGGTAAGAAACTGGAAAAATAACCTAAACCATGTCTAATTTCTCACTCTGCCCATGACTCCAAACTCCAACAAGAAAATGATTCAGCATGCAGCTCTCATACTTTGACCCGCATGTGTCTCCAGAAACCAACCCCCACCATCAGAACCCTCAGGACAAGGAGGTCTTTGGTTCCATTTGTTGAGCCACGCTCACTGTCTACATTTTACTTTCTGTGGTTTGTGGTTCATGAATTTCTTGAGCTCACTCCTTCTTCTACAGTAAGAACTATTATCCAAATAACACACACACACACACACACACCCATCTGCAAGGTATTACAGACAATTACAAAACCAGAGAAATGATTTTACACAAACCACACAGGGTCCAAATGAACCTCCTCAGTCATCCCTCCTCCTGAGTTGTACATGTTTACCGGACAAAAAGAAGGAAAACAGGTAGTCTCTATCTAAAAAAGCTAAGTCTGGTCCTCTGGACATTCAAAAAAAACCAAAACAAAACAAAGCAAAAAAATTGTAGAAACGTTTCGTCTTTCATCCGAAAGACTTCCTCAGTCTGAGATGCTGT
>JARVGQ010000474.1:19069055-19087771 GCA_031762355.1 Hypsolebias martinsi | reverse complement strand
ATTGTACATTTTGTTAAATTAAAAAAAAGACAAACGCTTTCATTAAGCCCATAAACTTATTAGGAATTCATTCAGAAGTGCAGTTTGCTGTTTTTCTTCTTTGTTTCTACTTTTTAATATTTGAAGTACTTAATAAAATCCTGAGCACTATTTAATCATTCACTGTAAACTTGCAGTAAATGTTTGGATAAAGAACCTGAAAGTGGCCCCAAAATAATCTAAAAATCTGAGGATTTAAGTTTTGGCAGCTAAAAATTTTTTAATGGAAATTGTATAGAAAGGTATTTTAGTAGTAGAGAGTCATTACTTCAAAAGAATACAATAGGAACTCAGTGTATATTACAGGTTTCTTTGTAAACGTACTTTTCCTCACTTTGGTCTCCGTTTCTTTCAGGATGATTAACGAGGACATCATTGTCTGTTCAGCAAAGAGGAGAGAACGGCTTCACAGTTATTTTAATGTCCCTTTTTTTATATATATTTTTTATGAACGAGTCACTCACACATCTGATGTTCTTCAACAAACATCACAGCCAACTGAACACAAAACAATAGTGCACATTGTGGAAAAAATGTTGATACCAACACAATGTAACACCCTCTGCTTTTAGTATTGTATCCATACGGTTTTAGAAAATCAGGGTTCACTTTGATTCATGTTGATTTTAACATAAAATTATGTGTCTTTGTAGATCAAATCTAAATGTTCAAAAATGTTTCTGTATTAAGAGAAAAAACACGTTAACATTCAGAATGCAAACCAAGAATATCTGTGTCATATTCCTGGTAATCTGCAAAACAGTCAGTTTATTGTGAATAAACGTGCAGGCAGTCAGTAAAAATAATTGTTTTTGACAAACACACACATAACTGGATGAGTATTTTAGCTTCCATTGTTTTCTGTGGTAGTGATTTGATAATTAACACTGGGAGATTCTGATATAAAGGAACGACTGTGCAGAGCTACAATCTTTTTTTTTTTCCTGTACAAAGTTGTTAAATGCTCCTCAGTTCTTGGATGTTGCCTGTCAAAAGAACAAGTTCACAGTGAATTATTTGAAATATTTAACTTAATGCAGCTGCATAAAACCCAACTTTGTCTTCCAGTTTGGTCGGCTAAAACACACAGAGTTACTGTAACAGGTTTAAACTTCAGGTGCAAAAACCCTCTAATAATACAACAGGGTCGTCAGCATTCATGTTTGACCATGAACTGGGATTTCTAAAGTCAACAGCCCTTATTTTTTATTAGTATGCCAAACTTAAAAGAATGTTTTAACATGGTAGTGGTATAAGAATGTTGTTTTTATTCATTGGGGACCTTTTTATATTTTAAAATGTTTGTTCTCCTTGTTTAACTGTAGTTTTAACTTTATTTTTCACTCGTGGAAATATTATGACAGTTTTATGGGCTATTACTAGATGAATTTTCTTATGTCTCTTTGACTACTAGTAAGTGATGGTGGTGTGAAACAATCAAACAGCACAGTGTTATAGCCAGCCTTTACTCGAGGCTGCTGCACCCAAGACAGATGTTTACACCCTCTGATGGACGGGGTTGATCATGCTGGTTCAGTCGTGCATGGTTGGGTTGAAAATGTGTGACTGTTGCCAAATGAATGTTTCTGATGTGAATCTCAGTGATACGTGTTGTTGTTTGGTATTTTTGGACTGGATTAACTTGCCTTGCTCTGTGTTTTAACACTGTTTTTATACAGCAATTAAGATGTCTTGTTTCTGTCTTTAGGTAGTGCAGGTTTGTGGACTGTTTTCTAATCATCTTGCAATAAACACCTCATGAACTCAGTTATTTTTGTCTCTGTTTTCGTGGTGAATATTCATTCATGATTATGATCGGTTCTTGTGCAACATAAAATGTTGATAAAAATGCTGATGAATAAGTTGTGAAGTTTAGACCTAAAGCATAACCCCTTTCTGAAGTTTGTGTACAGTGATATAAAGTGATACCCAAGTAAAAATAAATACATCAAATGCTTGTGTATGAAGAAGATAGACTAAATCTTAAAATATCTAAAGCGACATTTCTGTAACAACACTGCAATGTACTAAACATATTCATTTCAATAAACACTTTATTTTGATCACAATTCAAGATTCCTTTCTAACATTGAGGAGGATCATACGTAGGCTTTAGATATTTGCTCATTGTCAACAAAGTTCCAAAGTGTAGTGCAATGTATGGTATGTATATTTAAAAGCACAATGTTCTGCACAAAGATCTACATTCTACCAGCGTGAAAGCTTTTACGCAATAAACTAGAGACTTATAAAGAGGCAGGAGGTGCCCTGCCTAACGTTGGGGGCCAGGTTGTTCCAGAGTTTGGGACCCATGACTGAAAATGCCTCATCACCTCTAAGCTTCAGTCTTGTTTGCCAAAAGCAGCTGGTCAGATGATCTCAGGACCTGAGAGGGACCATACAGTTCCAGAAGGCCATTTAGGCACTTATAGATCAACAGGAGAATTGTAAAATCTATTCTAGTACAGACAAGGAGCCAGTGAAGGGAGGACAGAACTGGTGTAATAAGCTCAAACCTAAGAGTTCTGGTTAAGAGCTGAGCAGAAGCATTCTGGACAAGCTGGAGATGCAAGATGGAGGCCTGGCTGAGCCCAGCATAGAGTGCATTAAACCAGTCAGGTCATGATGTCACATGCTTATGCTTTGCTGTGGTAGATTTTTATTTTTTTTGGATGCCTCAAAAATTTCTCACACCGTCCTTGACACGGTGTGAGAGAGCTTTTTTTAAATACTTCTTTCCTTATGTTTTCTTCCCTTTTTCTTATCTAAGCAACAGGGGCAGCACATCTTAAGCTGCAGCCCCCTGTACACTTCTGTCCATCTTTAGGAAGGCTGTATGGAAAGTAATTTTGTTGTACTTCACTGTGCAAGGATAATAAAAGCATTCTGACTATTTTTATAGCATATAATAGATCTGTCAGTGCAAAAAGCATTGTTAAAAACAAACTAAAAACAGTGAAACGCAGTTTAGCATCCTCCATGGCCGCAACTCCGCTCCTGCTTCCTGGAATATCTTACAAAAAGATCTGAAGCTCTTAACTTTGACTTCTGTAAATGGCTTTAAGAATTTGTCCTGGCAAAAACCAACACAGACATGTTCCTGTTTTTGATTTTCTATATCTGCCTTATAAGCTGTCTGTTTTGCTACTTTGGCGTCTTTGTTTTAACTTGTTTAAAAAAAAAAATCTGTATGCCTCTCTTATGATTGTCTACTGTTGATTGTCCAAGGAAGATTTTCCAAGGAAAATCTACTGTTGCTGTTGTCATCATTCTTTGTTTGTAGCCAGGTCTCTCTTGTATATGAGTCCTCGAGACTCAGTGGGATTAACCTGCCTAAATAAATGTTAAATGAATACACAATATTAAGATAAAAGTGTATATCTAGGGAAAATGTACCTATTAATAACAAAGCGTTTGTGTGAATTGTGTATACAAATTCTCCCTTTCTTAATATTATTACTGTCGTTATGTATCTGTTTATTTGGTGGTACAGTACTGTTGCAGATCGGAGCTGCAATTGGCACTCCCCGCCAGCAGGGGTCAGTGTTAAAAGCACTTACAGTGCAGTTGAACCGTCTTGAACGTTGCTTCTTCTTTGAACTTTGACCCTTCGCTAACCTTCAGCGTTACATGTGAAAACCGGCAAAACAGCACATTAAAATGGTAAGAAAACGTCGTTTTGTATATTCTATACAGTATTGATTCTGGCAACAGTCTGAGCTGGCGTTTCGCTGTGTTGAAGTCGCTGTTTTTAACAATGGCGTTTTGAAGAGAGCCCACTGTGTTATTAATAATGTTTCTAAATGTTCAGCTAAAAGTTGAACCGTCGTACAGCTCATTACTTCTTTATTGCATCACACTAAATACAACGCAGCTGATGTTTATGCAGCTTTTGTCACCCATCATGGCACGTTCAGATCATTTGACCCTGATGATTTCTTAATATCTGTCTTTATTTCTTTTTCCAGGCGAAATATCTTGTCCAGATCGTAGTTATGGGAGCACAGGTGGTGGGACGAGCGTTTGCCCGCGCTTTACAGCGAGAATATGCAGGTATGACTCTGAAACATGACATAACATTTAGGCAGGACTGTCTCCTGATGCCACCCTGTTATGTTTCTATAATAATGCCCTTTTCATGCTGTATTATTATTTCATTTGAACTGTTGCCTAAGTTGTTTCACAACAGACTGATATAAATGATGTTGTATTATTTTGTTATGTGTGGGTGTATAATGTGGCTCTCTGTTGTATTTTCTCCATCACAGCAAGTCAAGCAGCGGCGCGGGCACGAGGCCGGTCAGGTCAGCAGTCGGCTGCAGCCTCCAGCATCTCTGGGATGAGCCTGCAGGAGGCTCAACAAATCCTCAACATCTCCACACTCAGCCCCGAAGAGATTCAGAAGGTACGTTTGTCTTCCTTACAGAAAATATGTTCATATGGTGTTAGTTTTTGAGACAGTAAATTTATCTTTGCAGTAGAATCAGCAGTTCATAACAAGCACAGCAGCAAGTCCACGACAAAATGAAACAAATATTTTACATTATCCACTAACTGCATGTATTTTCTAGCTGCATCATTATAACATTGACAGTAATAGTTGTGTGTATGTGTGTGTTTGTACAGATGCTGTCACTTGAACATGAAAACGTTTATCTCTTGCAGAACTATGATCACCTTTTTAAAGTCAACGACAAGTCAGTGGGCGGCTCATTTTATCTACAATCTAAAGTAAGTATTTTAAATTTTCAAACATAAGATAAGTGTTTTGTGCACAGTCTTCAAATAAACTGAAAATTATTTTAACTATAATGTAGTGGGGATATTTAAGGCACAATTTCCGTCAAAAAACTGTAAAATTGTGAACAGATAAATCTAAATTATATTAAAATGTATGATTTGTAGATGTAAGGTTTGCTTTCAAATAATTAAACCTTGAATTTAAATGTTTTAATAATCCCTGGAGTGCCATAAAATTTAATAACGTGTTCCCACTGTGTTATTATCTCTAACTGTGTCCAAGCTTTAATAAACTTTTTCAAAAATGTGAAAACAATCAGAATAAAACCACTGATATTACCTTTCGTTATACACTAATAAAATTTACCTTCTTTCTTTGATATTGTGTATTTATATAAAAAGTATGTGAAAGGGGGAAAAAAAAGTGGTTGCCACACTTTCAGCCTAAAGTTGTTCTAATTCAAATTTTCCCGTTATTTAATCTTGAACAGAAGATTTGGTCGAGCAGATTATAAATAAAATTTGTTGCATCAACATGAGACTTCCTGGTCCACCAGTAGTTTCCTAGTCTTGTATTCGGAGTTACAGCTGTAGTAGTCCCTCATTTATTGCGGGAGATCTTTACCCTGAAGTCCCGCAATAAGTGAAAAACCATGATGTAGGAATAGTAGTACAAGTAGTGAGTAGTAGTTTATTATATATGCTTTTACTGCACTCCAGGAATTATTAAAATGTTTAAATTCAAGCTGTAATTATTTGAAAGCAAAAAATGTCATGATTTCAGCTCCCTGCCTCATCTGCTCTTTGCCGCCTGCAAGCGCTCTTGGCCATGCCCACTTCTCTGCTCTGCATGGAGAACAGCTGCAGGAGGAACCTTAAGGCTCCAGTATACTCGCGCATACGTTAGTCTGCGGATTAGAGTCGAAGTGGACCTTAGCAGGGCATGTCCGCGCAAAGCTCAATTTTTACGACCACATAACATACGCACACTCTATGTTGCACAATAAACTGCCCGGCGACAGACTGTTTTATATGCGACACCTACCGGTATATATTAAATTCCCCTTCTTCATCCACGATCTGGACTTTTCTTTTGTTTTTTTGGCCAAAAGGCAGTGATCTCTTCCTCCTCCGTTGATGCCATGACTGAAATGGTGAGAAATGAAGGAATTTGTCACGAGCGAATAAAAATCAGGTCCAGCGTGGCTGTGGGAGGGTCTGGAGATTTCCTGGTGGGCCGCTCTGATGTGTGGGCTGCAGGGCCAGCGCTCCCTGTTTTTTATTTTTTAGAACTTTTTATTAACAACATATAAACACAGAACATCGCTGCAGCTGGAGCTGCCAGCTCTCTTTTTTTGTTTTTGTTTGTTTGTTTATTTTGACCTGTCAATCAGTCCAGTAGTGTGTCAGCAAATGACCAATCGGCAACCTCAATTTGTCCCAAAAGTAAACCCCCTTGTCTGTGGAGCTGGCTGCAGCCGCTCAGGGGTGGACGTTCGAGCATGAAGTCTCAACCCTCTGCGGACAGTGCGCACAGTTTCCACACGGCTGACAGGACACTGGAGTATGATGGAGCCTTTATGCTGCAGCTCTGAGCTGCACAAAAATGTGCAGCACGTGCTAAATAATTTAAAATAATTTATTTAAAATAAAAATTCCATGCCAATCATGCGGCTCATCCATCAATTCGTCAAATTGTGTGTCATGTCAAATCTTATGTAGAAAAACCGCGATAGAGCGAGTCTGCGATAAACGAACTGTGAAGTAGCAAGGGACAACTGTGTTGTGATCAATTCAGCTCTTGTGACTCCTAATATGATGAAAATAGCGTTTGAGATCAGGTCTGTCACGATAACAAAATTTTGCTGGGCAATTGTCTCAGAAATTATTGCGATAAAATGATAATATTGTTTGAAATTTGACAATGATTAGTAATATTGTCAAATTTAAGAAGAAATGTTTAATTTGTTTTGTATGTAGTACATTTTTTGGCCACCAGGTGGTAGTATAAGACTGTTTGAACCAAAGGATGGATAGTGAGGAGTAAATGGGAGTGAGGCCCCTTGACTTGACATGGGCTGTCTCTCCTTCCTTTAGTCGATTCTCAAAATGGCGGACGCTCTGTGTGATTTGAGGTCTTTAGCATAGTATTTTTCACACAAAGCTTTTAATAAAAAATCAGTAAACAAGTTCTCAGCTTCTTTTTGCAAAGAAAAATAATGTTTTATACGAAGGTACTGGTTTCAACCGTGAATTTTGGAGCTTCGACAAGACGGAGGTTGTTTCTCGAGGTCAGCCTGTTTGCTTAGCTCGTAGCTTAGCTTCTCAGCTTAACTGCTTTTAACAATCGAAAAACGCAATTTCGGATGGTTAAAATGGATTTTAAAGAGACAAGAGAAAGGGAGGGGTCAGTGAAGAGTACCGGAGTTTAGCCTTTTTTCATCCAGTGTCTTCAGTCAAAAGAGCGACACAAAGAAATTATAAAGCCGAGAAATGAAAAGGAGGTTGATAATTTTCATTTATCATGCAATTAATTGATTTATTGTTTACTGCGACAGGCCTATTTGAAATCAACCTAAACTTCAGTTCAACTTATTTTTACAGAGATGTTAAATTGCAATACTAAAATTGTAGACTTGTTACAGATGCTAAAGAAAATACTTGACAAGTAATAAAATTTATGATAGAGCAACAGGTTTGTACAAGTACAAAAATACACGTTGAATAGTATCAAAATATAACTGACCTCCAGCATATAGTTATGCTTGGGTAATGATTCTTAACTTTGTAATAGATGTTTTTTACACTTTCCTGTACTTTCAGCCGTATCTGTTACTGTTTTTGTTCAGGTGGTCAGAGCTAAAGAGCGTCTGGAAGAGGAGCTAAATATTCAGACACAAGAACAGAAGCAGCAGTCGCAGCAGGATGCAGAAACAAAATGAATAAAATTCTACTTCTCCTCCATCTCCCTCCCCCATCCTCTGTAAATTATAACCCAATAAAGTATTCTCCTTTTTAGCCTTGAGTCTGAAATGAATCATTTTATGCATATTGTCTTTTTCTACAGTAGCCAGGAATGGTTCGTGACTGAAACTCTGAAGGTAACTCCAAGTCAGAGCAAGATGATTGTTTTACTTCAAAGGACGGGTTGAGCTACAGGGAAAAAATACATAATAAACATTTTAGTTCATATTCTTGAAACAATAATGACATCAGACTTATCAAATGCAACTTTATTAAACATTTGTCGTTTTCATTGACATTTTTATCAATATCGTAGTAAAATTCCTCTAAAACAGGAGAACACGGCTATGTTGTACCAACTGGAGACTTTCACAACTAACAATTCTGCATGTTCAACCACAGAACATGATGCCAGGAAAAATATAGTTTCATATCTTTTTCTTTTTCATATAGTGTTCTATATTTACCTATAATAAAAAGGCACTTGGAAAAAAAATAAAATACTGACATAATATCTCACAAATGTGCAAAAACATAACTTGAACAAGCCTTGTGCGGCCTTTGTCTTGTCATTAACCCTTTGTGCAACTTTGTGGCACTTTCAACAGGATGCTAACCAGGTTAGATGATGTTTGTGTCCTGGATCTCAGCTCTGCTGCTTTTTTAAAACTGTGAGGGTTTAACAACCCCAGGAACACGTACCACTTTTATAGCATGTAACAAGCGGAAAAGATTTAAACTTAAACATTTCAGATTGATAAAAAAAAAGTTCCCAAAACAACTGGTAAAAAAAGACAATCCCCACATCTATACAGTCTACAAGGGGAGGAAAAGTGCAGTTCATTACAGGCTGAGAGCTCAAAGGGTTAATGGATCATACAGCTTATTTCATATTGAACTCTTGTGGACCCCGTTAGGGTCCATGTCGTGTTCAGGTTTCTGCTGTCACGCTTCGGATCTCTGTCCCTGGCTTCGACCAGCAGAGGAGAGACAGACACACCGAGGAGGAAAAGAAGAGCTGCTGCATCTGTGGGTTTCACTGTTGCCATGGAGACCGTGTCCGGCTTACCTAACCTGCTTCTGATGACATCACATGCCAGGCCTGTTCATTCACAGATAAATGATTCTTTTCAGAACCCGACCTGAACGCCTGAGACAGACCAGAAGGGTCATACGTGTTCTGTTTATCTCAGCCTGACGTGACAACCTTAAAGTGACATTTGATGCGCTTCAACTGGGATTGTGGTCCCTTAATTTGTTTCTGAATAAAGTTTTGGTGGTCAGGAAGAGGGAGAATTGAGCGTTGTGTTTAATCTAAACAGGAGGGAAAACGGGGGGCAGGAAGAGTTCAGTGACCTAGTTTTCTACTGGTATGTCTGAGCGGCTGCCACACTGGGCACAGTTGGCGGCTTCAGAACTGAGAGGACCATTTGCTGGGTAGGTGGCCAGATGGAGAGCGGCAGCACAGGACAGTCATCCTTTGCTTTTTCATTCTCTCTGCTGGCTCCCAGCCTCTGCCCTCATCAATCCCTGTTCCCTGTCCATTCAATTATTCAATCAGCCCTTCCCTTTGCTCTCACACTCTTTCATATTCAGTCATTACACAGTTCGATGTGGAGGCTAGCCTTTTTTCAAGATTAAAACTCAAGATAACAAAAACATTTAAAGGGGAGTTTAAATCATCAAATCATATTTACCTCATAATCTGTATTGGCCTCTAAAATATCACAAAAAAAAAATCTTTATTTGTGGCCTCTAACTACACGGTTGTGATTTGGACATGTCAACACAACAAGTGAAATGTAATTTCTTCTTGCCGATTTGTCTCGTTTTGCATCACTGAACAGGAATCGGATGTAAGAAGCAACTATGATGAACTATTGTTTAATAATTTTTTTTTTTAATGTTGGGGCTTTATGTAGTTTTCAATTTTTAAGTTTGTTATTGCAAAGCTCAGAAAGCTGCAGAAAACGTTCTTTACTAATAATGTTAGGCTTGATTATGACGTGTGCACGATGATCATCGAATAATTTCTAGAATTTTGTAATTTAACCATAACTTTAAAAATGGATTTCTGCTCTCTGCACCTTTTTGGAGATTTCGTGCAATTTATGAGTCCTGATGCTGAGAAGAGACAAAAAGGGAACATTTGCTGAGCATGTTACATGTTGCACAGCTCAAGAACAGTTTATAGCATCAACTTTAAATGCCCTCGGCGTTTCACGTATATGTGCTCATAAAATTCTGTTTATGTTGGAGAAGTTTAAATCATATTTTCATGAAGTCTACCACATGTTGTGACTTGGACAGTTATATAAATCAGTTGGCTAAATATTTTTCATCAGATCTAATGGGAAAACTTCAATATCAAAATGGATGACTTTTATATAAAAGTTTTTTATATATACAGTATATTTTAGCCACAAAAAGTTGACTATAAGACATTTTTTAAAGAAAAATAAATATTAATATTTATTCTAATCTGTATTACTCCTTTGTGTTCTTTAATTGAAATAATATATGTTTTGGACTATTTGTTTCAAACAGCTTAGCACAAAAAAATAGTGAGAACACAAATATTTGCTGTCTTTTATACAAAATAATCTAGAGATTATTATGACAAATGTTGGGGTGTGGAAGAAAATTGTCAAACAAATCAGAAATGTGAAGATTGCAAGTGTCTGTAGAGAAAATAAATGTTAAAAAAAAATTTTCAAATAACATTTAAGTTCCTTCACAAATTGTAGGATAAATTTTTGAATTGTAAAAGTGACGGTCACCAAAGGAATCTCCTTCCTTGCAGTAAAATTGAACAAAACAAAACTTTTTAGGATGCAGAAGTTTGTTTTTGGAGGTTGAATTCACGCAACGTAGGCTTCAAACTCTCACAGAAAAGTTGACAAAACGTTACCTCGTGGCATTTTAATTTTATCTAACGACCCTCTGGCATCCAAAGTGAAGTTGGCAACCACAGCTTTAGAAAAAGCTCTCCCTGATTTTAACCCATTAAAGACCCAAACTCGACAGCAGAAAGCTGACTGGAAAACACAAGAAGCATCAACATCACAAGAAAATGTCTCGTCTGAACAGAAAAAAAGACAAAAATATAAAACAACCATGGGTGGATCAATCACCCATTAGAGAGGCCAATGGCAAAATAAGATGAGCGAAATCATCAGATGGGAACAGGAGAGATAGAAAGAGAGGAGTCGTCAGTCTTAGTGTTTGTTTTCAGAGCCTCCTCTCCTGCTCCTCATCCTCTCCTACATGGCAGTGACACATGAAGGGACAAGTCGCTCACAACAAATCATCTTGTAGAAAAATTAAATGAGAGCAAACCACTTTTTTAAATCAAATGACTCTAAAGCAACATTTTATAAATTGTATAGTAAGTGCATGCTGACTGCCTGATCAAACCATAAGGAGTTTCCTCCTTCGGACAGGATAAATGAGGCAGTTTGAAATAGTGTGGCTTCCTGTGAGCAGATGTAAGCAGCACTGAGTGCATCAGTCCTCCTCCAACTCACTGACGCACCATGAACATCCCATCGGTCCCTCGTCAGGTAATTTTTGTCACAACAGGATGTTGTTGAGGCTGATAAGTGGACCAGCACCTGTTTTTCGCAGCTGGTTAGAGGTCAGATTTAGTTAAAATGTGGAAAAAAAAATAAAGACTATAGTGTTTATCACCACAGAGGTCCTTTCAAACACAAGCTGGCTGCGGTGATTGAATTACTGTAAAGCAGCTGGACAGTCAGGATGTTCATCACGCTCAGCCAGAGGGGGGAGTCAGACACACCAGGGCCTTGAAAGCAAAAGTTCAGAACTTTTAAAGTGGAGTTCTGTGGAAAGGTTGTGAACTATTAATATACGTCTTTTTATAGACTTCGCTTTGAATGACAATTTGAAGAAACCCGGTCTGAGTGGGACGGGGGCTGCTGCCGTCTTAAAAACAGCTCCAGTCTGAAAACTTTCAAAGCAGATCAGGAGTGTATTTTATAAACCTTCACACAGTTGTCAGTTTTACATGATCACTTATTACATTAGAGTTCATCCAGTGTTTGTTTATTTGACTGAATGATGGTCTTTCTGGTGAATATTGACTGTTCAGTAAAAATGCTGGTTACATTATGCTTTTTTTTTAAATTAAATAAGAGCTTGTTTAAATGTATCAGTCAGGAAAAATATCTGTTCAGTCTACATTTTAAACATTCTCGACTATAGTGACATTATTCATGAGCAGTCTGCTTCTTCAGTTCATTGTGTAGCACATATCATTGTGAACTTTATAATCTGGGTTACTGGCCCTCTTTAGATCTAATGAGACAACATCTGTACAAAGTATGTTTTTATGTGTTATGTAATTTTTTTAAATACGCTGAAGGCCTGTTATGAGTGTTGGACCACCTGTTGGCTCCTCTTCAGAGTTCCCAGGGTGTTGTCTGAGCTTGGTAGAACAGTGTTCTCTTATTTTGCATCTTGGACCATGATTTTCAGTCCACAATAAAATGAAATAAAATGGAACTGAAGAGTGCAAGTGATATTTTTAAGCTGGACTTTGTTTTTGCATTATGTTAAGTTTGACTTGATTTTTATTTTTTAATGATGTTAACGATAGACAAACTAAATTGTAGCAAGGCTGTAACATTCCTGTCCAGCCTGAGACAATTCAAGCTGGAATATTTTACAATTTCTGCTGGAATAACCATGAAACTGACAACCACGAAGAAAAAAAATTAAATAGCATTTGCATGATGTCTGATATTGAAAATTAACGTTAATATCGGCCGATACCAGGCCGATGATATCGTGCATCCCTAGCATGAACCACTAAAATGCATTTGAGATTGGAGCTGTTCAGACAGCAGCAGTCCATTTTGGTTGTTACCTACTCAAACTATTAGCTTGTTAATCCAATCAAGATCAAACTTTATTTCTCTCAACTGAAAATCATTTAGAGCCATCTACGACAGGTAAGATATTGAATGTTCATAACCTTTCTACAAAATCTGAACCATCTTTATAAATTTCACTTGTGAAGAAAAAGGAAATGATGACTGGTCATGGTCAGGTGATGAAACACCATTTGTCTGTGTTAAGACATCAGTAAAGTCTAAATCCTAAAAAGCCCCGTCTGCACACCAAGCATTCTGGTGGACTAGTCTGGTCTGTGTTGGTCACACTTCCCAAACCGGGGACAGATTGTCAGAAAAATTCTCTTTCCCAGCACTTTATTATGCTGCACTGGAAGAGCAGAGAGGTTAGCAGCAGTTTTGAGGTTTCAATACTTAAACCAGTTGACACCATTAAGTGCTCCGTTTAGCCGACCTGTCCTCTGGACAAATACAGGAAAGTCTGTGTTCACTTGCTTTGGTTCAGCAAGCTTGTCTGAATTATACACACCAACCTGTGAAAAAGACCTTTAAAATATGAAATATCGTCCTATTACATGCACATTTGCCTAACTGTGAGTGCTTCATTCATGTTTGTATCTCACCGCTAAGCTGGAGGCACACGGTCATATAAATATCTAACAATGAGGACTTCTGCAAGAACAAGGATCACTGAGAACGGCACATTTATGGTCCCTGTCCACAGAACCAGCAGGAATGGATAAACTATAAAACAAGAGAGCAGAAGAGGAGCCTGTTTGTAAGGCCTTGTGATAAAAAAAGACAGGACGCGACTTTTTCCTGAATAAAGTTCTTGGGCCCCGAGTTTAGGTTTTCAATTCAAGAGGCTTGCGTTGTACAGGTTGTTGAATATTTAAAACATGTGAGGTGTTGTGTTTACCTGGTAGGTTTCTCCACTAGTCTCTTTTACTTTTTTCTTTTTAACCCGTCCTTAATGCACTGCCTGGAACTGATTGTGCAGTCACCTTTAACCTCTTATTCTCTCACTATGGCATTGACCTCAACCCCCTGAGCTCTTCTGGAATGTGTATGTGTGTGTGTGTGTGTATGTGTTTATGTACGTGTGTGTGTGTGTGTGCGTATCAGTTGACTACAGCTGGCTTCAGCACCACAGCACCTGGGGGGATGACCACCCAGGACAGCGGATCATGAGACCCTCCTGTTGAGAGGTTTAGGACCCCCCCAGGCACCTCATCCTCGGCTTCCTCTCCTATGCCTTTCTTTGCCAGGTGGCTCTGGACCCTGCGCTCCGATGTGGCCCCCGGCATCGGAACCATTGGCAGTCCAAGGATCGAAGAGGGAAACGACGGGGAGAGCAGAGGAGCCTTGGCCATGCCCAGAGGTGAACCACTGAAGGACAAGATGGATGTGCCTCCACAGCTGGTTGGAGGGGAGTTGGAGGTCCCCAGAGTACTGAGGTCCAGGGGCCTAGAACTGAGGGGGGACAGTGGAAGGGCACGACCCAAGCCCTGCAGGGCATGACCTCCCAGCAGAGCAGCTGCTGCTCCAGGGATGATGATATGAGCTCCGCTCAAATAGGACAACTCTGAATCTTTATCACCAGCAGCGAGCCCAACACTCTGACTTCCCTTCAGCAGAGAGCCCACGCCACCTGGGGAGCCCTGCTCTTGAGCCACAAAGTGGCCGTGCGCTTTGATGTGCTTCCTCAGAGAGCTGGGGTCCGTGTAACGCTTCAGGCAGCCCACCATCTTGCAGTAGTAGGGCTTGTCTACGTAGTGCGTGCGCGTGTGTTTGAAGCGGTCGCTGGAGTTGGAGTAGCGCTTGTTGCAGCCCTCGTACGGACAAATGTAGGGCTTTTCACCTGCAGCGAGGGGAGATCACACACGTGAGATTTCATCAAAATATTACATGTTCACCTCTGAGTTTCTTCTTGATTACAATCCTGAGTCCAACAAAGTTGGGGCGTTGTGGAAAAAAGTAAACAAAAACTGAATATTGGTTTATGACATTTGCAGATTATTGCGTTCTGCTTTAACTAACATTTTAAACAACGTCCCAACTTTTTCAGGTTTGTGATTATAAAGAAAAAGAAACTGATGTTTACTTACTGTTAGCTCTGCCCAAAGTCATTTATGATCTGCTGCTCTCTGTGAGCACTGACCTGTGTGTGAGCGGTTGTGTATCTTGAGGTTCTCCAGGCGTGAGAAGCTCTTGTTGCAGGTGGGACAGCGGTGGGGTTTCTCATTGGTATGGGTGCGAATATGAATGAGCATTTTGTACCTGCATGCATGCACACATATTATTAATCTGAGCATCTACTTCTTGAGTTCTCTGCTTAAACTAGTGTCAAATAAATTCTTACCTTGCATTAAACCCCCTTCCTTTTCGAGCACAGCCCTCCCAGTGGCAGCAGTACCCAGAATCTTTCTCAGGTTTGACATGGAAGTCGTTGACATGGTCCACTAGATCTTGTAAGGAGTCAAAAAGCAGATGACACTAAAGGAAGGAAAGAGTTTTTGATAAGCCTTTGTAATGACGACGCTGCTTTCATTTTACGTTTTAGTGCAACGTCTTTTCTGTGAACTTTCTGAGTCGCACCTTCTTCCAGCGACAGGCCAGTTGTTCATCTGACGAAAGGTCAGGAGAGGCCCTCTTGTCGTTCGTTTGGCCAATAAACATAGAGGACGGCAGGTGAAGTCCTGCCCCAGGTCCAATTGGCACAAAGAATTGAAATGCCTGTGAGAGACGAGACCGTTAATTACTTATTTATGTCAAACTGTTGAAGAGAAGCTCAAAGAACAAATGTCAGTTTGAGTGAACTTATAAAATAGTGAGTTCAAATTGACAAAAGAATCTGCCAATAAAAAGATACAAGTTACAGCTTGAGTGCAACATAAAAGCTTCAAATATACAATAAAAATCCTTCCTAAGTGAAACAACTTCAAAGCCTTGCACTCTTGAAATCAGACCGTTAGCTAAACCACCTGTAAAATGTCCTGACTGACTGAAAGAGAATAAAAGAGACGTCTATTCCTGCTGATTCTCGTCGCTCTTCTCAAAGAATCCGCTCCACTTTTCTTCTACTAGTCACCTGCTGTGTGCTACAAAACCTCCCAACATCCCTGAGCTCCCTGGGGGAGCCTCAAGAATCAATGAGCCACCGGGTCTCGAAGAGCGAACGCACCAACTCACACGCTCAGAGGAAAACCTCAGTTCAAGTAGAATTGAAGATGTGAAACCACTGGGGAGCAAAGACGAAGCGAGGAAAAGGCTTGATGCAGCGTTCTGAGCACAACTATGCAAGACCACAGAGAATAAGGCATGTGAGTGTTTGCCGTATAAAAAAAAATGTGTAAGACACACACACAGAGAGGGTAATAGTGTCCTGCTGATGTCCACAGGGGATAAGTGAGCAGCACAGCTCGGGGGGGCACTGGTGGCTGAATGGCCTTAGCCAGCATGTCTAGATTCAATTGCACAGGAATTGAATTAGGAGGCATGAGGTCTGCATGGCTGTGGTTTGCCCTAAATCTGATTATGCATGTACACACATACACACACATGCAAGCATCATGCCAGCAGGGCCACTGAGTGCAAGCTGTGCAGACAAAGACATTTGTTGGAGAGACAAGACACGCTTGATAAGAGGCCTCCCATCACTTGCACAACACGACTGCCTTATGCGAGAGTGACACAACCCCACGGTGCTCCTGATTTGATGACCCCAGCAGGCCGAGTCTGTCTCTCTCTTTCTGCAAAACAGAGTAAAGTTCGGCCACCAACTCCTGCACTGAAATTATTATTTATTATCATTATTATTTACCTTTATTTAACCAGGCAAACCCACATCGCTTTTGTGAGGTAGGGCTGGCCTGAAGGCAACCTAACATGCACGTTGGACAAGGAAACCGGAGTACCGAAGTACACGTACATGCAAATGCCACACAGAAAGGCTCCAGGTCCAAATCAGGAATGGAACCCAGGACCTTCTTGCTCTGAGGCAACAGTGCTAACCACTGGACCTGCTGCTGAAATACAGTGTTCATTTTTCAAACGACTACAAGAAAACATGAGGGTTCTGTCTGAGTTAAATAGATTTCTATGAGTAAATAAAAGCTGGTTAAAGCTTTTTCTTTTTTTTTTTTTGAGTGCCTGCAGATGTCTGTGTGTTGAACTCACCCCTGAGGGGACGTAGTTGTTCATTTCTGGAGAACCGGGGGTGTGACGGGAGGAGGGAGACATGCTCAAGTCCACCGCAGGAGGGGTCGGGGTATCTGTTCGGTCATGAGGGACCACCTGCACACCTGAGAAAACAAACGCATGTTGGAGTGACCTCTCCCTTAAGGTATCTGTTACAGGGATCCTGGGCTCAATAGGCGCTTTCAGAACAATCAGTTGCAAGAACTGATACTTGTGTGTTGTTGTAGGTCAACTGTTTGATTTCTATAGCGCAGTTTGAAAAAGACACCATCAACAAGAAGAAGTGCTAGTAGGTGAAGACTCATGTCTGGTGTCTACCTGAGTGTGGAGATGCTGGTGACGCGGACTCTATAACTGCCGTCCCATCGTCTGTCATGTGGAGTTGGCGAACACACTCAGGGTGCAGCGGTGAGAGGGTTGGAGAGCGCACGCCTCTGTCCCTCCCAGTGGCCCGCCGAGGGAGTTTCAGGTCCAGGGGCTCGTCCAGGGACAGCATGACTGCAACCCACTGACCTCCCAACTGCACAAACAGCCACAGAGGGGGAGAATGGGAAGAGTTAGGTCTGATGAATCTCATCTTTGTGTTTGCACGCATTAAAAAAGAGATGATTTATGAGTTTAACCTTCTTAATAACATTTAACTGTGCAGCATATTTCCTTCAGAGCTAAACAGTCCTTTTAGCTTTCAAATGACAAACAAAAATATTAAAATAAAGAACGTTTTACGACTGTTTGTTGCAGTATAGGAGTCAAAAATGTTCATGGGGTTGAGAAGCTGTTTAAAAGAAGCTGTTGACGCTCGGAGAAAGAAGTTTCAGTTTAAACTTGCATTAAAAAAAAACTATGTTTCTTGTGATGTGTAAACTTTTACATGTTGCATGTTAGATTTTCAGTGTTAAATTTTGTGGGATGGGGGGCGGGAATTGACAACAAATATCACAAAGCCTCTCGCCTGTCGGACAACAGTTCAGGTTCTGGTGCCACTGACAGTATAAAAGTTGCTCGAATATTTTCCTGCCAATGAAACCCGACCAACTGAGAATCACCATGAGGAAAAACAGTCACCCACGGCAGAGGGCAGGTTCTCACACCTGAAATGTTTCCCAGATTAATGTTGTTGAAATAATCTCACATTCCAAAACCCTGTTGGGTACCAAACCCGCTCCAACAATGGCAAAACCAGCACAACAAGCTGAAACACTGAGTGAGACAAAGAAAAATAAACACTCACACACACGTTGAGAGCTCTGTGACCCCCGTCTCCTTTTCCATCTTGGCCTTTACTCACTAACTCTTCCTGAGGAATTTCTACAATCCGATCCAGATGGTCGCCCCCCACTGCCGGCCCTCTTTCACCTCACCCCTTGGCCAGCTAACAGCCTTTGCACCCTGTCGCATCAACTCCCCCACCACCACCCAAAGCCATTCACACCCCCCCCAGTGTGCACCTTCAAACTGTTTGCACCTTTGAGACCCATAAGCAACGCTGCAGGCCTTTAACTCCAGCTGTAACACCCCCCACCACCACCACAACCCCGCCTCAAACACAATGACCTCTGGACCCTGTCTGCAGGTAACTTTGTTTAGCTGTCATTCTGATCTCCAAGTGTTACCTTCCTCAGCAACTGGACGTTTAGATGGACTCTCAATCAGTAGGAAGAACTGTTCTTTGCAAACCTACATCCAGATGATTGTTTCTAAAGAAAAAGAAAGAGCCCAACGTTCCTTGAATTAATGATTATTTCCTATTTTTCACAGCAGAGTTTTAAATCGAGATAATCTTCTGTTGAGAATTTTTATTTATTTTATATTTTAATTTATAAAATTTATTCATTTTAAAATACAATACAAAACAATCCCATAAATGATAAGAATACAAAATATAAAATGAAAGGTAGC
>JARVGQ010000474.1:19026100-19036365 GCA_031762355.1 Hypsolebias martinsi | reverse complement strand
AATACATTATTTATAAAGCCATTTAAAACAACCACAGCTGCAACAATGTGCTGTACACATGAAAAAAAGTATGTAAAAAAATTGATTTCATATTTTTATTAATTATGATGCGAACGTAAGTCCGGATTTTCGTAAACTGGATGATTCGTAAACCGAGGACTACCTGTATTTTGGGAAAACTGCTGTCTGGGGGGTTTTAATTCCTCTTTGATGTGAACACTAGAGGGAGCTTTTGTCACTGAGATATCTCTCAACCTCCTCGTTCTTCCAGGCGATCCAGCACATCGAGGGCACCCAGGGGAAGGGCTTCGAGGAAGAGCAGCGCAGGGCGGTTATCGTCACCTCGGGACGCATCCTCTCTGATGCAGCAGGCTCAGATACAGCCTCAAACAGCGATGGGCCAGATGACTGTTCACTGCCTTGAGTTCATCCCTGAAATCTTACATATCACACACACACACACATACACACAAACGGCCCAAGCAGACCAGCGCTACAGGAGGCTACAAAGTCGCAGCACTTTTGTTCTGTGGACAGGGCTGGTGATCCGATGAAGCACTAGTTTTTACTTTTCTGTTTCATCTTTTTCTACCTTTCAAAACGCACCAAGTTTTACCGTGATAGACCGCTGAAATAGGGTTACAATCCTACACTCACATGCTGCATTTTGTGTTGTTTTTTTTTTTTTGCTTCTTGTTAGTTCTTGCTCATTTAATCACTCACACAACTCATTTCTATTCCGTAATCTCTAGAATGCTTCTACAACTTTGCTGACTGATGTTTATTTGAATACTCTGTCAAACTGGATAGTAGAACCTTAAAACCCTGCTAAACATCTCCATTCGCTACCAGGACTGTTATATTCTGCAGTCCTGAACCTGTGTGACTGATCAAAAAGCAAGTCAATGAAGAGCCCAGTGGTGTGGCAGCACCATCCAGCATTCGTGCACATCTATGAAGATGGACATCCGTTGTCTTCACTTGAGACCCATCTGAGCTGTTTAGAAAGACACTGTGAGCTTGCAAGACTGTCATGACGTTCCAACATAAATGCTTTTGTGTTGGAAGAACATGTTTCGCCGTTGTCAAGTCTTTTTCATGTTTTTTTAAAGACTCTGCCAAAAAGTGAAGAAGGAGAAAGAAAAAAAATTAAAGCTGTTTTTATGGCTCAATGGTGCTCATAAGAAAAAGAGTGCACTTTCAGGCTCACAATTCTATTTTTGTTAGTTGGCTTTTGTTTTTGCTGGGCTGGGTTCCCAGTAATCCCACATGTGTATTTGGCCTGTATTGTATTTTTGCCTGACAAAAATACAATATTGCCGTGACATTTTTAAAAATCCTTCTTGTTTGGGTCTAATAGCACCTGGCCTGGTAAATAAGCTAATTTGTGGGCTGTATTGAGGAAAAATCAAGTGTGTGTGTTGTATCAATGTTGTGAAGGTGCTTAGTGGTGCCCTGGTCTCTGGCAGTCTCTAACAGCACCACTTCTGCCTTGAAATGGAAAACTCATACAAATAAGATATACAATCACTTCTTTGCTCACACTTAAGAGCTTGTTTTGTTTCCCACTCCTATAAGTGAAACTTTGGGGTATTCATCAACGAAAATGCTGAAAATATGAGGTTACATGCCTCGTAGATTGAGTGTCTCATATGAGCGACTGGATAGATCAAACATGCTCTATGCATTTCCTAACATAGATCACCCATCATTTTGTGCATTTTCAGTTCACTGTACTGTGCTACTAACATGATTTTGCTCAAGTTTTACCGTAACGTGCTTTTTAGCCTGTAAGTCTTGGTTGACAGACTGATTGAGTTGTAGCAGAGTGCGAGGGGTTGCAGCTTGCCTTATAATCCCCACAGCTGCAGGGAGACCAGCCTTAACACAGCCCAGGGGTCATTGAAAAATACCTGAATACTTTAACCAGGTCATTTGGCGGCCACTGGTTTTCCCGTCACCTTTCCAATCAGGCTTGGAAAACATCCAGGGCGTGTCAGCATTTATATTCCTAGTTGTTACATCTATTTGCAATCTTTGATTAGATTTGCCTCAAAAGTAAATGGGTCACTTGTTTGCGAATGATATTCAAGGGATCTTGACAATTGTTTGGCCAAAGTGTTCAAAATGTGTCTAAATACTGACTTCTGGTTAGAAAATAGTGGGTTGTAAAAGGTGGAAAACTTCCACAGTAAGACATTCCATTTTTTTAATTTTATTAAAGTTACTGATTAGATTGGTAAAATGTAGGCATTTTGACACATCACAGCATTTAGTAGCTTACTCTCCCTCCTTGCATCAGTGCACAGATAGCTTTGAGCTGCTGGACAGACTGTGTTTAAATGAACACTCCTCATCATGATATATGTCATGGAATTGCCCTTTAAGCTTGTTCACGTCAGCTGCACTAAAATGAGTCGAAATGCATCATGGGACGTGTCTTCATAGGAAAGGGGATTCCTGGATGTGGAAAAAGTACTCTGCTTTTTGCAGAGCGTTCTCTTGTTCCTCTCAGTATCTGTATTGGGAAGTTTTCTGCTGAATCCCAGAACTGAGTTTTTTTTTTATTTTTATTTTTTTTCATTTGTTTTATTTTGAGTTTGGTATTTTTACAACCTTGTATTCTATGTTACAAAACTTTATGTGGACATATCAGATTATTAGACTAGTGGAGATGACCTGGGGACACTTAAATGGGGTGAAGATTACAAAGCACTTACTGTAATTTGCTTCTTATGTTTAAAGGAGCATCTCTTCAACTGAAGCTCTTGAGGTTATGAGTAAAAACCGCACAGCTGTGTATCTATCCCCAACCCGTTCATGTCAGTCCTACACCTTTTCCCGTTTACTACTTACATCTTTTTTATTCTTTTGCATATTCTGTCCGGCCGTCATGTATTGTCAATATCTTATACATTCTGTCATTCATTTTCTTCCCTGGTTTTTTTGTTCTCTATAATTTTTTTTAGACGGTCATCAAGAAGATATTTTTCTTTTCAAGAAAAGTTTTGGGGATAAAGAGGCTTGTGCCTTTGTAAAGACAGAATAATAAAGTTTGTACTTTGTTTTTTAAATATTTGGCCTTGGCGTGAGTTTTTTATATATTTAATGTAACTTTCAAACAAACATTTGTTGACCTTCAAGCTGTGCTTTTTTTAAGCAAGATTTGCTCATTTCAGCAGTGAACATCCAAACACAACTTACTGCAGCACAACTTGAGGTAAAACAGAAACAATGAAAATATCTGCATAAAGACAAGAAAAAATGGCCTGAACTGTAAAGCAGATTAAATCTGATTTCAAGATTAGCTAATTGTTTCATTTCCTTTCAAAATCAGAGTCAGAGAGTCTTTATTGTCATTTGCACCACATGTACATGTGATTAAACGAAATTACGTATGTACACAGGGTCCCAGTTACATCCAACAATAAAATGCAAAAGAAAACATTACTAAAAAAAATTACTAAATCAGCTGTTTTTTACAGGACATGGTGAGAATGAAGGATCCAGACACAGAATTAAGCTTGAGAACAGAACAATATTTAAATGTTTAATTACTGCAAAGTAAAAGAAAATGGGAAACAACACCACTCACGTTTCTTTTTAATGCACACAGTCAAAATGAGTTCATTTTATGAAGAGAATAATTTGCCAACCAGACGAAGGAAAGACTGGTGGACCTGATTACTATTACATAATTAAGATTGTAATAATGGGGTGGTGTTGAAGTTCCAAGGATACAGGCCGACAGATATAATTTTCAACAATGTACAGTATTTTATTAACCCAAAAAAAACAAACCAGGAACTATGCACATCATAAATGAAATCCGGGAGTTTTGTTTCTGCTGGGAAGGCTGATTAGTGAGTGAAGGCACAGTGATTACAGATGATTGGCACGTGTGATAAAAACAGGGAAGCTGAATAAAAACGGGCTGGAACAACCACAAAAACCTGAAAAACTGAACTAATAGAAATACAGATGACTAAGAAAGGAAACACTGGCAGAAAAACACAGGATAAATAAAACCATTGATACATAATTTGAAAACGAGGATTCACAGAACACACACACACAAAAAAAACTAACACATATTACATTTGTTGCAGCTTCAAGCTAATTTCTTTAAATAGTTAACCATAGAGCTGGCAACAGTTTTTATACAGTAATGTTAAAACAAGCACATAATGCTTGCATGATGTACTAATTTAATGTCAAACATTAAAAACTGAATATAAAGGCTTACTTATGTATGAGCAGGTTTTATTTGTCTGTTTAAATCAAGTCTTGTCTTTGCACTGAGCTGGAATAAACAAGAAAATCAGCCAGAAAAAAAATCTGCTGTCAAAAACAGTGTTTGTAATTTGCATTTGACAGAAAAGCTGTTGTCTAGACCTCATTAAAGTGAATCAATGAACAAATAATCATGTGCACATATTGCTTCTCACTAAGAAACTCCTTTTAATGCCCCATCATGAACCAAAGTCACTTGGGGTAGACCTGATGGGGTTCAAAACTCCTGCTGTATTTTAGGATTAATTTGCAGCTGAGATGTTGATTCCAGAGGAACTGTGAGATTATGCCCACCACTTTGCATCTGCCTGTGTGGTAAAATAGTAATCTGGGGTTTAATGCTCCAGATTCACCAGCACTCTCATTCCACTCACACTTTCTCACGTCATATTGATAATACCCTGATGCATGCTCAATAATCCATTGATCACATTGATAACTTTCACCGACAAGCCAATCTGCACCGCCATTGAGAAGTTATTATTCAATGTTATATGGAAAAATAAAACACATTATGTGAAGAAATCTGTTATTATGGACACTTATGATTCCGGTGGTTAGAACTTTCCTGACTTTACTACTCTTAATAATACCTTTAAAATTAACTGGATAAAGCAGTTTTTACAGAACCCTATCTTCAAAAATGCTTTTTTTTTATTTTTATTATTGGATGCTTTGAATTTGTACGTCTGTGTGATTATAAAGAAGATGAACTTCCCCTTCTGTTATCAAATGTTCATAAACAAATGTTGTTGGCATGGTCTTTAATTTATAAATACAATTTTTTTTAACAATCAACACATCAAATACAAAAATAAATCTTTTTTTTTTTTACTTGTGCTTTGATAACAGCATAATTCTAGTATGTCAGCTACTTAATGATAATGGGAATTTGCTGTATTGCAGCCGTTTAATTTTCCTGTTACCCCAAAAGAAATTGATCTAGTAATGAATACCATTCCCTCTGGTTTTCTAACTTCATTGAAAGATGCTGAGAAACCAGCTGTTATTCCACCTTTTGACCCCTAAATGACACTAGTTTGTTGTTTATGCTTTTCAGTCAAATCCAAAAATAAAAATCGTAATATTAGGCCCTTATTTCAAGCAGATATTACCACTATCCCATATGTTGTTCATTACAGGGCTGGATTTGTAAATGGGCTGAACTGCGTCAATGTCTGGAAACTGCTATATAGATATTTAGTAATAAACAAAGTAAGAGAAGTATCTTATAAATTAATCCACATTAATCCACTACCCTGCCAAGCAGAATATGCTCAAATTTAGGAAAGATATTTGTGTGAATTGCTCTCTTTGTGAATCTGAACCTGAGATGATCCACCTGTTCTGGCTTTGTCACAAAACTGCCACCTTTTGGAAAGAAGTTATCTCATTTATCCAGAGAAAGATTTACTTTGATTTTTGTTTAAGTTGGAACAATGTACTTTTTGGAGTCCATGATACCAAAAAACAGAAAGAACTATACATTTCATTATACTTATAGGGAAATATCCCATACACAATCAAAGGTTAGTCACTTTGTTCCCTCTTTCCAGGCCTTCCACATGGCGTCTGCACAGGACATTGTATACATTTGTGACTCAAGCAACAAGAAAGCTATAAAAATGTTTGATTTGTGCTTGTTATTTAATGTGTTTATTGAATAATCCCCCTGGCGTTTGTCCTTTTTTCATTGAATGTGTATTGATAACTGTCGTGTAATGTTTTACTTTTAATTATTTGATTAAAAAAAAAAACTTTCACCGACATGGCAGCTAAATGAGCATTGTATCTTCATCTGTTTAAAGAATAGAACTGATTCTTGCACTGATGATGAACAGTAAAGTCAGTTGTTTGTGCTCTTGGAGCCTGTGGGGCGCACTTGTAACACCTCTAACTCTGGGATCTCAGCCCCCCCACCAGCTGGCACTCTGTGCCCCACCTCCTCTCTCTGCATGTACTTTAACCTTCCAGCCTTGGTATATATAGTTTGAGAGACTTTCAGAGTTCTCCTGGCAGCCATCATGAAGGGGACAGTCTCGATCTGCTGCTTCCTCACCCTGCTGATTTTGCAGGCCACAGCAGGTAAGACAGAAGCATTTCAGCAACAAAATGTGATTTTACACACCAAGATGTTTTTTCATCGCGTCATAATAAGAATTTTACTTGTATTCTGTTGATGAATGAAACAGTGATGAGTAATTTTAGAGGCTGATGTAAAGAGTGTGTCAGAAAGTAGTTTTCACATGACAAGAAGTGAAGCTGTCCTGCAGGGTTTTATATCCTGGGGAAGTCATTGCCTAGAAAGGGTACTGAATAAAACAACCAACTTTAGGCTGGACTGTTTAAATCAGTCTTGGTTTGCTGTTGGTGCCTGTTCCATTCTCTAAATGCTTAAAAATATTTTAATCACTAATTTAGAAAAAAATAAATGTGTCACTTTGGAGAGTTTTTAGTGGAGGAGGGACGTTTGTTAAAGGTGTCCGTTCTCTGCTGTGGCCTGACAGCATGTCAGCTGTCCAGCAGCATGGCACCAGCTGATGGAAAGTCTTAGTCTGATTGAGGAGTGCAGAATGGCCACGTGGGAGAGTGAAGGGCCACTGATTCACTCACACAGACTTTTCACATTATTCCTATAATTTTCATTTGCCACATGCTGAAAAACTTCTGCATTTTTATTAATAGTTTATGACACTGTAATAAATACTTTTATTATGGTTGTGATCATGCAAAGTACCCTGAGATGGATTTCTTGAATAATTACTGTGTGGTTGCACAACCTGTGGACTGATCTCTGGGTCTTGACGGGTGTAGTTATTGTTACCTTTGTCTGTCACCCCTGCCCGTCCTTGGGGTGGCGTTCAGCTCCACAATCCGTAACTGGGTTTCTGTATTCCAGCCTTCGGTCAGGTGTCTAAGATTGGAAAGCCTGAAACCCAACACTGTCCACTGCAGTTCCTCCCTCTGTTCATGCCCCCACCAATCTTTTAACCTCCTCCCCCACCCTTCCCGAACATCACTCTTTGCTTTAGATACGCTGCACAGCTGCTGTCACTCTGCACTGCCACAATTGCAATTTATTCCCAGCAGCTGGCCTTTTAGGGTCATGCATTCTCCAGGCAGGAGGGGCTGGGCTGTGGCTGCAGCTCACGTTTTCATAAAGCTCCTCTGCATGCCTGTGCAGGTGTGTTTCAGGTGCCTCAACCTATAAATTTGATACTTCATAAAGTGGGTGCATGGGAATCATGGAGTCCCTGCCGCTCATGCTAGAACTTTAATTATCTAATTAGGATCGAAAAGAGTAATGTTCATCTTAATCTATTAGAAACTTATTTATTATTGTTTTAGCAAAGATTGTCTAACATCTTTAGAGCCAAGCTATTAATGATTGTATTGTTGGAAAATGCAGCTGAGCGTCTTCCACAACTGTTGACATTGTAAATTTGATGTTGAGAATCTTAATTTCATTTACAGAACCTTTCAATAACATCACCAGCATACAACTTATATTATGTTTGCAGAATGTTCCTCTGTTAATGTTTTTGCTGTGGCCTCATGTTTCATTGTCAAGAAATCATCATATTTCCTCAGTCGGGTAGATTTTTAGTGGACAGCTTATCTGACTTTGTTGTTACATGTTCTTTGCATAAGCCTACATCACATGAATGAGGTTATTAATTACATTTAACTAAATTAGCATGTGCTTCTGTGACATTTAGAGGGAAACTTCCATTAAATTGGCACCCCTGGTTCTGGAATTCTGCAGTCTTAAATTAAGTCAGTTTTCTTAAGAACAATAACAGCGATTTCTGCAAATGGTTAATAAATCTTAAAATTCTTTTAATTTTACTTTACACTGTTATAGCTGGAAAAAAAAATTGCATTTCCAGGAAGTTTACCATCAACACCAGAAGTCCTACAGATAGCTACAGCAATTGTGTTTGTATGACTAACTATATTTTGCAAGTGGAGTTGTTTCAAGATGGCAGTTAGCTCATCAACCTGGTCAGAGTTAAACTTTAGTCCTATAAACTGAAGTTGCTCAAAGATAAATCTACCACAAGTTATGGGTCATTCATGAACTTTCTACAGAACCCCACTTCATCGGATCTGAACTACTGCATTTAAAAATCAGGCAGTTCAGTAAATGGTTTATGTCAGATCATCAGTATATGGGGAAAAAGCAATTTCCCCTGAACTTTTTACTTGTTTCTTTACAGCTTAAGGTTACACTTTGTTTGTAGCATGCTAAAAACTGCTTTAGTATCCAAAGTTTGCAGGGTGGAGACAGTGAAAGTTGAAGAAACCTTGTGACTCACTCTAAAGACATGTGGCATGTCTGGGACATCCCTTTGCTGTAGAAGTAAAGAGGGAACACACCAGTTGTGTTAAATGACATTACTCCTCCTTAAGACACCACAAGGGCACCTGACGTACTTCGAACAGGGATCTAAGCCTCAGATCAACACCTCAGTTTAAAATCTTTTTGTCCTCATGACTTTTCTTGAAATTGGTTTGCACCTCGGTGAACTATTAGAGGACAAGGAATAAACACGGACATGAACCACAAACGTCTGAGTCACAAATTACATTTTTCTTTATCATTATAAAACAAATCTTTAAAAGCTGTCTGCCTTATAAATTTTTGTCTGAAGATCACACACATAGTAACAAATCAAATATAGATATGTAGTGTTTATAAATGTTGTGAATAAGTTTAACTTTCAAAACTTGCACTTGTCCCAGTGCAGAGTGTCTCCCTCTTGCAACTTGTATTATAAAATGTCAGCTCTGCTGGATGTGGATGTCTGAGTATTCACACTGACTAATAGTCAGAATCTTAAAATAGGCGGTAGTCGTCCTGCCTTCTCCTCTGTCTAACTTCTGAACCATTGTGGGACTATTTCTGACAGTGGAGAGCACTAGCTTCACAAGCTGTGCCACCTGTTGCCATCCATGATGTCTGTTCACTACAGCAGATCAAGCTAACGATCCTCCAACTTAAACTGTACTTAAAGACATTTTTAAATCTATTAATATTGCATATTTAATCTCTTTCCTTACTTAGTGTGGAAAAAATGCCTTTCGTTATAACATTAAAGCTTTTAAATCTGTTATCATTAGAAGTTAAACAAAATGGTAATTTACTCGTTTTCAAATAGAATGAAATGAAACCATTTATCTTTCCAGTGAAATCTCTTGAGCTTTATTAACATTTGTTCAAGTTAAATCCTCTAACTGACTGCAAGTGGAACATGATCCCAAGGTTCCACATAGATAGATATACGTACAGTATTTCATATACAGTGTGTAAATAAATATAACACGTGCATGAGAACGTTGCACTTATTAGATTCAACTTAAAATATTAATATTTTTAATTCAACATGTTATGTTATGTACATTTCTGTTTTCACTAACTGACAGTCAGAATAATGGTATTTTATTTTTCACCCTTGAACAGAGCATCTATATTAGAGGTATGACCAATGCCTCTGAGAGGCAATGGTCGGCTTAAATCGTCAACATTCCTGCAGAATGTGCACATGCCATCAGAATGTTTTCCCAAACTAAGAGCGGTTTCTGTCGCAACGAGCTCAGAGAGGACACGTGGCTCAGGCTGCAGATGTCCAGGGTTCAGCTCTCCTGGCTCTTACAGGGTTAATTTGGAGCTGTGATTCAAGGCTCGCCATCCTGTGGCCACATTACCTCTCTGATCTTTGTTCAGCTCTGATGCAGAGCCTCCAGGGACGGACCAGTTTGGGAAAGGTGTTAACAAGTTCACAGTAGTTAGACACACTGATAAAGCAAGTGTTAAAAGACGTGACTCTTATCAGAGCTGAGGCAAAGTGTAGGCGCTTCAGTTAGCAATGAGTGCTTAAGTGATAAGTTAATAAAGCATGGAAGAGATGAGCTCTGCCAAAAGACGCTTCAGCCTATCAGTGGATTCACCATCAGATATTTCCCATTGA
>JARVGQ010000474.1:18915399-18925417 GCA_031762355.1 Hypsolebias martinsi | reverse complement strand
ACAATCAACAATAGACAATCATAAGAGAGAAATACAGATTTTTTTTAACAAGTTAAAACAAAGATGTCAAAGTAGCAGAACAGACAGATAAGGCAGATGTAGAGAATCAAAATTATAATTATTAATTATATCCTGATGCATGCTCAATAATCCAGGTAGAAAAATCTAAAAAAGTTCAGTCTGGTCCTCTGGACATTCATCTCATTTTGTTTTGTCTTTTGAATGACCAGAGGACCACCAGACTCAACTTTTTTTTAGATGTTCACATTATTATTAGATGACTGTGTTTGACCTTGAAATATGTGTATTCTTTAGTTTAAAATATAGAACACATTGATTAAAATACGCTACAAAACGACCAAGTAATACCGTGCTTAACACACCAATGTGGTCACGCTCCTTGAACTGGAAATTTCCATTTCTCATCAGGCAGATTTTTGAACACCCTACTTACGTCAACTTCAAGCGCCCTCCGGTCCTGCCTGCTTTTAAAGCGTGTGTCCCTAGGTCGTCCTGTTCATGTTGTACAAGTACCTTCTCATGTCTTCCCCCTTCAAGTGAATATCAGTCATGTCCCGTTGTCTCGTTGTGGCTCGGTTCGCGCTCGGTTCTTTCCAGAAAACAAATTTACGGTTATTGTCATGTGCACGAGGCCTAAACAACCGAAGTGTCTCGCGCCCCTTGACTGGAGGTAAGTGGTGGTCCGTCCATTAGCATAGTTAGCTTAACCGACATCGACAAGCACCTACAACTTTTATTTTCTATGTCAAAACGAGGCTTTTGGTTCAAGATCTTACACCTACATGTATAACAAGAAAACTTGACCAAGTCTTTTTTTCAAACCAAAATATGACCAAATTATACATTAAAAAGCAAGAAGACTTGAGTAATTTTGACCGGCACAGTGCGAAACCACTATTCCGAGAAGCCAATCTTGCAATTTTTGAAGACGTTCTTAAGGATTTTTCAAACTACTGTATATATTTTTTTTTTTACATTTTCTGCCTTTTCAATTATTTTGAGTTCAGTCTTTGTAGTAGACCACAACAGCATGTTACGAAGTGTGAGCTTGAAAATGATAGTATCTGAAAAGCATGAATAATTTAGGAAGTGAGAATAAAAACAACTCTAGCAAAGACCTGATGGAACCTGAGAGATGCATCATCCTTCAGTTAATCCTCTGTCATGTTTTCAGCTAGTAGCTCTTTTGAAAACCACCCTGTTGAAACTAAAATATTAAATGTTTGTCCAATATATATTTTAATAGATTAAAAAACTTATTGTATCAAGCTTGAGCCTTTTTGTCCTTGAATGATTTATTGGTCAGAAACACATTAAATTATTAATTTGCAAACGGTCATGCTCAGGACAGAATGTGACTGGGTAAAAATTGAGTGAAAAAGCAGCCAATGTAAACAAACAAAACAACTTTTGGATAATTGTGTAAAAAGCTAGAAGAAAGTCTGACTTCATGGAAGCAAAGTGCAATGAAATGAGGAATGACAGATTTCTCATCAATATTGTTGCTCTCAGATACCATTTGCCCCAAGCTAAGTAGCACTAAATTGAGTGACTTGTTTATAGGGCTAATAACTTTAATTTACTGATCAAATGACAACTTTCCTCCTGTGTAGCTAAATGTGCTCAAGGCCTGTTATTTTAGGTTATTGCTGTTAAGAAGAACAAATAGTGTTCAAACTAGATTTAAGTATCAGAAATGTGATATTTGTAGGCCCTATATTAAAATTTACCTCTGTCTTGTGAAACCACCTCACCATCATACCCTTTTGTCATTAGGCTTGCAGGTTAGACAGCTGCAGAGGTGGAGCAGTCCACCTCAGTTGTTGAGGCCGCAGTCGTCCTGTCTGGGCTTCTGCCAGCAATCTTACTACAGCACTCAGGAGGTGGAGAAGGAGCCAGAGAAAGAATTGGTGAAAGAGCCAGAGGAGGAGCCTCTGCACACCATCATCAGCGATACAGAGTCTGTGCAAGGTGCTTGGACAGCTGCTGACATAGATGTTCTCTTTCTCTAATGTTAAGACACAAATTTCATATTTTTTAAATTTGTTTTATGTTGTCTTTTTTTTTTACCCAGGTAGTTTCTCTAAACATGAATTTCAAGCGGAAACTAAAAAACTTCTGGACATTGTTGCTAGGTCCTTGTACTCTGAAAAAGAGGTAAGATTCTGTACAGGGTGAGGAATATGTTTCCTTTCCTCACTGATGATCACAATAACTGCTCTTTTATTATGGTTGTTTCTCCTCCCACCAGGTGTTTATCAGAGAGCTGATCTCTAATGGCAGCGACGCTCTGGAAAAACTGCGGCACAAAATGATCACATCCGGTGGGGAAACGGCTCCGATGGAGATCCACCTGCAAACTGATGCTTCAAAAGGAACATTTACCATCCAGGTACACACACACTACAACTTCAAGCTTTTATTTTTCTACACGGCAAAGAATAAATTTGGAACAGTTGTAACTTGAGTTCATTCTATTTTCAATTGCTGAAAAAAAGACCAAAGCAATCATCAGATCAAAATAACAGGTTGTTTAATGTGAAAATAGTGCCTGAAATTACGAGGGATACCGTAATTATTGCATTTTTGTTTTTGCTGATATTTATGGAGAAACATTTCCACAATATTTGCCTCTGCCAGCACCCTAAAAATATGCTTTAAAAAAAACTTAGAGCTTTTGTTTGAAATGTTAACAGTTTAATTTTAGCCTGTTACAATATTGAGAAACAGTTAGGTTTGGAAGGTTTTCATGTTAATTTGTTAGGACTTTAAATTTATGCTTGTTTAGTTTAGTTTTGCTCTGCAACACTTGATTAAAAACAAATCCTTAGACTGATTTAAAAAAATGCCAAACGTTTGTAGCAAGTGTAAAAAGATTAATCAATGTCGTTGGTTATAAAAACTGAACGTGACCTATTCTCCACTGCCACCTGTTGGATCAACATGGTAGCGCAGGCTACAGTAATTTTAATTTGAGTGACTTGGGACTGTTTTTACTCTTCTAGGATACTGGAGTCGGTATGAACAGTGAGGAGCTGGTGGCTAACCTGGGTACCATTGCCCGCTCAGGCTCCAAGGTGAGTCCTCTCATGCAACAAATCAAACCATCTTTGTGCTTTTTTTTCTGTTCTGAATTAAACTTCAGCTTTTACACTGATTGAGGTATGTTTTTTTATATATATACTTATTTAGTTAAAACTTAACATTTGAGTTGAAGCACTGAGAAATGAAGAGCTCAATTATTTTATTTATTTTTTTGTTCACAGCAGAATAACTTTTCTTCTATTTCCTCCACATCACAGGCGTTCTTGGATGCACTGCAGAACCAAGCGGAGGCTAGCAGCACCATCATTGGTCAGTTTGGAGTCGGTTTCTACTCTGCCTTCATGGTGGCTGACCATGTTGATGTCTTCACCCGCTCTGCAGAGCCTGATGCACTCGGATACAAGTGGTCTTCAGATGGGTACATGCAATTTACTTTTTTTTCCCCCTCGCTCTCTCTCTTTAAGATGAGGTTAAGATAAATCTCCTGAAAATAATCTGTTTTAATCTTCAAACGTTTCTTGTTGTTCTCAGCTCTGGAGTTTTTGAGATTGCTGAAGCCACTGGTGTTCAGCAGGGAACAAAAATCGTGCTGCACCTCAAAGATGATTGCAAAGAGTTTTCTTCTGAGGACAGAGTTAAAGGTTAAACAGCCAACATGGATTTATTAATCTCACCAGTGTGCCACAAAAAAAATCTGTTCACTGAATGACAATCGGTAATTCTGTTTCAGAGGTTGTAACGAAGTACAGCAACTTTGTCAGCTTCCCCATCTTCCTGAACGGCCGGAGGCTCAACACGCTGCAGGTGAGCTGCACTTCTGTTCATCTCTTTGGGATAAAACAAACATTCTCATTTCATTTTAATAATAAGTACAGATTTTTTTTATTCTTAGCAATGTTTCTGTGGCCAACATGGTGAAAGATTGTACAAAATATATAAATCTGGTGCACTTCTCCTGATGGAATTAATGAATAAATAGAAACACAGTAGAAGTTGTTTCAGAATACAGATTTATTTATTTGTTTTTTTAGTTTAACACAAATAGCCCATCAAGCCCAGACAGGTAATGTTGATCTGTAGAAAACATTTAAAGGCATCTATTTCTCATTACTGTGAATCAGGACTTTAACACATTTAAGCTGTGATCATCTAGTTTGAGAGCTGAACGAGATAAACATTTTCTTTTCTTTCAGGCCTTGTGGATGATGGATCCGAAGGAGATCAGTGACTGGCAGCATGAAGAGTTCTATCGTTACGTCGCTCAGGCCTACGACAAGCCCCGCTACACTCTGCACTACCGCGCCGACGCACCGCTCAACATCCGAAGTATCTTTTATGTACCTGAGTCGGTGAGGAGTGTTTGAATCTGTATTTGAACATTTTTACTAAAACACTTTTAAAGTTTTATAACGTGGAATTAATGAAGATGTTGTAGTTTGTATTCGATTCAGGAATTGTGCAATAAATAAGTTGAGTATTTTTTAATTTAATGAGCATAAAAGGTGTTTACCCTCCAGTTTAAAGAGTGAATTGTGTTAACAGAAGCCGAGCATGTTTGACGTGAGCAGGGAGATGGGTTCCAGTGTGGCTCTGTACAGCAGGAAGGTCCTGATCCAGACCAAAGCCGCTGACATCCTGCCCAAATGGCTGCGCTTCCTGAGAGGTCTGCATCCTCCTGCCTGTTTTAATCTGCATCTTCCAGACCTGCTGCCTGTTTTAATCTGCATCCTCCTACCTTCTATCTGTTTCAATTTGCATCCTCCTACTTGCTGCCTGTTTTAACCTGCATCATCCTACTTGCTATCTGTTTTAATCTGCATCATCCTACTTGCTATCTGTTTTAATCTGCATCCTCCTGCCTGATGTCTGTTTTAATCTGCATCCTCCTGCCTGATGTCTGTTTTAATCTGCATCCTCCTACCTTTTATCTGTTTCAGTTTGCATCCTCCTACTTGCTGCCTGTTTTAACCTGCATCATCCTACTTGCTGCCTGTTTTAACCTGCATCATCCTACTTGCTATCTGTTTTAATCTGCATCCTCCTACTTGCTGCCTGTTTTAATCTGCATCCTCCTGCCTGTTATCTGCATCCTTCTGCCTGCTATCTGTTTCAATCTGCAGCCTCCTGCCTGCTGCCTGTTTTTAATCTGCAGCCTGCTGCCTGTTTTAATCTGCATCCTCCTGCCTGCTGTCTGTTTTTAATCTGCAGCCTGCTGCCTGTTTTAATCTGCATCCTCCTGCCTGCTGTCTGTTTTTAGTCTGCGGCCTCATGCCTGTTTTAATCTGCATCCTCCTGCCTGCTGTCTGTTTTTAATCTGCAGCCTCCTACTTGCAATCTGTTTCAATCTGCACCCTCCTGCCTGCTGTCTGTTTTTAGTCTGCAGCCTCATGCCTGTTTTAATCTGCATCCTCCTGCCTCCTGCCTGTTTTAATCTGCTTTAATTTAAAATCCAGAATACGTTCTAAGGTTGATCTTGTCTGTGGGTGTAGGTGTTGTGGACAGTGAAGACATCCCTCTGAACCTGAGCAGAGAACTGCTACAAGAAAGCGCCCTCATCAGGTACATCACTTGCTCTTTTGTTTATTTATTTATTTATTAGTCTCGGCTTTATCTCTTTAAATCTTCATTAAAAATGTATAGCCATTTATTTTGTAGTACCGTAATAGTTTTTTTTTATTTTTCTAATGGCACTTTTATTCTGAAATGTTTCCAGATCTTGTGTTTTACGGTCTGATTGATAATCTTGGTCTTTTCTGATTTCCCTGCTTCTGGGTGTTTAAGAGTCAGATACTCTTGTTCAGCTTTAATACAGCATGACATGTATCTGGGCCTTAATCCCTCCTATAATCTGAAAAATGCACAGCAATGACGCAATAAGATGTTTGTGTATCCACGCTGAACTGTCGCCTAAAATTAGTTCCTGTATTAATGAACATTTAGCACCATAATGAACGTGTACTGCTGAACGTCAACTTAAATAGTTTACGTCACATTTGTCTGCTCTTCTTGGTTCAGGAAGCTTCGGGACGTTTTGCAGCAGAGAGTGATCCGCTTCCTGCTGGACCAGAGCAGGAAGGAGCCTGAGAAGTACGGCAAGTTCTTTGACGATTACGGCCTCTTCATCAGGGAGGGAATAATCACCGTCCAGGAACAGGACGTAAAGGTGCCGACTGGATGTTTCAGAGTAGGATGCATCATGTCTCCCTGCGAGCGTTCCTTACAGCATCACTCTCTCTTCCTGCTCGGTAGGAGGACATTGGAAAGCTGTTGAGGTTCGAGTCGTCAGCTTTGCCAGCCGGCCAGCAGACGAATCTGATCGAGTACGCCTCTCGCATGAAGGCTGGCACGCGAAACATCTACTACCTGTGCGCCCCCAACCGACACCTAGCAGAGCACTCCCCCTACTACGAGGCCATGAAGAAGAAAGACATGGAGGTAGTAGATCAGTTAGTTACAGATCAGAGGAGGACACCAGGACAGCTACATTTGTTTTAAAGATGTTTTTGTCGTTACTGATTTTTACGTTTTTAGGTTTTTTTTTTAACGTCAGAAGGAGTTTGGGTGTGACATGTGACCCTCTTGGTTCTCTCAGGTCCTGTTCTGCTACGAGCAGTTTGACGAGCTCACCCTGCTCCACCTCAGGGAGTTCGACAAGAAGAAGCTGATCTCGGTCGAGACGGACATCGTGGTGGATCACTACAAGGAGGAGAAGTTTGAGGACTCCAAGCCAGGTGTGCACCTCCTTCAGTTTGACTTTCAGCAGGACAGAGACGTCTGTCGGAGCTGCAGCCTGAACTTTTCTCTGCTGCAGAGTCGGAGCGGCTGTCGCAGGAGCAGGCCGATGACCTGATGGCCTGGATGAAGAACGCTTTAGGTCCAAGAGTCGCCAACGTAAAGGTAACAGGGAGACAGATGTTTGTGCAGGGGGTGTGAGATTGAACTCTGTCAAATAAAAGCTCAAAGTGGGAGAGTGCTCAAAGGTCAAGTGCTCGTAGGTTTTTTTTACACTTTGTTTTCAGCTCCGTGTATATTTTGTGCTGTAAATAGTTTTCTTGAGCACAGAGTAGTTCTTCACTCTTGATATTTAAAACCTCGTTTTTGTCTCATTTTTTAACTTGACCTATGTTTTGCACACGCTTGACCCTCAGCTGACACCTCGTTTGGACACCCACCCTGCCATGATTACCGTGCTGGAAATGGGCGCTGCACGCCACTTCCTCCGCACCCAGCAGCTGGCGCGCTCCGCCGAGGAGAGAGCTCAGATCCTGCAGCCCACGCTAGAGATCAACGCCGGGTGAGAGAGGTTTCACTTAACGTGTGAAGAGGACAAAATGTTTTCAAACTGTTTATTTTAAATTATTTATCTCGCAGACACAATCTGGTCAAGAAGTTGTACGAGCTGAAGGACACAAACTCTGAACTGGCTGGACTGTTACTGGATCAGGTACCTCATTTACATATATCTCATTTCTGTGTGTGAGAATCCAATATGGGTGCTCAGCTAAGATTTGTTCTTTTGAGAATGTTCCCCCAGCATCTTCTGCTTTTAAGTTGAAACATCTGCTGGAAGGAAGCAACACTTGAATGTAAGAGTATTTCTACCAGTACTCATGTTTCCTTTTTTGACTTTTCAGATTTATGACAACGCCATGATCACGGCAGGCTTGAATGATGATCCACGACCGATGGTTTCCCGCCTCAATGAGCTCCTGACTAAAGCTTTGGAGAAACACTGACGGTTTCCTGCAGACTAGTTTATCGTAAATGAGCATGTAAAGACTGAAAGAGGCAGTGAAGTGCTTCTAAAGAAAAACTGTGACCCTTCACACATCATGGAGCGTTTCATTTCTGCTGATTTACTGCACACGTTGGACTAAAACAGGAAATAATGGAATGAAAATGAGCTGCTGGAAGCTCCTCCATCCACACAATTTGTCTTTCTGGTGTGTTTGTAGTTTTAAGATGGCAGCCGGTAACGAGCTGGTTGTGGTTATTTCAGTGACTTTCACATTCCCATCCTACTTTGGTTGGTTGACAAGTTTTTACACTTAATTACATGTGAACTAAATCAAGCTCAAAGTGTCACATTATGTAAAGCAGCTACAGGAGGTGTTGAGCGAAAA
Organism: Hypsolebias martinsi; assembly: GCA_031762355.1. Classification (NCBI taxonomy): domain Eukaryota; kingdom Metazoa; phylum Chordata; class Actinopteri; order Cyprinodontiformes; family Rivulidae; genus Hypsolebias; species Hypsolebias martinsi. Next base: position 18,917,228 of record JARVGQ010000474.1, on the reverse strand, counting down.
TAGAAGAAACTGGTGTTCTTTAAAGGTCCGGCCAATCCAAACTCATCTATAAACATGAGAAATTCTAACTGCTAATAAAAAAAATTTTTAAATTAACAACAGTTTTAAACATGAATAACTAGAATACTCCAACCTGGATACTATTAACGGTGTCTTTAAATTATATATAAAGGGGTAAAAAACACAAAACTTGTAAATTATTTTTTTTCTTCAAAGTTTATCTTTGTAAGAATCAAAACATAAGAAACCCAAGGTTCAACAATTCATCCAACTGCAGTCTGCATTGAGCTGATCTTTTCAGACGTGAAGCGCAAAAGAAGACGAGTCCAAGTTTGTCCTCTGCTGCAGTTTCAGCAGCCCGGTCTGTCCATCTGAACCACATCAGGCCGGCACAAGCCGTCAACTCTACAGCTCGGGCCATGTTTCCCTTCGTGAGCCTTCCTTAAAGTCTCACCTGACTGCTGTGGTGCATCAATAGTCTCTTACATGTCAGGAGAGTTTGTCTATGTTGGCCAAGAAGCGCTGGGCCCACCATTCATCCAGATCTATGGGAACAAAACCTGAGAAGAAGAAAAATGTCAAAAATAAATTGCTGATATTTGTGTCTGAATTTTATTTATTTATTACTCCAGAAAATTGCAAGAATGTAACTTTTCTATTCTAGATCTGCTATTGAGAGAAAACAGTCAGTACAACTTTTTTTTATTAAAACAGTTGGTGCATTAGCATATTTTAACAAAGTTCTGTTTAAAACCTGACAAGAAGTTTTAGCAGAAATAGTTAATTACTCATGAGCATTTATTGCCCCCTGGCGGTCAAATTGATGAAATACAATAGATGGCAATTCGCAAAATCGAAACTGCTGGTGCTAATGTTTTCTTGTGATATTGTTTAAACCCACTCAGAAGTTAACATTTTAGCACAAGACTTGCTCACTGAAAGTTTTTAAACTCGAAAAGTAGTTTCTCGCGTTGCTTTCAACTTTAGAGTACAAACTTTTACCATTTTCTCAATTTTCCGGTAAGAACCAGCGCCTACTGCCTCCTGGCGGTCACAACGTAGAACTACACCATTTATGTCAAATTAACGTTTCGACTGTCAACGTCCTAAATTACATATTTCAACTTTTGTTAAAAAAAAAAAATCTCGCAACTTTAAAGGTTTTATAATACGTTTTCTTGCAGATTATAGATCATATTTTGGATTTATTGACCATCATACCCCAGAGCAACATATTTTTCAGGATACAGAAGCTAATGAAACAATACTTAATAGGATCTTTAGAATGTGATGTAATATAGTATTATAGTATGATATATTTTTAAATGTTTTTAGAATTTCGAACAAAAAGTTTTGCCTTTTTCTACCTGGATTACTGAACAGGCATCAGGATGTTTTTACAATTTGTTACAGTTAACATTTGGGCTTTTACTGCCATCTTGTGGACATGATTCGAAACTACAACTCCAAAAGTTCAACATGAGACAAATCGATGTAAGCATGCTAAATTAACCTTGCTTTTTAAGAAATTAGGACTCAACGAACTATTTAAATTATAAAAAGCAAAAATTAGCAGTAGCGTTTTTAAAACCACAGTACAAATATTTATACTAATGCGTGTTTTTCTATAGTCAGTGATAATTCTCGAGAATCGCCAGCAATCACTGCCCTCTGGCGGTCACTTTGCAGAACTGCAACTTTTATTGGTCAAGTTAGCGTAGAGATTTAGGATTATCCGCGTGTTACTTTCAAAATAAAACAGTTAAAATCTTCTGTCTTCTTAAAAATAAAATAAAAAACAGGCATTTTTAAATTTGATGATTAAATTG
>JARVGQ010000474.1:18895380-18905804 GCA_031762355.1 Hypsolebias martinsi | reverse complement strand
TTCATGAAACAGCAGTGGGTGGAAGGTATAGGTTTACATGACACTGGTGGTTGATGACTGCACCAACCCCACCACCACCCCACCCCTCTGGCAGACAGGCCATCACTCCTAGTGTACTTCCAGCAATGATATCAAAAACGTTTGTTTGGTTGTGGTAATTTTTTTTTGTTTTTTTTTTTGGTCAAGCCAAAGAGAGGTCATTCTAATAATACCCAAGGTCAGTGGTGGGAGCCAGCGAGTCTCCCAGTCATTATTCATTTGTTCACCCAGTTAATGACAGTTGCAAGGGGAGTTTGGAGCCAGTAGCCATGTGATGTCACCAACACATGCCAAGGGATTAGGAGGGCAGGCAGGGGACAAGAAGTGAGGATTACACACAAACTACAACCACCTGAACAGCTCCGACACCCAACTCTGCATGTTTACAACTGCACTTATGACAAATGCACATCTTTGAGGAGGAAAAGACAACCTGGCATGCAAAAAGCTAAATTAAAAATAATAATAATAATAATAAGTCGTTGCTTTCTTTGGGAGGATGTTAAACATGTTTAATGTCTTCAGTTCGATGAGGAATCTTATGGTCAAGCAAAACACCAGCTCAGCCTTTTTGGAAGATGACAAAATATTATGAATGCTTTCAAACTGGGTGATTTCAGCTTTCTCTCTTCTTTTTTTTTTTTAACAAATCACACTGTATTATAGCTCCATGTCATTTGCTGCGCTGCACAACACAGGAGCCGGTGCACTGCGAGCACGGAGAGAATGAACAATGAGCACACCTTGTTCAGTCAGTGGGCAGCCAGTACACACAGCGAACAATGAACCCCCTCCCTCCTGTCTAGCACCATGTCTGATAATGACCACATCCACCAGCTCTGATAGTGCTCTTCTTTCATGACCTACATGAGCACAGCTACAGCTCAGATAAAGCATCTCTGCAGCGCGGAGAATATCACCCCTGCAAAGAGAAAAGCAGTCTTCATGGTTGGGTCTAAACAAGATGTCTTTGCTTCATTCCTCTGTTGGATCTGCAGAACAACTCTGAGTGGATGTTGACCAATTGTGCGCCTCTTCGGCCTTTTGTCTCTCAGCACCATGATGTACAGTAGATCCCCTGTTAGAGCAGAAGGTCAGAGCATAAATATGAACTACGTTTTGCATTACTTCCAGACGAGTGAAGCTGTCAGAACGATAATATGAGCTTTCAGTCCTACTTTCTGCCACTTATCCCCCCATTCTAGGACCACGGGGTCATGTGAAAATTGAAAGTGACAGTCAAAGCAGCATGTTGGGCAGGCTGATTGGACTAAGCTGTCATGGCCCAGATCAGAGCTCTTTAACACCCAGGCCAATCAGGCGTCTTTGTGGGTGAAACCACTGGATCCAAAAAAAAAAAAAAAAAAATAGCATGGTGGAACACACAGAGACTTAAAGGCAACAAAATGTGTGCACAAGACGGAGCTTTAAATGAGCCATTGATTATAAAAGGCAAAAAAGTTTGCTCCGATGTGAAAACTTTTCAAGTTCTCTGAATGGATCCAAGGCTCGTGAAGTGCTCCCCTGCTTTGTGCCTGTTTGAATGAAAATGATTGTATCACCTGTTTCGTGGAGGATTTAATGAGCCCGGGATGCTGTCACATAAAGAGAGTCTTTACTTCATCGGATGCACCGGCTGTCAATTTATATTTATATGAAGTTCCATATGCGGCGTGGCGTGAGGCTCCATCCGAAGCAATAAGCTGGCTGTCGTCCATTCTGATGATAATAAATCACGTCATTATCACTTTTACTGGAAGTGTGTGGGGGGTATTTTTGTCAGGTGGAAGAATAACTTATGATCTCTTTATGTCCTGCTGAGAACCCTTGAAAATAATAACACAGTAAAAGCACATGAGCGACTCAAAGGCGCTGAGTGTTATAAATCTGATGGGATTTACATATTTTGTCTAGCAAGGAGCAGGGAAAGAAGAAGGGGTGGGGGGGGCGGGGCAAATTCATAAAATAAAAGAAGTTCATGTTAGGATGGACATGTTTCTCCACAAATCATGTGATGAAAGATTTGTGGATTTCAAAGTAAAAGCGTTCATTTCCAGACAGGTTTTGTTTGTGAACGAACAAGATTATTATTGATCAAATAATCAGTCACAACATTTGAACTTTGCTCCCTGTCTTCTGTGTCTTTTGAGTTTACCTTTTTTTTTTTTTTTTTTTTAATATGCTAATAAAAACATCTCGTCTGATTCTTGAGCGGCGGCGTGCAACGTGAGAATTAGTGTCAACGCTCGTCTTTCATGTCGTGATGAAAGTTTCGAGACGATTTTAGTGAATTTGTTTTGGATTAAAAGTTGTCAGGTTTTGCTGTCAGCTCAGTCACATGATTAATGGAGTTTGTTATTTATGTTAATTATGAAGAAAAATGACTGAAAACCTTCAAAAACAACATGAAAACTGAACTGATAGAAGTTGTGTGCACTTTTTTATTAACTTAATATTAAAAATATTCACTACAACTGACAAGGTTAAAACGTGATCACATCAGCTGAATGATGTTTCCTTCTGTTGTGTACCAGAGTTGGATCAATTATCTAAATTAATCTGCACGTGGTGATATATGAAATTAAGGAATGGTCATATTTTGTGCATTGTAATCCTTGATTGGTGATTGGCTGATTAACTGTTACCGCTCCATGCTTTGCAGCTTTGTAGTCCATTTGAACAAGAGGAAATAAAGACAAGAAACAGTTGAAAGAACCTTCTGTTTTGTTTTTTTATTTAGCCCCAAAATCAACGTCATTTTTATACATCATTAAATTTTGTTGTCATTTTTAATCACAGTTGAAGCGAAACCCCTCAAACTAGAAACACCTTTGTTTTCACAGTGTAAATGGTTTATTCAGTACCACTTTACAATTAGGCTCCTCTTATAGATGGCTAATAAATACTTTATAGATGTGCTATGAATTCCTCTATAAACACTTTCTAAATCATTAATAACTGCTTATTATGCATTAATTAAGGGTGACAGAGACAAAACTGAGCAGTTTCTTGTCAAATAGTGAGTCAAATCTGTTCACCTATATATTTCATCTAGAGTTGTTATGTTAAACATTTCAGACTAAGTCCTTGTAAGCACAATAAGCATTTGTAAACCTATTTCTTTAGCATATTATATTGTACTTTATCGCTGCATCATAAGTACATATAACTAATATTATATCTTTAAAAAATAGGTTTACAAATACTTATTGTGCTTACAAGGTAGTAGCTTAGTCTGAAATGTTTAATATAACATCTCTAGATGAAGTATATAGGTGAACAGATTTGACTCACTATTTGGCAAGAAACTGGTCAGTTTTTTTTCTCTGTCACCCTTAATTAATGCATAATAAACAGTTATTAATGATTTAGAAAGTGTTTATATAGGAACTAATAATGTATATATAAACTATTAGCCATCTAAAAGGGGAGCCTTATTGTAAAGTGGAACCCAAAAACCCTTCACAAAGAGATTTTGGTAAGTGCAGGATGGTGGCAACATTTGGGACAGAATAGATGACTTAATAACAACAACAACAACAAAGCACAAGGTTATGCATGGAAAGGTAGCTTTAGTTAAATAGGTGCAATATTCAACCAACATGCAACATGTTAATGTTCCCATCTATTCCTGCAAACTCTGCTAAACATTAGCCATTAAACATCTGGACCTAAGGCACCCTAAAACCACAAATGTGATTAAATAACTTCATTACTTTGCAGCCACCATGGTGTAGTCTAAGGGAAAAAGTATGCTTTTGCCACGACCTTAAATGTCAAGGCAGAAACATCCCATCTGTTCACAAGATTCAAAGTCAGCATGTCAATCAAAAGTCAACAAATACAATAAAAAATTATCTACAAGGATTGTGACCAATTCATCTCTCCCTAAACTCAGATTTATTTATTTATTTGCATTTAGACATTTCATTCTAAAAGTTTAGGCAAGAAATGTATTTTTATTTAGAAAATTAAATCATCTCATTGAGTTGCAGGCAGCGTTACAGTGCAAGAACAGAACCATCTTATGAGGGTAAAACTGAGCTGCACAAACAACTATAGTAACACAAGCAAACTATTTCACCCAACACAAGAACAACTGAGCTCAATAACAGGATGAATGTAGACAAAAATAGCTCTAAATTTAAAAACATGACAAAAAAAATATATTTTTAAATCACTCAATATTAACACTGTGTTCCTCATGTTACTTTGGACTGTCTGGTGCAGTCTCTGTGGACAGTGAGCTGATGTGCTGAAGGAGGACATCACAGTGTTGAGGACTCCGCTGTTTGTCCCTCACAGCCTCAGCTTCCTTCTTCAGAAGTGCCGGGTGGACTGAGCTGCCACTCCTCAGGATTTCTGAAAACATAAAGTCAAAAACATTAAAAAAAAAAAAAAAAAATGCACCGAGACAGCGCTCAGAGTGAATAAACTTTAAAGACAAAATATTTAGAGAAGAATGCAGCTACACTAATCCCAAACACACTGTCAATCGTGTAAGAAAAAAAGAACGGTGGAGAATATGTAATGAAACTTCAACATGTGCTAGACAGTAGTCACACCAAATGTATATTTTTAGCTGATTTAAATTGTACAAAGACTGTTTCTCCCTATTTGCTGTATTTATACTAATGTTTGTGTACATTTCAATAAAGTGCTGCACTTATGTTTCATGCTTTTAACCATAAAATTGAAAAGTAGACAACAGTAGAAAAAAAAAACCCACCAGAAGATGGCAGTAAAGAACTGTAAGTCTGATATACTCCCTACTACTGTATTAAAGTTTTTTTGTTTCTTCCCCACACTGAGACACCTGGATAACTGTCTACATCTCTTTTTGCCAGTGCCCTTTCATAATCTGCTGATTTAATTGGTGGATTGAATTCCCTACACTGCTGTTAGGTTAAAAAAAAACAAAAAACAAAACAACAATACAAAAGTGCTGCTCCAGTGGAGACGTGCTGTCACCCTGGACGATTGAGCCATTTTAAACTCATATGACACAAAGTACTGTACTTGGCTTTGTTCTTTAAGGTGAACGAGGGGGTTTTCAGCTTTTGTTTAAGTGCTTCTGAGCTGAGATAGAAGTAGGGGATGAGATTTTGAATCAAAAGAGAACAATGATGGCTTGTGAGAAGTGAATTAAACCTGTGCCAAGAAGATTGAGGCAAGGAGGGATGGTATGGACGTGCTGTCCATCATTCTGTCTGGACATGTTGCAAACGTTAAGGCACTTCACAGACAGGTGTTTGAAACACAAGAAGTGTAGGAATGGGACCTACTATTAAAGGAAGAAGTAGGAAGAGGAAAAAAAGGAAAGCTTCAAACTGAGCCGTGAACACGAGGGAGGAATGCTTCCACATTTGGGTAATGTCAGGTACAGACGGTCACTCAGCAAGACGTGAGCTCATCTCATTTCACACAAAGACTCTAAGCTGTCTGTGATTATAACAAACTTTATGAAGAACCCTTTTTTAATGGAAGAAGATGAGATCATGATACTCTACAGATGACATTTTGATTTATAAAATCTAACAAAAAGTAATTTAGTTAAAGTGCTGTAGTCTGCATAGCTGACACAACCATACTGGATAAATATCTGACCTGTAAAAAAAAAAAAGATTAAATGTGTAATTTGAGCACAGTATAACAGTCTTGAAATAACTAGTAATATTTTAGAGTAAAGCTGGTTCATTATCAGTAAAAACTAGTAAATATTGGGTATATAGATTATTGGCAAAATAATGTGTACTTTAAGTTGGTTTTATTTTTGGGAAATATATTTTCTTTCCATCAACAATATCTGTCTTACCCCATTCAGGGTCATGGGAAGCTGTAGTTTATTTCTGCTGACATGGTGCGAGAGGAAAAGTACACTCCACACAGTTCTTCTCAAATTAAAAGACAGAGATGGAGAACAATACCGGATTTTCAGATTATGGCTGAAGTTTGAGCATTAGTAAAATAAGCTGAATATATTCAGGGAGAACACAGAATCACCAGAAAAAAGTGTTTTGAACTCAGAACATGCTTACCAAGTTGCTATAATACAAACCACTGCACCAATGTGTCACAATAATGTTTATACCAAAACAGCTGGGAACTGTCAGCGTTAACAAAAGCTATTCATACCGGACTACGTTAAGCATTAGTTGAGGTTAATGAAGGTTATTTTCAGCTGTAGATTTGATGTTAAGTGAATATAAATATCTGTAATCTACTCAAATCAAGGAAGAAGCATCAAAGTATGGAAAATTAGGCAGAGTGGCACCCAGATTATAAACGAGCTAAATTTTCCTCCCAAAATTATATTTGCCATAAAACTAAAATAATAAACTACCAGTGTTGATAGTCAAGTTTGGTTAATTTTCACTAAATACTGGTATATGATTTGATGTTTCTAACTGTGGAACAACAAAAATCATGGGATATTTCATTGTAGCATCTTCATGCCACTATAGTATGGATTACTGTTGCATCTGGTGAGCATCAAAGATATTCTCTCCTTTGTACGCCCTTTGTCTTTCTAAGCACCAAAGATGATAGATCCCATCGTGAGGCCTCTCTAAGCCATCAGCGCTCACCTGCATCCTGTCAGAAGTAATGACAGCTAACATTCCTGATAAATAGGAGCGAGCAAAAGTCCAGAGGAACGGCGTCTTAGTTACACAGTTATGAAAAAGACAAGCACCAAAGCCTCTCCACCAGTACAACAATAAAACACAGCCATTAAGCTACAGATCATTACAGAAAACAGAGGGCAGGAGAGGAGGAAGAGAAACTGGCAGATAAAAGATGGAGGGATTATGTGGGATGTGCCTGCAGACAGATGTGTAGAGGCGGCAAGTGGGGGAGACAGGGCCTGCATGTGGTTGTCATTAGATGGAACGGTTGCAGAGAGAACGATAATGAATGAAGATGCAGATAATGGCCACACGCAACTCCATTGTTTTACCTCAAGTGTTTGTAGACGATGGGAATGCAGTTATACAGATAATGGGACTCGTATCAGCCTATAGTCTATATATAGATGAAACGTTTCTACAGTTTTTTTTTTTGCTTTGTTTTGTTTTGTTTTTTGAATGTCCAGAGGACCTGACTTAGCATTTTTAGATCAGCCTATAGAATTACTCTCTGTACTGGTTGCTTAACCATGTCCCGATCATGTATTTCCTTGCTAAAACCCACAAGCCCAGTCCTGGGTGGACTTAAAAATATTTTGGCAGGAGGAATAGTTCACGCTGGTTAGGGTGATAAATTGAGTGGAAAAGAAGAAAAAGGAACAGCTTTTGAAATAAGAGAGAGGGGATTCTGTTGGCGGCATGCCTGTGGAATAATCTAATGTTTGACAGAGGACACCCCAAATTCCTCTCATCCCTGTGTGAGTGTGTCTGACACCGCAGGCTGATCCACAGAGCTTTACACTTAAACTCTGCTCTCATCGCAGCTCACATTCCCCATAATGGTTCTAATATAGTCACAATCGTAAACTCAAGCTAACGCTTTATTTTGGATTAAACAGAGTGCACGAGCCTGTTAAACGTTCATTGTCTGAATGAGTTAAATCAACAAGGTTCTGTCAATACTGAATAAAAAAAACACTTTTCTGTTCACATTTCTAAAACAAATTTGAACCCAGCACCGCAGCCAAATGAAGAAATAACCCCATCCTTCTCACTTATCACTGACACTTTGAAGCCCTTCAAATACCCCCCACCACCAAATCTCACCGAGCACTTGGTCCTGCACTGCACTGTCAGGGTCATCCAGATGCAGGAGGAGCTGCTGAAAGAGGAGCTGCAGATGAGGAGCACAGAGCTCAGGGTTGTAGTCTTTGGTCAGGCTGGACAGCCACAGTCCCACAGCCTGCAGAGCAACCCCACGCACCTCTTCACTGCTGTCGTCCAGACGCTTCAGCAGCTCTGTTGACATAGTAGACAGGCTTTCTGATAAGTGGCCTATACGCCTTTAGAAGTCAGTGCGTGTTTTGGAGTGAGATTTGCAGTAATTAAAAAAAAGAAATAACAGTTTTAGCATCTTACAAATGTGGCTAATAAATCTTTGCTGTTAAGACAGAATGTCTATATTGTTTATTCTACATTGGGCACTTAAACTGAGAAGCGACTATCCACGGTCCATTTCTGTGAATATGTTGAGCAGAGGGGGTGCAGCTTTCCTGATAAAATGTGGAAGTTCATTAGAAGACAGATAACTTCTACCCCTTTACACAATTTTTTTTTTAATCACCCAATGCAGCGGCAAGGACCAAAAAAAAAAAAAAAAAAAAGGAGCAGGCTCAAAAAGGTTCTTCCTTTATCACTTACCGGGATAAATCTTGTTGAGAGCTTCATGGTGTAAACTGGTTCCTATGAGCCTGAGCATGGCTGAAAGAGAGCGACAAGCTAACAGCCTGCTCATCTGAGAGTCCTCTTCCAGGGAAGACAATACCCGAGGGCTCAGCTTCTCCTCCAGACACAGAAGCTGCAAGCAGAAATTGCAGAGGTCAGGCTTATTTATCTCCATCCAAACTCAATAAAAAAATCTTATCTTTAATTTTCCAAAAATGTGCAAGATTTATGTTTTCTTCCATGTGAAAATTTAAACATGCAACTTGCTGGAACAATTGCTTCACATTATACTGTAGACCATAAACAAGTGGTAATGGACAAACAAGGTGAGGCTGAGAGCATTGAGCAACAGGCCAAGAGGTGATGGCTAAACCCTCTGTCACCCTGTTTGCTATCGAAACCACACAGGCAAAACAATAAAAACAGAGCGGAGGGAGAAGGAGGGGCGAAGATGAAGAGAGCGGGGAGAACTTGGCAGATGTTTGATCCACCATTACATCAGTGGCACTCTGAATGTGCCAAGTGTAACTGGAGCTGTAAATTGTTTTCACAGGGAGTGGAGAGGAAACAATGTCTGTATGAATAAAAGGCTGTTTGATTCAGAACCCTCTGTGGTTACATTTGTCAGGACATGTTGTTTATAAGCTCGTTCCAAAGCCCAAGATTTAAACTCACTCCTTATTTAATGACCACTTTTAAAGTTTTCTAATCTTGTAAAAACATTTGGGGGGGTCATAAGATAGGAAAAGTTTGATCATGCACACCTACACCCACCCTCGCATTGTTCCCCAGACGTTTGCACTGCCTTTCACCTAAAGATGTGTGACTAAAAACGCTGCATGACCCACTTATGACTGGTCAGTATGCACATGCAAAGACAAATGCTGCCAGATGTGTTTCTGTGAGCACACATACTGTATCCAGGCACATAATCCTGCAGGTGCAAAGCCAAGTTCCGGTGACAGTTCCTATGTTTAACGAAGGTCTAGAACAGAGACAGTATTGTTCCTTTGGGACGAGGTATGTGAACCCAACTGCTCCCATGTCCACCTGCTACCTGCCATGGTCAAATCTGAGCCAATACTAAACAACAGTGGCCAACTGTTTTTTTTTTTTTTTTTTTTAATTAAATGGATGGGTGGGACGGTTTGTTTGGACAAGGAATGGACAAACCAGAGAATCTGAAATAAATGTCAACCACTCTTCTGCTTTAGGGATAATAAAAAGTGTACCTGCAGATTGATGATCAAATGGACATTCATCTGGACAGAACCCACATCTGATGTCTGATTCCAATGTGTTTGAGTCACTGAGCACGGGTGGAAATGAAGGAAAGACCGATAAGAGTGAGGTGTTTCTGTGTGTACGCACCTGTCCAGGTGTGAGGCTCCCTCCGTGCAGTAGGGCCAACAGACAGCTGAGAGCTGAAGTGCGAACAGCGGCTGCGGTGCGGCCTGCGTGCCACACCAGGTTAGGAAGCAGGACATTGCACAGAAACTTCCCCGACTCATCACGGAAATGGCTGGAATGACAAACAGCAAATCAAGGACACAAAATGAGCATTTGACTTGGTTGTACATATTTATTAATAGCAACAAGTAAAACGGTTTAAATATGTGAAAGATGTTTTTAAACAACTGCTGTAGCACAACTGTTATCATACCATTCCTTTCCCACACTCTTTGTAAGGCAGAACAGTGAGGGAAGTGAGGAAAAAAAAAAAAAGGAGGCAAAAACATCTGGGTATCCCTTTCTTTCTGTTTTCCGTTCTTTTTCCACACTAGCTTAAGCCGTCTGACATCAGACTGTATGCACCTGCATTCGTTTTCATACCCAAACAGCTCCATACGTTGCTGCTTGTTCTCCTTTCTCTCCTCAGATGGAGTGACACAACTTTTTTTATAATCCTGATGTAAGCTCAATCATCCAGGTAAATAAATCGCAAAAAAAGTTAAATCAGATCAAATCTGTCCAAATGACCTGGTGTTTTTTTTAATAATGTTTTGTTACAGTGTGCTGTAGCATATTTCTTTT
>JARVGQ010000474.1:18883713-18895167 GCA_031762355.1 Hypsolebias martinsi | reverse complement strand
ACACACACACACACACACACACACACACACACACACACACACACACACACACACACACACACACACACACACAGTGCCAGGTAGTTTAGATTATAACATTGTAGCTATAACGGAAAGTAAATAGCACAAAAGACAAACAAACTACATTGACAGTTTTATGTTAGTTTCAGATTATCATTATTTTAAATGTTTAGTAGTATTAGTAAAATGATTAGTTAAGTATTTACAAGCTTCTGTAGCACCTCTTGTACAAATCATCAGACCAACTCATTCTGCCTTCATATCATGACACTCCCACACCTGTGCTTCACTGTCAGGACCCTTCAGCTTAAAATGTTAGCATCCTGATCACGGTTGTAATTGAGTTTTCACTAATTTTGTGACGTAAAATCAGTCTGGTGGTCCTGATTTGGCTTCAATAAATTCAGTATTCTACATGTCAGTTTGTAGTTTGATGTCGATTTAAACAACAAAATTGAAAAAAAAAAAAATGTTTTTGAATTACTTAAAAAGTAATCCGATTGGTAGCATAAAATGATACAATAGTGGATTTGCTAAAGCCTCTGTTGTTTAGTATGTTATATAAGATCATGGAAGACACAAAGCTATTCATCTAGGTTAGTCTAAAGATGATTTGTAATTAATTACCATCCATAAAATAATTCAATACTTCAATGGTTTCATGTATTTGAAGTGATTATTTATTTATTTTTAGGTTGATTAGGTCCTAAAAATGGTTATTTTCTAAAAATCATATTCAAAAATGTACATCTTGTTTTAGCATTTTTTCTGAAATATGTTACAGATTGCAGGACAATTATAAATAAATATGTGTTTGCTTTTGCTTTGTTTCGTCTTGTTTTATGTTAGAGCAATCCATAAACGAAATAAGAGGAACTCAATAGTCTTTTTTCTTGTGGTAAATGTTAAAACTTGAAATTACAGACAGGTTTGCAGTTCATACGGCCTTGAAAGTGTACTGTTATCTTGTTGTAAGTGGCACTTGATTTTTGGCTTGCCACATCCAAAGAAAAACAAATAAACCTTCTTGTACTTAACTTTCATACGCAGCTTTTTAATCAGAGTACAAAAATCCACATGAAAAGTGCATTATGCATGTGTGTGGAGGAATGGGAATTACATGTACAGAACTTTCCTTTTCAGCTTGTTTTAAATTGAAGTGTCATGTCATTTTGGATGCACAACTAAGATTAGAAGATTTCTGTATGACTATCATTGTCTTCTTTATGAAAAATTGTGCGTGTGGCCTGCTACCTGCAAAGATCAAATCGTAAATTTTGAATGAAGGGTTGAAAATGAATGGAAATATTGTGGCGGACCACACAGCTCCCCTAAGTTTGAGTTAAGTATTTGTCTGAAACCTTTTTGAAGGCACAACACGGTTTATGTTTCTTGACAATTGTGTCACCGGAGTTATAACTTAGGAATGAGAGAACCAGTTAACAGTGCAGGTGGCTGCATCGGGAAGGGTGCAGAAGACACAGACTTCTTTTGTCTATTATGGACAGTCATGTATTAAAAAAGATAAAAATAAAATAAAATAGAATTTCCAGTGTTCACATTTTTTTGCTAAGGCATTTTGGCTTTAGAATTGCTCTTGCAGTATAACTGGCAAGGATATTATTTTGTGGTAATTTTTTAAATAGTTGCTGACTTTATAAACTAATGGAAATATGAAGTATAACATTTTAGAGTCAGCTTTAGGGTTTGCCATGCAATGTACAGATATTGCCATGGAAACGCAACAGATGAAGTTTCTCTGTTGGATAGATAGGAGCAGCTGTTGTGGTCATAGAGACTGAGAGACGGCCTCATGTTTAAAGCATTTTCTCAGACTGGAGCTTGGAGCTGAGGCCTGCACAGCTGAGGGCTTAGAGGAGGGTGAGGGGCTGGGTGTCGAACAATCCTGGCTTCTTCATCGGTCAATAACCATTCAAATTACTGATTGCCATTCAAATCACTGTTGAGAAGGCTTTCATTTTCCTAAAGCAAGCTGGGAAGCGACTAATTAGAGTAGGCTTATCTGATCCTCCCTCAGAGACCAGTTGAAATGAGTATCAATATGTACAAAGAGCTGTAGCTTTATATGTCCTGGTCAAATCAAGAAGCTATCACAGTTATGAAGACAATAAAGTGAACATTGTTTTGTGTTTGTGTCCATTTCAAATTATGATCACCTGTAGATGTAGTGAAAATATGAAAATGTAAAATCATAAGTTTGAAAAAAAGAAGTGTTAACCTTGAAGTGAGGATGGGATGAAACATATTTTAGTCCATCATTAACAATTTCTTTAAAGTTTGGCATTTGTAAAGTGTTTTCCTCACCCATGGGAATCCAGTGTATTGCTTGAATTCAGCAGCAATTTGGCAAGCATGGTAAAAATGCTCATCCTCATTTCTGTATCTCTGTTTGGTTGGAGGCAGCTGTGGAGAAGAGGCATCAACTGGTTCAAAAAGTCCCCAATAACTGGACCTATAAGATAAACATGAGCAAAACTGTTGTGAAAAATTAGAAGTTTGGTTTTGGGGTTTTCAACAATACTGCTCAGAAAACTGGAGTGGGGAAAAAGTAATTGACTTTATTTACATCTACGGCAGATGCTTGTGCTTTTATCATTTGCAGTAACTAAACTAATTACATCATCACAATTTGTAATCATGAGGCTGCGCATCAATAGTCTTGTTTCATAGAAATCTTTCAAAATGATGAAAAAATACAGAATATTTAATGAAGGGACTCAAACTGTTGACTACACTTGCCAGGCAAGATTTATTTGAAATGATTCTGTCTGCAAAGTGCAGAGAAGTGGTTGTTTTAACTTGCTTCAACAATAACCTGACAATAAATCACATCGAAGCATAAAACCAATCAGTTTATTTAAGCAGGTTTCTTCTGTTTTTAACTAAAAAAGGTTCTGTTTTATAATATAAAATATGAATTAACATTAATAATGCTGTAATACAATAACAGAGCAAAAACTGCAATAATCCACTGTCTGCCATATAAACATAATTGCCTATTCAGGTAATAATGTAAGGGTCATTTATGTTAATTAGGAAATCACAGAAGGCAGCTTTATTAACTTTACGCTTCAAACATAAAGCTAGTTACTACTCAGTTTTTAATATATAATACTAGTTATATATAAATATATTTATTTACATATAATATTATATAGAAATCACATAATTACCATATAAATAATTGACACTGTAAGCATTTTTTTCTTTCATGATGCATACTTCCCTCACATATTTATATTATTAAACTAGCTGTATAGTTGAGATTTGATTTATCCATGTTGACATACTGACAGTTTTTTTAATTGCCGTTCAACTGTGCTTGAATTTTAATTGTTACAAGTTTACATAACCATATGTTTTGAAAATCATTCATTCAACCTTTATTAATACAGGTTAGTCTCACTGAGCCTTGAGGTCTCGTTTACAAGAGAGACCCGTTTTAAACTCAAACTAATTAAACACTTTCTGTATTTCCTTCTAGCCAAATATTGACTTTTCATGCCTACAAATTATTACTAAGACCTTGGTGGACTAGCGAGACTGTGACACAGAGGGCAGAGGAAATGAGACACAAAAATACCTACTATAAAGGAGGAACTCACAGTACGAGTATTCACATTTCCATTAATTCCCACATACTTGTCCAACATCAGTGTTTACTGAGCTATATATAGTGAGTTGAGTGTGCGTGTGTGTGTGTGTATAATCAGTGATAAGTGACCATGCCCTTTTGGGCTGAACTGTGACAAACATGAGAGGAGACAAAGGAAATCATGACATCACCTGAGGATGTGAGCCAGATTCATGAAAAATCAGGCAAACAGAAAAGTAAACTGAACATGAGGGTTATCCACAGACAGGAGCGCATTAAACTAGATGGAATATTTATGAGTAACTGCAGATAAAACAGGTCAGATGTAGGAAACATTAACAGGTAACTGAAGAAAACCTAATTACTGCTTTGGGAAACAGTCAGCACATATTTTTGATCTTAAAAGAATCACCAACTTTTGTAAAATCTGAGAAAAACTGTAGCCGACAACATCTAACCAGATATTAGACCATCCTCTAGAAGACAAAAGGGTGTGAGGAGGACAAAATAGAATAAAAACTTCCTGACTCAAACTAACACAGTATGCAAAGCTGATGATCAAGCAAAATGTCCAATTCTCAGCTGAGAGATTAACCATCATCTATTGTTTTAAATGGAACTGATTTTCTTGAATCACATATCAGTCAAACACAGAGGTCACGCATCGTTTGTTGTGGTGTCTGTAAAGAGTCCAAGCCATAGAGATACATTAACTATGATACAATGCACACAGACCCAGTTTCTCACACTCACATATAGGCATGTATTATGGAGCTTCAAAGTGGCCTTGATCCAGAAGAAGGTCAAGAACAGCGGACTTTGCTGCTTTTTGATGTAGTGACCTGCCTGGCTTTTACCGAGTGGTCTTAGAATGGACTGGTCAGTTAGCCATGGGAGCACATGTGTGTGAGTGTCTGTGTGTGGATTAGAGGTGCCTAGTCAGTTAGACTGAGTGGAGAAAGACACAGAGATGAAAGCATGACAGAGAGAAAGAAGTGTTGATGACAAAGGATTTTGTAGTATTTGAGGAAGTAAACTAAATTCTTAGAATTAAAGCAAGGGTCACAGCTTTTAACCCTCTGTGCCACACACACAAGCATGAACAAGTCTAGGATGGTTGACTAACAAACAGAGGGAGAGACCAAAATGAACTAAAATCAAAGGGCCAACTGGTGAGAAAGACAGCCAGACTTTCTCAGCATGTCAGGGGTTCGCATGGGTGACAGATTTGTAATTATGCAAACTTATCACAATAAACATTTAAATATTGTCCACTGCCTTAGATTGTTGTGTAAACTAAGATCAGATTACATAATGAAACACATGTCCATTTTGATCTTTTGTAAGTTGATAGCTCTACTATCAGCACAGGAAGCACTGTTGTGTATTTTATCCTAAAGATCTCTGAGGGAGAACATCAGTGAAATAATACACATGTAAGGAAAAATTATCTAATACAATTCCTTAAAACTTAAAAAAGATAACTTGATTTTTTAAAAGAAAACACCAAACTTTGCTCATTTTACAACGGTATCACACTTTGTGACAGGGTCTCAGAGGTAATTATGCCAGCCTGCAGTTCAATATTTCACATTTTCCTTGCACTATATTATCTATTATCTATTATTATCTTATCCATCTTATCTATTATCTTATCTTTTATCTTATGGTAAATGGACTGTACTTATATACTGTAGTGCCTTTCTATCTTATCAAGATACTCAAAGCGCTTTATAACACAATCTGTGTCTCATTTACCCATTCATACAGCACTCTACTAGATCTCTACAAAGCTAGTTAAACAAATTAGTCTAAAGAGACTAATCAGTGCCTTATCACATTCACACACCGATGGGACACACATCGGAGGCAATGACGGGTTCAGTGTCTTGCCCAGGGATTTGAACCCCCAACTCTTGCATCGGAGGACGACTGCTCTAACCACTCAGCCACAGCCGATATTATCTTATCTAAGCACCTCCCTAGGGATGTGCTTCGGGCATGTCCGACTGGGAGGAGATCCCGGGGAAGACCCAGGACATGCTGGAGAGACTACGTCTCTCGGTTGGCCTGGGAACGCCTTGGAATCCTCCCAGAAGAGCTGGAAGAGGTGGCTGTGGAAACAGATGTCTGGGCCTCCCTGCTCAAGCTGCTGCCCCCGCGACCCCACTGCGGAATAAGCGGAATATAATGGATGGATATCTTATCTATTATCTGTTCAAGGGGTTAAAAGCAGCACTTTGTTGCTTTTCCAATTGAATTTCAACGGACTCATTAACACATTAATGAAATTCACAAACTGTGGTGACACACTTGTAAACAAGACAAACAATTGGATTAAAAAAAAAAGACATTACCACTAAACAAACTACAAAAAGGATGATGTTGCAAATCATTAACATTAACTGCAGTATGCATTTTAATAACTATTATATTTTTTCCTTACATTTACCAGTATATTTTCCGATATTATTGCCTATTTATGTGTACGATCTTCAGGACCTTCAGGTCTCACCTGACTGCATGAGTACGATTTGAAGTTGGAGTCTCTGTGGAGAGTAACTTGTCCAGGTGTCGACAGAGGCAGACAACCAATCCAGCAGTTGCCCCATATGCTTCCTATAAAGTTCTGTCAAGTCCAAGTCCTGCACTTTACTTAAAAAGTGTGCACACTCCAAAGCCTGCAGGAGAGAGTTAGGTGACAAAAAAATGTTAATGTCTTTCTAAGGCACATATTATTCATAAAATGACCCAAAGATTTAGTAAAAACACATCAGGAAACAGAACAGCTCTTGAAGTTTAACAGTTTTTGTTTAATAGAATCTTGTTTCTGTGGAACATAAAAAAGTATCATGTTGTAACACAAAGAATAAAACAGTAAACGTGACAAGGACTCATTCAACAACAATTCAAATAAAACCAAGTCACAGGATGTCACTTAATATATAAACTGCCAGTAACACACAGACAAATATGTGCACCAATAAATCTGAGCTGAAAGGAAAAGGCAGGGATGAGAAAGCATAGTAAATAACAAGCTGGCCTTTTAGGGCAGGGGAACAGACTTTTAGGGCATTTCACATTTCTCTTTACCACCCCTTAGGGATGAACAGTGACAGAGACATTGTCTGAGTCACTGCTCCACCTCTTCTGAAGAAAATCTAGACAATCCTAAGATATCTATTGATGGGAAAGACGTTCCCCTTTTTCTGGGAACAGAAGCTCTGCTTTTCCTCTGGTTCCAGGAATGCCAGAGGTCATTCTTACTCTCCCTCCCTTTTAATCCATTTCTTCCCATCTCTTCTCTAATATTACTCCCTGTGTGAACATACACATTGATGCAGACAGACATAAACACACAGTCACACCAGTGGCCAGTGTGGTGTCTGCTCAGCATCTGTGCCAAGTCCTTCCCACTTCTCTCCCTGTTATTACAAGCGCAACAGCGACAACTGGCTAGATTACACTCCAACCTCAGAAACCAATGACTTCACTTGTCACTGTTCCTGTTTGCCCCTCAGATTTGGAGACTGACCACTTGACAAAACCTCATTACCTGGGTATGACTTGGACTTTGTAAACTCAAGAGCCTTTATGAAAGCAAACTAAGCTCTTGGCTGATGATACAAACTTGCCTAGAAATGTTATTCATCTCAGCCCATCTGTTTTTTTTACATTACTGTTAGTCTTACTTCTTTATGCATATTTCACCCGCCTCCTTTCACCCAAGACTGGTTTTAAAGTTCCACTCCAAAGGTGCAATTTCAGCTCCTCTGGGTGAGTGGGTAATTATACAGCTGGTCATATCCACTTTGAAACAGTACAAATACTTACATTCCTTGAATAGCTTTTGTTTCATAAAACATGCTTACCTTTCTAATAAAAATTGTGGAAAAAAATATAGGGGAGAGGAGAACAGGAGCCAGTTTATAGAAGTATCAACAGGTGAGTTAACATGTTAGTTATGGATTAAGGTGTGAGCTGGATAAAGCTGGATTTGTGTTATTATTCTGTTGTGGTTCTCACCTTTGCGCTGAGTTGTGGCTCAGTGGAGAGGCTCTGGACGGTGACCAGTACCTGCAGCAGCTGCAGGCTTACTGAGGCACATTCTGACTCACACTGATGCAGCAGCACACCCACACATGCCAACAACTGCTCCAAGTACATAACCTGGGAAAGAGGAAAGGAAAATCTTTTTAAAAAAGTGTTGTCACACAGATGTGAGTCCTGTAAAAATCATTAAGATGAACGTTTTTTGTTTGTTTTTGTTTAAAATATGCTTGCAAAACCAAAACACTGAAGATACCCTAACTTTTTTCATAAAAATGATTACTAAACGACAAATTACAGAAGCTGATAGTGTGAACTTTCTTTCCATCTCCAAGCATGTGATTGTGTGATTGCTATCACGCTTTAGTCAGTGTTGTGGTGAGGTCATGTTTAGGCAAAGACCCGCAGCTCAGGCTAATTTCCATGCCGTCACTGGGATCAAGACCCCTTTTCCTGTTTTCACGCCGCCCGCCTATCATTAGGGCTTCATCAGGGAGGAGACAGAGGGGTGGGTGAAGGTGTAGGAGAAAGAGAGAATGTTTCACTGAGATGTAGCACACCCTCCAGGTGTTTGCTTTGGTTTGGCAATAAGAACTCAGGCCAAGAGGGGCACACAGGTCTCATACATTTTTACTTATTAAAAATACAAATTTGAGCTGCTTTTGTAACGCTGGCAATAATCTGGAAAGAAAACAAGCTTGATGCTCTGGTATTACAAAAACAAAGTTTAGTAAAGAAGAAAGGAAGAAAACGGCACACACTGAAAGAAATGTAAAACATCCATTTTACTTGTGACTTCAAATGAGTTTCTTTGTCATCATTTTATGCTAACACTCATATTTGTATTGCACATACTGGTAAACTATTTTTACCCTAAAAAAAATCCCACATTAGTGAGTATATCAGACACACAATGTATGGTTTAAGTGCCAGTTTAGATCATCTGAATGGAAGTTTAGTGGAAAAAAGTTATGGATAATGAATATCTTACTTGACAGCTCTAACAGCTATTTTTATCATGGTCAAGAACAAAAGTCTTAAACATCTGGCATCTTAACATGACTCGAATCTCAAAAATTCCATAGTAAGATGAACATTACCACTGAACCACAACTGCCTCACAAAACAATTTATTGCTTCTTTATTAACATACTGATTATATGATCCTAATCAAGTGTGTTTTTATGCTGTCTAAGAGCAAACTAAAATCCTACAACCAACCACAACATGCTTCTTAATTCTTCAAGTGTTTGATGGATGTGGAAATCCCTGCTTATGACAAAGCCTTCCTTTGGCACATAAAGATGACATGAGGACCAAGGTGGCTGTAGTGAAAATAACGTGACAAACAGTAGCAGACATGCACATTAGTACACACAAACACAGCGTTCATCCTTGTGCAGAAGACAATCATTAGCACTGAACCAGAGTAAGAAATATGGAGTTCAGAAAAAGTAGTGCAGTGTAATGACTAGGTGGACACCTGGAGTCAGGTAAAATACACCTGGTTTTATTGGAACAGGCGCCTTATTACGGTACACTGTGTGTGTGTATGCATCTGTCCACCTCAGGATACATTAATAACATCTAGTCAGCTTCTCTTTAAGGAGATGTACCAGGAGATGGATTCTTATCCAGTGGGAAGCAACCCCCATACAGCCAATGATATTGCTATGGCAACAGTAAAACAAACACTGGGAATGTGGGGGAAGCCGACCCCTCTGCAGTCAGGTTTAGCTGCTTTTTTAAGCCTAACGTTATCCCGTGGAGAAGTGAGCCCTATCAAGCTGTTAATCATGAGCAAAACATGCTTAGTTTGTAGGTATGTTTTTTGCAATCAGCTGATTTTTCATTCAACCTATATTTAGACAGGTTAATCCCATTGAGCCTCGGGGACTCATTTACAAGAGACCTGTTGTTTTGACAAAGTGAATTTTTGTTTTCAAGGGGGAAAAAGGACAGGACACATCCCTGCTGATCTGTTCTATGGATTTCAGTGGCCACTTGCAGATTCTTCAAGACAACTGCTGATGAACCTGGTTGTAAATATTTTTTTTAGTTCACCATTTTTTCTAATTTACTTCAGCCCACCAACTTCTCATTATTATGATGTCGTTAACACCATAGAATCACAACGTTTAACACATCAGTTGTGGTTGAAATCTTTTGGTGACCATTTGTTAAAGTTCAGTGGAATACCCATTAAACAAGAAACTTTGATTTACGAATAGACATCACATACACCTCAGAAGATGGTGGCTACCATGTGCACTGGTTTGCTTCTCTCTTTCAGGATCTTGACCTCAATTTATGGGCAATATTTTTAATTCTTGCTGAGTATCTGCCATTTACTTTGGTAAGCTGTGTTTTCATCTTGACTGAAACAGAAAATAAAACAGAGATGAAAGAGCCTGAAAGGTTATGTCGTGCGGACGCATCATATATCAACTTTCATTTCTTCAACTCCCAACCGAGCCGTGCAGTTCCCACTGCCTCTGGTCACTTTGAAGATTATTTATGCTTCATTTCTTTAGGTGTTCATTTCATCCAAGTAAAACATCATGTCTTCTTTCTCTTTGCCTCTGGTTTGAAGTGGCACATTTTTCAAGTTCTTACATGACTTATTTTTAGAAAATAAAATTAAATGAAACTAGAATAAATCTTTATCTTTTCTGTGTCAGCAAAAACAGTAAACTGTATTCAAATACAAATCAGTCAGTCAAATCAGAAGAATCTGAACTATTCTGTCAGCATTTTAACACTAAACAATGGTGGTGCTGAATGTCGTCAGCTGGTTTGCAGGTTTTTTTTTTTTTGCAGATAAAGGTCCTGCTCCCTGCTACGAACAATGCCTGTCGTCAAAAAAAAAAAAAAAAAAAAAAAAATATTCTTGCAGGTGGTTTGTTGGGACTAGCTCTTCTGTGACCATGCCTTCTCTTTTTCCCTCAAAAACACTAAGGGGAACAAAAGATAGAAGAAAAAAGAGAAAGAGGAAGCAGAGGTCCCACCACATCTGTTTGAAGGCATGTGACTGTCGTCCTGTTAATTCTCTGTCTGTCTGACCCCCAGACGGTGACAAGGGAGGAAAAAAGGAGGTCAGTTTCCACTCCTCATTTATCACTGACCTTGACAAGTCAAGCCTTGAAATTTCAGGGATTTTTTTAATGGAATGACTGAACTGCAGTTTGGTGTTAGGAACTATTACATACACTATAAAAAACTGGAGTCAGTGCAGTCATGTGGAGGTCAAATAAAATTAGTGGATTTCTGTTATTATCTCAGAGGAACATAAAAAGAAAACAGTTTTCAGTTGTCAGACAACAACAAAAGAAAACTTATATGCATAAAAAAAACCAGCAGGGAAGCTTCTGCTTTGGACTTGATGGGATTTTTTTCATGACTAAGCATATATTTACAGAGTAATATTATTTTCCAATGCAAAAACGAGATGTGCAACAGTGTAAGAACACAATTCAAAGTCTCTTATGAGCAGAAAATATTTCAAACCTTGACATAGAAAAAAAAAATCCTGAGTGCCATTTTAGCACAGTTGGTATTTTGGAAGATTGCTCTTCTTCTTTTGGCTTTTCCCTCAGCAAGTCATCCTCCTCCATCTCACTCTGTCCTCTGCACCCTCTGTCCTCACTCCAACTACATCCATGTCATCTCTATCTGTATCCATTTTTCTCATCTTTGTCTTTTTCCTGGCAGCTGCATTTCTAACATCCTTCTACCAATATACCCACTGTCCCTCCTCTGGACATGTC
>JARVGQ010000474.1:18781488-18801432 GCA_031762355.1 Hypsolebias martinsi | reverse complement strand
ATTGAAAGTCAATGGGAGGTGTGATGACGTCACTGGGGAGGCAGGCTGTAAGTCCGAAATGCTGTAAGTCGAGGACTACCTGTATGTGATTAAATCACCCTTATTACCATCCTGCTTTTTGGTTGTATGTCTTTATAAATAGAACGTTAAAGTTTTACACCAAAATGTGTAACTTAGTTGAGAAAGGTGTGCTATGACTTGATGCATGCTCAATAATCCAGGTAGAAAAATCTAAAAAGCTAAATCTGGTCCTCTGGACATTCAAGGAAGTCTTTTGGACAAAAGATGAAACGTTTCAACTTTTTCTTTGTTAGTTTTGTTTGTTTGTTTTTTCATGTGCAGAGGACCAGACTTAGCTTTTTTTAGATGTGCAGTGACTTCACACAATGAAAAAAAAATTGCAAAAAATAATTTTAAAAGGTGCAAGAAAATTATGAAGATTAATGGAATGTTGGTGAAACATGGAAAAAACAAACTGCCCTTGTGTGTTATAGGCATACCTCCCAGTGGAAACATAATTCAAAGTTTAAAAGAAGAAGAAGAAATGGTTTGCAGAAAACTGGACTTTTCAAGTCTGAACAAGCATCTTTAGATCTTTGAAGGTTTTTACATACAGTTTAAGTTGTATGATTCTTACAGGTTCCTCCAGTATTCATCTAACAGTTGATTATGTCACACATTTAAAATGTCCCCCCAAAAATTAATACTTTTGCAAACAAAATCTTGCATAGCTATTTATCATACCAATTATACATCAGCATGTGGGCATTTGGTCTTCTTTCACACAACTAAAGGCTTTACATTCTTAAAATCCATGCATAAAGTTAACCGAATTCCACAGACTTCAGTTTCATTTTAGCTCAAAATATTATCTTCAAAACCGAAAGAAAAGAGTCTAACTTGTCAGATCTGCAACACTAAAATATTCAGATGTGTATCCATCCGTCTTCTGCTGCAGTTTAAGCATTTTTAACGTCCGACTCAAAAGTTTTTACACATGCAACTCTGAGGTTTTCTTATTAACTTGGTAGTCAGGGAGTGACATACAAACAGATGGATGTGTGGTTACCATAGAGACCATGGTTCTTTTTACACTTCTTTTACAGTTCATACATTAAAACATAGGAGTTTGGGGCAGCAGTCCTTCAAGCAATCTTCAGAATTTTATTTTTGTTTATACATTTTCTATTCCCCTGAATGAATAAGTTACTTTTAATGACAAAACTCCAGTCCCAACTGGATGAATTAAATCAGAATTTGTTCCTACTTCTTAAAAATTAAACCAGAACCCAGTTTAGAGCGAAGAATGGGATGAGACTTGTCCTCAGTAGCTATTTATGGTCTTTATAAATTGACTGTGGATCAAATCTGTTCTAAACAAACACACACGGGGTGAGTGGATGTGTGTGTGTGGGGGGTGGGGGTGGGGGGTGGGGGGGGGTGTTACCCATCCAGCTCCACCAACCAGCTCCCCTCACTGAACAAGATGCACGAACACCCAAAAGCGAGGGGAGGCGCAACGCGCGCGCACTCTGGCTCTCTCTATATTCAGCTGCTCAGACGCGCGCTGACACCATTCACTCCAGAGTCCTGCACAGCTGAAGGACCTGCGCGCGCGCTGCCGCAACACCAGCTCTGGATAGCACAACGCGGACGACTCTTCCCCCACTTCATAGTCTGGATTACATGTTTGTATCTCAGTCTGTTTTTTAGACGAGAGAAAGAAAAAAAAAAAAAGTTGTGCAGGTGTATGCGACATTTTTTTTTTCCTCAAGGGAAAAGGAGCAACATCTCAGTGTGCAGGGTGAAGCCCGTTTTTGTTGAGGTGAAGGACAAGTGCAGCGCGCGCCTGGCGCTCGTTTCTTGGAATTGGCTCGCGCGCGCCTCAGGAGCCATGTCGTGCTGCAGCGCGGGGCTGGCTCAGCTGGACCAGTGTGAATAACGAGGACCAACTTTCCAGCCTCCTCTGGTTCTCGCAGCTCTGAGCAGATACAGCTGCTCCGACCGCTTCTTTTTGCCTCCCCGGGGTGGGGGGGGGATGGTTGAGGATCCTCTGGAGCCAGGAGCGACTGGGGGGCTCCTACACGGCAGCGGCGCGTTTTTCCTGCTTGGGTTTGACTCTGAATTAATAAAGGGAGATGAGAACCGCACTTTGTTACTTCCTGCTGTGCACGTCGTACCTGCTGGCCACGGCTGAGGTAAAGTTCACTACAGCGCAGTGCCTCAGGGGGGAGAACTGGGGTCGGAGAGTTTCTTTGGCCCGGTGAGGGTGCAAAGGTCTCCAAGAGCCAACCAGAGAAATCTAAAGGAATATGTTTTATTTAAAATGACTCAATGATAAGAACGCACGTGGTTTAAAGCAGCTCTTATAAAACAGATCCATAAAAATAAATATTTTTATTAATAGTTTAGAAGCTTCTCATTATCCTGGAGTCTTCTTGCTGCTTGTGGCAGAAGGTTCGGTTCGGTTGGACTCAGCAGCTCCGGCTGATAAAAATAGCTGCCGTGTCTCTGCAGGAGCGCAACAAGTGCAGCCTGGTCCATCCATGTCCCGGAGTCCAGTTTTAATATTCACTTTAGACAGAATTTTTTAAAAGCATTTGAGGAAACGTGTGATTTTATTTTATATTTGCAAATTTTGCAGATTGTGCATGAACATGTAACAAAATGCATCCAGTCGGATCATTATGTGAAACAGAAAGCCATCACATGTTACCTGTCTTTTATTACCCCGCACCCACTTTTATTTGTAAGCTCATCCCTTCTCTCCATGAACTGGTGGAGGGGAGTGTGTGGGTGTGTGTGTGGGGGGTGTCTGTTTGAGGTTTTGGCACAGTTGCAAAGTTGTCCTATCACCTATTTTCAGGGTTGTTTGCTCTAATTACACAAACACTTCCTATTGACCAGACACGCATCTCTAAACATTTCCTCTTATTTGATTTCTTTATCTCCCCCCACCCCAACCCCTGAAGGAAGCCGAGTTTCCCCAGGAGCTGCTGGACCGACTCTCTAACAGTGAAATCCACAGCATCAGCGACCTCCAGCGGCTACTGGAGATAGACTCCGTAGGTAAATTCTGCCTCTTGATACTCTTCCCAGCAGACTGGAGCCCTCCAAAATCACTCATCTTGTTCTGATGAAGTGCAGCTTCTTTGGAAATACCTCAGACATATTAAGACTAATATGATCAAAGCAATTTTTGGCTTCATTTGAGGTCAAATAATAGGAGCAGGTGCTTTTACAGTTAACACGCGACCTGGAGCTTTGGCGACTTATCATTTCACCTGCAGGATTCATCTGATTTAGTTTGTTGCACGAAACACCTTTCTACGTTCTGAACGTAAAACCGAGTGACATCATTGCAGGTGAAGCTTAGCTGCAGGAGTTGCTTCCAGTGTGGGGAAACTGTCGTAGATTAAGTCACTCCTCTGCTCCTTCTGTAAAGACTTGCTGCATTTAAACGTCCTAATTGATGCAGGCTGGTTACAAGTTCTGAGAAACTGCACAACGCAGCATCAACACTAATCTTTCACTTAAATGTTGTAACACCTAAAATATGTTTTACCCATCATCAGTTAAAGCAGTCTTTTCTCTACAACAGTAATCACCCATCACCAGTCCCATAATAGACCTCTAGCATGAGAAGAGGTGTTTACAATCGAATTAACATGGCTGTCTTCAAACAGAGTAACATCTTGCAGGGTAACAGTAGTAGACTGATTATTATTATGAGCACATAAATCTGTCGTGGAGGTGTCAGCTTGGTGGCCTTGGCCAGCCCTTTAAAAGACCTTTGACACCAGACATAAAGATATTCAGAGCTTTTGTTGGTGATGAATACGTCAGTGTCCTCCAGCGTGCAAGCAGAAGTAGATCTATCTGTTTAGAGCTTCAGCACATGCGTGCAAGAAAGGTCAACCGATGTCTGATTAATTTGTCAATACGGTAGCTGATTGCATTATTTTGAAGTATCTCTTTATGATTGTCCGACTCCTGAAGGTTGAAGTCGGAAAGTTACAGCATGGCTGAGAAGGCCAGAGGCGCTTACGGTGACCATGTCACAGTTAGTCCTGAGCTCAGTGCAGGCTTGCATTTGTTTTTGCGCAGACCCTTTCTTCAGCGCTGACTGACAGATGAGATGACCTCGTTGAAGCCTGCAGATGGCTGTCTGGCCCCTGGGGTGATCCTCTCCTTGTTATTCCTCGTCTCTGTCCCTGTCTCCCTCCTGAATTGGCCCCTTGCCTGCCTGCTCTTATCTCCTTCAGTGAAGAAGTTTGACAGAAAAGGGAACCTGACTCTTGGCAAAGGGGGGCAGAGGTGGAGGAGAGAGTCAGAGGAATCTTGAGAGGTTGCAAGTTGTTGCTCAATCTGCTTCGAGTCTGATGAGCCAACACAGTTTTTACCTCCTGTCCAGCAGGCAGCTTTAACTCCAGGTCTGTAGAGCTTCTCATCTGTCTTTACATATTGTCACTCATAAGACCAGAGCTTTAGCTATAGCAACTGAGACAGATAACTGTTTTAGTGTTCGAGGAGGAATGGTAGCGATCCTCGTTTTGAGAAGTCAACATTTGTCCAAAGAGGCAGAAAGAGAAAGAAGGAGAGGCCCTCATCTAATGGAGACAGTAATTTGCCAGTCATGAAAGCCTGATTCATGGCAAGAGACTGTCTCCTGTCCTTTTTTCCCTTGTCTCAGTGCTCTGGGCATGTTATTATCTATTAGTCACCTGGAACCAGGAGAAGAGCAAACCCCTCTCTCCACTCCTCTGCTGTTTTGTCTTCTTTTTTTCTTAGTACGTCTCTCAGCTCTCCTCATTTTCCTCTTTACCATCCTACATAAAAAAAAATCTAACCTTCCAGGTACACATTTTGGTGGAGCAGTTGTGACATTTCTTTTGGTGACTCTGCAGTTTAGTCTGTTAAACTAATCTTCGTTGGGTCTTTTCTTTTTGTTTGCGGGTGGCCACAGTATCAGATCCTTCCATTTGCTTGCCTTTCTCTGACAGTAGAAGAAGAAAATATAGATATAAAGGATGAGAAGAAGGAATTCACATTGGGAGTTTATGATTCGGTGTAAAACACTTGGTAAGATCAGGAAATCAACTGCAATGAGAACGTCTCACAGCTTTACAGGCTGTGTACAGACAGTGTAGGTGGATGTGTTGGAGAATGCCATGTTTATGTACAGTATGAGCATGTGTCTCCAAGCGTACTGGCCTGGATGATGGATAGCCCGGCCCTTTGCTTTATTCCCAGCTTCAGCTTCAGGCAACACTTCCATTCATGTGAACCTTTTGGTTCTGGATCACTGATTGCTTGACTGACTGCATGACAAACTGGAAGGAAATTCCCTCAACCTGTTGCTGGAGGGACTACGTTGGAGCCTGACTGATCAACCTGGGACAAGAACAGCAAAAAAAACAAAACAAAAAAAAAACAAATAAACAACCAATTCCAGTGGTGGACTGTGTATTGGCAGAGGAAATCCCTTCAGATTACTCTTGTTAAAGCAAAGAAAATCTGGATGTGTGGACTTTGTTTGCTCATGGTTGAGCTTTGTTGCGCTTGTGTACTTTAGACTTTAGCAATGCTATGAAGGATGATGAGATGCATTTGTCCAAATGTGAGCATGTGCTCAT
Organism: Hypsolebias martinsi; assembly: GCA_031762355.1. NCBI lineage: Eukaryota > Metazoa > Chordata > Actinopteri > Cyprinodontiformes > Rivulidae > Hypsolebias > Hypsolebias martinsi. Next base: position 18,795,796 of record JARVGQ010000474.1, on the reverse strand, counting down.
GTGAAGTGTAAAGGTATAGAACTGTGCGAGCCAGGAATGCTGTGCTTAATGACAGCTAGACCCACCCAGTTCGCAAACACTCTCAGACACTCTCAGACACTCTTTCAGAGCCATGGGACAAACTTTATCACTTTATTGCCGCCCTAGCACTTTTTCTGCAATCCTCCTCATATTCTGAGCAAGGACCAAAACAAGCACACATTATCAGATGACCATGAATGTGAAAAAGCTGAACTGGCTACATTTTTCTGGAGGGAACGCTTTAAGACGTTAGCATTGCAGCATGGCAAAACATGTACTTTCCCAAACCACTGAGTGATTGAAAAGCAAACATTTTCAGTAAATGAGGGACACAAAGCCACTAATTAGATCAGAAATAATGGTGAGTGACCTGTCCTGTGTGTCTATAAAAGCTGCTTGTTTTTTAAAGTCCATGCTGACTCACCTGCGTCTAGATGCTTTTAATCTGGCTAAGAAAGTTCAGCCAAGTCAGAGAGGGAGGCTGACACATAAAGCTCACAATTACACACAGGTCTGTGTAAAAATCAAGCTTCCTACCACTGCAGACTGTTTACTTCAGGTTGTGACTCCTCAGAAGTTGCCGTGCTGACAAGTTCAAGTGAACTGTTGGCCCCTCAGTGAACACAAGATTACTCAATAAACCAGTCAGAGGTTAGCGTGTCATTATGTCTGTGGGACTAACTAACATAGTTTGTTGTGGAATGGGTATACAATGCATCAGCGGCAGATCTTTTGATGAGGTCTATCCCACCAGCGTCAAAGCTGCCGTAGCGGCATTTGGTAAATAAGCTTTTTGTGTGTGTCGTATTATTAATCTAATGTCCTTCTGTTTTTGATGAGGTACGGGAAATGATGTCATCGAGGAGCACAAGTATCGCAAGCACCACAACCACCATAACCACCACAAGAACTTCTCTCATCATCACAGTTACTACAATGGACTGAAGAGCTCGCAGCTCCACAGCAGACGCAAGAGGAGCATTGGTGAGACTGAGGTTGCATGCATCGTGATCACATTCAACATCACCACTTGGCATTCACCGTGTCAAACTACTCTAACAATAATCTGCATGTGAACTATGACTTGCGAGGCTGAAGTTCCCATGAAGATGAAACAGATCACGTTGCGTTAATTTCAAACAAAGCTACTAGTTAGTGGTTTTCACACTGCTTTTTAGAGCATAAAAAGAAAACCTAATGGACGCATCAACTCGGTATTTATTTGCAATCAAGAAATCAAGGGAGAGGAGGATGGTGAGTGTGTGTGTGTGTGTGTGTGAGAGAGAGGTTGATGAGGACGTCTGACACGAAGCCTTTTAATTGGCCCGGGGCGTGAAGATCTAAGACGCACGCGTCACGAGCGAGAAACGTATCCCTAAGCGTGGAAATTCCAGACATTCAGGGTTCAAGTTGCAGCTTGTCTGGGCTCTCAGTCAGATTTCTTCATAAAACGCCACGCGGTACGATATCTGATCGAGGTGTGGAGAACACCATGTAGTGTGCAGAGCGTGTGTGCGTGTTAGGACTCCCTCTGCGCTCTCTTAAAGCAACATGGGTTGAAGTGGCTGCTCATATTTCATGTGTGTGCGCGGCATCATAGGATTATGGTAGGGTATGCTTCTTTGGCAGCTGTCCACTAAAGGTCCCACATTCTGTGCATGATGGACATGTCATATTCACAACATAATTATTTTACTGTACACTGTAGTGCCCGTTAGAGCGATGCATTTGAAATAAATGATTATTGCTTTTCCCCTTTTAATGCGTGCAAGATCAGGCACCAGTATTTAACTTCCCAACGGTTGAAATAAAGATTTGTTGGCCAGTTGTGCAACATTAACTGGGGTGAGGGTGTTAAACAATGGAGGTCTCTCTTTGTATCTCCCATGCTTCTAGGAGTTTTAGTTGATATGAGATCAGCTTTTTGGAAAGTTTGTTTTGTTAATAGTCTTAAAAGACGTGAGGTTTGATCGGAGACAAGACAAACACTTCTCATATCAAGTGAGTCATCAAATAATGAGCGGTGAAAGAATGCGAGCAGCTGTGAGCGAGACGATCAGATTACAACACTACATCAACGCCAGCTCGCAGTTGGGAAAAAGCGTCACTAAACGCTGACACGCAGAACAAATGCATTAACTGGACTTGTTCTACGCTTTCAGTCGAGGAGGCGGTCCCGGCAGCGTGCAAAACTCGAACGGTGATCTACGAGATCCCCAGGAGCCAGGTGGATCCCACGTCTGCCAACTTCCTGATATGGCCACCCTGTGTGGAGGTGAAGCGCTGCACAGGCTGCTGCAACACCAGCAACATGCGCTGTCACCCATCTCGGAAGCACCACCGCACCGTCAAGGTAAGACGTGTTCGCCTAACACACAATCACTGCAAACCATTGATTTATTGTGAAGAATAAATACACTATCATCAGGTGAGACATGGTTATCTTAATACCTGTCTTGCTCCCTTTTTGTTACAACTCTGCATCTCAATCAACCTATTTGAGCCTGTTTTCACAAGTATTGCCTATACTGTCCATTCCATACCATGTAAACTGATAACCACCTACCTTTACCATTGCCGGTACTCTCTGTTTTGTTTGACGAGAGTTTAAGGTGGCTGTGCCAGAACAGAGCAAAGTGGGAAGATGAGGAGAGGGTTAAACAATAAGAGAAGAGATGATCATTGGCGTTTTTAGTCTGGACATCTGCTGAAGTAATGAGTCCCTGACAACTATAAGAAACACACAAAAAAAGAGTAAATGTGAGCGTGAAACAGTCCTGGATCTTCAGTGTCTCAGTGTCACTGGATGCTGTGCAACAACTTTTGCTTGTTTATTCTTGTTTTGTTTTATTCTGGAGGCATTATGCCCAGAACAATGAGAATGAGAAAGAAACTGGGGCCCTTGGTGTTGCTTCCTTGAAATCATGTCTCTCTGTTAAGGATCAGAGAATTCACAGTAACTAGAGGTGGTGAGTTGCTGATGTATTTACACTTCAGCCATTTGGCTGGTAAGAGCACTGTTCGGAGGTACGGGAATGATTTGCTCTGCTTTGTGAAAGTAGGAGACAACCAGGGCATAAACAGGATAGCCCTCTGAGAGTGTTTGTATTTCTCTGTCCATGTCTACGCTTAATCATCGTCACAGACTTTGTGATCTTGTCCAGCCACTGGTACTGGCTGAGTGCTGTTTTTGCCTCTCATGCAGTACTTTAAAGATTTCCAACTAGCAGAGTGATTAAACAAATGCCAGTTCGTGGCATTCTGTTACAAACTGGGGAGATTTCTTTAAGAACATATGAGGTGGCAAGCCCTGATGAAAATGTCATTTTAGGGCATACGGCTTTGCAAACAGGGGTTGTGGTCAGAGCATTAACTCATGATGCTGTGAGAGACTCAAGCCCTGACTATCCTGTGTGTCAGTCTGTCTGCAGCAGTCTCACTGTCCGCCAGACAGTTGGTGTGCGTTGTCCTCAATAGGAGCTCTGTCTGTGACTGCAATGATGAGGAGGGATGGAAAGACACTGACGACTGCATGCACGACACTAAAAAGACTCGATTCAACGATTCCTGGAATGTTGTACTTTGTGCGGCTTTGTTTGTGCCCCCTTCTTGACACTGATGGCTGAATGAGCACACAGACTTGAGAGGAATATTTGGGGGTGATTGGGAGGGGTTCAGGGCGGGAGGGGGAGCGTTCTGTTCCATGTGCTTGTAGCCTCAGGCAAAAAGGCTGAAAGGCGTTGTATAAGGAGGAAAGGTCATCCCTTATGGCTTTCAATAGTCAGAAGAAATTCACCACATTGTGTGTCAGATTGTCTTCAGTGAGGGACTTCAGTCTGAATGGGGTCTCAATTACTTCTGTTGTTTATTAGAAAGCTATAAATGCTGTCTTACTATTTTGAGCCTGACTTTCTTTTCTGCTGCAGAGTTAGACAATAAGAAATGTGCACTGTTGTCTCCAAATTCTGCTGCTGGTCCATTTGTACAAATCAAGATTGTTTTGTATCTATTTATAGGCTCTCCTCTCTTTAGGTATTTGTTTATAAGGACCAATAATACAGAATGGGTCTGTGCAGGCTCTGTTCTGTACAAGTGTCCATTTAAAAATAGAATCTTTAAATTGGTCAAGACAAAGGAGGGAACAGGGTCCAGACTTTAATATTCCTTTTTTTTCATATCTTTATTTGTCATTATTATTATCTTATTTCTCCTCTAAATTCATTTGCACTTTGGTTTGTTTAAATGGCATTTAGATTGTTGCATCTGTAAGCTGGGCACTTAAAAGGACACAACAGAAAGAAGGTGTAAAGATAAGCAACGTGCAGCTATTTCAATCTGATTCTGTCACAAAAAATAAAGACATGGAAGTAACGAGAACAGGAAGGGAACCAAAGAAGACAGAGGTCTTATGGAACACTTTTAAATAAACTCATGCACTACATCATGTCCGCATTTCTTAAACCGTTTATTTTCATTTCTGTAAACCAGCATTTCATCTCCTGTTATTTTAACATCTTACAAAAATAAAAATAAAGAAATATCCAGGGCAGCATGATCAAAATAAAGGGAAGCACCAAAAACTATAAAGAATCGTGCATTTATTCTGGGGGAAAAAAAAAAAAAGGATCAGAAACGGTTATTTGTTCATGTTTTAATTCCATATAGCAGCAAAACATGAGACCAGCCCTCATCATGTGCATTATATGCTTTAATCTATGGTAATTGGTGTGGCAAATCATTGTTACTATTTAGTTTATCGTATTTAATTATTTTTACCATCTTGGGCCCTTTTAATTGGCCTTAAAGCAAGTATTTTGCAGAGGTCATAGAGGGTCATTAAGGCACATCTGTGTAAACCACAGTAAAGGTGTGTGTGTGTGTGTGAAGCTGTGAGGTAATGAGAGTTAGTACTCGATGCTTCACTGCGTAAACTCTCCCGACCGCAGAGCCAGGCTGAGGCCATTTGTGTGAAGCTGCAGCAGGAGGAAGACAAGCCACAAAGTAATGAAGTGTTGATGGCTACTGGATCAAAGTGGCGGATGACAGAGGCCAGGCGGAAATAGCCGCAGCGCTGAGTGTGGGGGTCCACACATCTCTCATCACCAGTACTGGGCCTGGACCCCCCCCCCCCCCCCCCCACCCACACACACACACACACACATACACGTCTGCAACAGAGGGTCACGTCAGAGTGTTGCGGGGTAGTGGTAGCTGTGCCCCTGTGGTTGTGAGAGACTCTGACATACAGGGTGTTTCATAAATAAAAGTGTGGTGGTGATACAGTGAGAATGATTTATGATCATTTGAAGAACATACTGATGGGGGGGTGGGGGGGGTGTCAGATGGGAGTGAGGGGCCTCGTTGTTTGAAGTTCCTTGCAGCTGTGAATTATTTTCTCTTTGATTCACTCAACTCGGAGTGGACAAAGCAGGGTGAGAGAGTTTGTGTTTTAAACTGTGTATGTGTGTGGGGGGAGGGGTTGTGATGTGGGTTTAGCTGGTGGGGGGGGGGGGGGGGGGTGAGCAGGTTGCAGCCCATGGGAGTGTGTTGTCCAAGCCAGAAGCCTGAGGAGCTTGGCTACTTCAGCAGAGACTGGAATGTATCAGCAGCAAGGGAAAAGTGGCAGAATATGATTATTTTTTTAATATAATTTTTGACAATTTTTTTTTTTTTCATCTCACCCCTCTTCTGTCCTCCCTCCTGCATTGTGCCACTGACATCATCCTCCATCTCCTCTGGTCACGGATCCCGTCAGTGCTGGAGTCTGATTGTCTGTTGTGTGAAATAGTTGTTCACTCCCTCTTTTTTCTGTTCATCTCTCCGACTCTCTAATTTTACACCCACCCCCCCCCCCTCAAGGCTCTACCATTTACATCATCTTTTTTGGTGCTATATCATTAAAAACCTGTTCATAATGTTGTTTCACTTCTTCGTGCTCGGTAATTTCTCCTTTGAAATTCTGGTTTTCTGTCAATGTGCTGAGGAAAGTTTGAGTCTATTATATTTATATGTAAAAGAAGGAAAACATGGGATAATTAATTAGAGATAAACTGTTACATGTGCGGGTGTTAAAGAAATGTGTTGTAGCATGAAGGGCTTTCTGGCAACGAAGCTGTTTTAGACATATATTCACACTCAAGTTGCCTTTTTTGTCACCGGTTTCTTCTTGATGCCATTTGTTTAGGATTCATTTCATTGCGGGTAGAAAGACACAACTGTTCCTCTTATTTTTGTCTGGGTAATAAACACTGTCTCTTTAGCCTCATTTCCCTTCTGATAGATGAAATGTGACCTCACCGTGCCTCTTCCCGCCCCTCTCTTCTGCAAACATACACATGCACTTTTATTTATTTTTGCTCTGTTCTGTCACTGCTCCAGCTCGCCATGGCCCGCGGTGCACATCCACATCCCCGCTGTGTTTTACTTGGAAGTCCAGTGCAAGACTTTCCCCTCCTTCACGCCCTCATCAGTGTTTTGAGCTCAGGGAATTCCCAATTAGCCTGACTCTGGATAAATGGCTTCACACAGAAGGGTTGTGGTGACACTGAGGACAGACCAAAGGGGGTGTGCTTCCCAGAGCCTCATGTCTCACCCCCCTCAACCCTCTGGATCGGATATCATTCCACAACCACTCAGGAGACGCTTTCTCAGGGCCCCTGGCTTTCCAGGGAGTTTAGAGCAGTTTGATTTATACAAAGAGAGTGAGGGGCCCCTTGTCGTAGCATTGGGGGTCTATTTCTGATGTATGTTTTAAGTCAGTGACTGTGTGACATTGGAAGCAGGTCTTAAGAAGTAGCAAAAGACATGTACTGTAAAACAAGTAGTAAATGTATATAAAAGGGCCTCCCTCTATAAGAATCAGAAAACAGACATAACTGCAGTGACACACACACAATTAGATGTAAATTATCATGAATGTGAGTATCTAACATTTTCCACCCTGCTGTGTGAGAGACAAGTGCACCGCTGGACTTCACATGACGTGAACCCACTGCTTCATCCCTCTGTCAATAGCTGTTTGTGTTTCCACAGGAGTTTGTGTGTGTGTTAGTCATTAGGATCAGTGTCAGCAGTAAGGGTCAGACACGGCTCTGTCTTTCTTTGCTTCCTGCTGGCAACTTCTGGATCCCCCCTCAGGCCAGACGTTCCCGTAACCCACAGCAGCAGAGCTGTCCACTGAAACAGCTGCATCTTTCATCTCCTTCTTTCTCTTCCTCCCGCTTCCTCCTTTCCAGGCGCGTAATTTGATTAAATATTGGCAGCGATGTTTGGAGAAACCCGTGCCACTCGGTGACGCTTGGTGTGGTTTTCAGTGAATCACAATAAAGATTGTTTTTCCATCTATCACGTCAGTGTTAATTTAACCAGTCTCTTTAGTAGGTAACCCAGAAACTAGATGTTAATAGGTAACACATGAACGCCACCTAATGCAAGTCATGATCACGGTTTGTCACGCGTCCCCGTCCTTAAATAACTCCCTCTATTCGTGCACACTCACACACACGCCTGTTCCCTAATGAGAATGGCGGTTCAACTGTACGTTCTTCCTCACTCTGGCCTTTCACCCGCTCTCCTTCTCTTTCATGGCTCGGTAACAGCAAACACATCACCAGTAACCCAGACACCATTGTCTTCTGTTTGCTCACCGCATACCTCCACTGCTTGCTTATCCTCATTTCACTCTCTTTCTCGTGTCTCTTTCTCCAAGCTTAAAATCTTGCGAAGAGGTGGATGTCAAATCTGCTCGCTACTCGCGTCTTCTTACCTGAGTTCCAGCTGCGCCAGATCCCCCCTGCAGCCGCTGCAAAGCTCCTCTCGCTCTGTGTGAATTTCAGCGTTACACTTTGTCATATCAAAAAAAGGATTGCTATGTTGATTTGTGTGCATGGCTGGCTCGCCAACAAGAGCCAAGATTGGCAGTACGCCATTATGGGATAGAGAAAGAAAGCTTTTCATCAGTTTGTGTGTGTGTGTTTGCGTTATTCGGACTGCAAACTGTGTTGCTCATAATACCAAAGAGTGCTGGGAGTTTGTTTGCAAATATATATATATATATATTTATTTTTTTTCTCGTGCAATGACAGGGATGAGTGAATCTGAGGATACAGTTTCCATGTGGCCCCAGGCTCCTTCAGTTTTGCCCTTCAAATCAGGGAGGCAAAGACATGGCTACCTCCCATGCGTTGCACAACAATGCCATCACCGCTTTTATACAACCTCCGTCTATTTATCTAAGCCTTAATCAGTCATGTATTGTTGATAGAAGCTTAGCATATTCATAACCCTCAGAGTTATTACCAGCTCTTGGATGGGAATTCTAAGGCTTAAACCGTGTTACCTGGGACGTGAGGAATTCCCATTTTGCTTTTGTGTTTCTAAGATTGTTTCCTGTGGGTTTACTGTCTAACACTGACCAAATGTATTTCTTGCATGCATTCAAAGCAGAACTTTCCTTAACTTATGCAGTGTGATAATTTAAACTCAACATGTCAGGGCAAGGTGAACGAGTTTAGGTGTCTGTTTGGATTTGGATGCTTCAGGCCTGAGCAGGGGGATCTCCCAGTTTCTTTTCTTCTGCCAGAGTAAACCTTCCCAGGACCTTAGGGTGTACAACATTCACCCTGCCCTCCATCTCTCTTCCTCCATTGCGTGGACAGGGACACACACTCTTTTCAGTTGCGTACAGACCATAGAGCACACAACAAGTGAAACCTAATGAATCAGCCTCAGAGGAATGCGCTCGTCACACTTCAAACATAACAAGGCAAAGCAACAGTTTTTTTTTTTATAAATTAGATTATGGATGTGCTATCAGTCACAGAGCTGCCTCTTTTGATGGTTGCTGGTGGGCAAATAATGTGTGCATGCATTGATAACACAGAAAATGGTAAATGTGCTCGTGCCTGTAGCTAACCTTTTCCTTTTTCCTCTTCCAGGTAGCCAAGGTGGAGTACGTGAGGAGGAGGCCCAAGCTCAAAGAGGTTTTTGTGCGGTTAGAAGACCACCTGGAGTGTGTGTGCACATCACAACATCATGTGGTAGAACACTTAGACGCAGAAACAGGTACATATGAGCATGGATTTTCTGCACATGCTGATTATTAATGTTCCAGCATCACCTTTTTTTTTTTTTCCAGAAACGCAAACTCGCTTCAAAGTTGAGTTTGACGACTGAATCTCGCCTTCACCTCTTTGTCCCTGTGCATTCTTTCCTGCCTTTATCATCCATGTTTGATGGTCTTTTAGTCTTGCTTCATGACTTTGCACCATATGACCCTTTGCCACCAAATACTCCCAAACAGACAAACACCTGCGAAGAGGTGCACTGTTTGGGAACTGTAAAGCTTGTGTGTTTGACGAGAATGTGTGTGTAAATGTGTGTGTTAAAGGCGGGTGTTCAAAGGCGGTTTGGCATGACAGCAGGTAAATCCGCCTGTGCCTTGATCTGCAGCTTTTCTCCACCTGGGTGCAGATAAGCGCTGTAATGCGTGCTGATAAGGCACCTGAAGAATTTATGCTCAGTTATATCTTTGCACTCTCTGCTTCTGTCCCAGGTCTGGTGGGCCTCTTTATGCGTCGTAAACCCTGCTTATTGCTTTTAACCCTGCTTCCTATCCACCCTTCCCAACTTTGTGCTTTCAGGCTATCGTAGGGCTAAAGGTAAAAAAAGGAAACCTAAAAAACTAAGGCCCACCAAGGACTTATTGGTGACATAGTAAAGTTGCTCTCGTATGTCCACTGGGAGGATGTGATGGGAACAGGTAGGACTCAAGCACCGAAGCCTTTTGTCACCTTTTGGTGCTGCACTGGCCCAATTAGAGTGTACGGCGGGCCTGCCAATCACCATCACCAATCACACCGCAGCCAATCAGTGTGAGAGGAGGAGGGTCAAACAAGTATCACGCTCCATGTGCCAATGCTGCCACTGCTGCATGCTGTGTTTTTGACCTTCTGAGCTTGCACACTTTATAGCTCTGTGTCACAGCTTGCAGTTTGTTCTTTGCACTTCTTGTGTTTGTTTTTCAACTAAAGCTATTCTGTTCATGTTGTTTCACTTCTTTGAATACACCTTTGCATCTTTATTTGCTGTTGCTCTCCCTCATGTTATCAACCTGTCAGCACTCTTTGAAACACAAACCGGTCTTCTTTGAGCCATCTTGAACTTTGTGCACACACACTCACAAAACACTGGCATAATTGTCTGGTTGGACCAAAATCTGGAGGGACATGAATCACAACGCTGTTGGTTTTTGTTTGTGTTTTGTCAAGAAAATGCATGAGCGAATTTATAAATTGGGCTCCAAAGTACAGAAAATCACGTCTTTTATTAAACATTTTAAGATAAAATATACATTTTATGCATTCGTGAAACTAATCTTGTCTTTCTGTCCTGCAGCAGATGTGAGGTGAGACCATTCAGCACAAGGGATTTTAGCATGGACAGGACCTAAAACCGAAGACACCATCAAGACGGCACTGTCGCTGTCTTCCTCTTCAATGCCATGCAGACTTTAAGAAAAACATTTCAGTAAAGAGACTGAAAAATAGACAAAAATAAACAAGATGCCAAAGGTGCTTTGAAAACACAGTGATGACGACTGTCTTTATAGCAACTGAATTGTGCTGCTCATTAAGGTGCAAGGAGAAGCTGCCACGGAGCCCAGTGCGAGCAGGAAAAGGCCAGTGGGAGAGGATGACTAATGAAGTAGTGATGAACTTGTCACAACAAAGGCTGTTTGAAAGTATATTCATCTGAAGCAGCCAATGAACTGTTGGATCACACTTCAGTGGAATAGTGCTCTGATGCAACATGAGGACGCTGCTTCATTTCAATGACTCTTGCACACAAAGGAAGAAGGAAAGAGCGATATCAAAATCAATGCAAGTGGAAAAACAGCTGGAGAGCATTTACGTTTCAAAACTCTCAACTTCTGGTTGTTTGTGACTTTGCCCACCTGCTATGTACAGTTAATTTTGAAACAAAAAAACAAAAAGAAAAGAAAAAAAAAAACCAGGATGTGTCGCTTCATACAAACTATTTATATATTTCAACGTTTGCCTTTGTCCCATTCAATGTTCAAGAAAGGACAAAAATGTTTGTTTTTTAGATTTTGCAGACCTGCAAGTGTTCTGTTTGGTCTAGTTTGTTGCATTTATTCTCACAACCTCAGTGTCATTTTTTTCCATCCTTTTTGTATTGTCAACCATGCTTCATATTATATTGCAGTATATGTGAATAATGTCATGTCTTGCATATGGTTTGGATATTTGTGTGCAGGGAGAAGATATGAGAGTTAGTACAGGAAGATGCTTTATTTTTGTTAAGAAATATATTATGCATACTTATATCCAAGCAAGAATTGTTTTTTATTCCTTTTTTTGTTGTTGTCGTTGAATCGCTGCATTTAATCTATTGGTAGAAACAGCAAAATTTTGAGCAAATGGTGGATTAGACGAGTTAGAAATTGGCTGACTGTGTTTGTTGACCTGTTTGCATCACAGCTCTGAAAAGAACAGATTTTTGGAGACAGAGTGACTCAGACAGAAAAACTTCACATTCATTTGTTGAACACTGTGCCTTACGCTGCAGCTGTGCTGAGAAGTTATGCAACAAGTGACATTTCACCCAAACATTCACACATCAGAGTGTATCGATGGCCGTCATGCAAGCATAGAAAAATCTGTGGTGACACAAATTTACATAAATAATGGTGAAATATAAGATAAGCTACTTTTGTGTCATCATGTCATGAATCGAAATCAAAACATGCCCTATTGCACATAACATTTTTGTAAAAGAAAAAAAAAAGTGAAGCTAATATTTCCATAAATCTGCTTTGCAATTTTAATTTTTTAACCCAAATTCAAGTTGAGTTATACAAATGTGCCATATTTGAATACTTCTGAAACATTTTGTTTGTGATTTTAATAGTTTTCCTTTCTGCTGAGCTGAATTCTCCCAGGCAGGACCCACTCGAATAGACCTGCAGTGTCTTTACGTGCCAGCTAAGATAAAAAAAAAAAAAAAAAAGCTCAAAAATAACATTCGAGTGGAGATGGCAGTAACTTGTATGCATACCTGCAGATTCATTTTTTCTTGTCTCCTTCCCATTGTTTTCTCCACTGACTCGCCCTTTTGTTTAAAAACTCTGCTTGTTGCCATGGCATCACTCTGATTGACATTGGTCAATAGTCTCGGTCACATGACTGACGCAACAAGAAGTAAAACCTTAAAGCTTCCCGCAAATTATTGCAGTGATTTTTTTTTTTTTTCACAGTGCAGCAGAATTTGTTTCGATTGACTTTTTTTTCCCCATAAAACAAAACTAACTCCAAAGATACATATGTGCCTGTGTTCAAACCCAATTTCTATGAGGCTGTTTTCCTGCATATCTCTCTCACTGATAAGGAAGAGGGTCCACCCAGTCAGCTTCAGAAGCACATGCGCTGTGCCTTAAAGACTTAAAGAGCAAAGTCCACCTTAAAGAGTGAATGAGTGAGCAAAGCAAATCGAAAACAGCATGAATGAGCTCCTTGTTTGGTCAGGCTTTACTCCCCTGTTGACAGGAGAACAAATCACTCCACCCTGTGGAGGAACTCTCGCTTTATGCAGCCACCTACAATCAAGACAGATGATGATGAGTTCACTGAGGTGATCTGAAACCATTACTGTACTGGCCTGACCCCGCACTCCAACAAAGCAACTACTTCCTTACCAGTTCCTCTAACAGGGATGGATGAAGCCGAGGTGGCAACAACTGTCTTCTAAGGAAAACGAAAAACAAATGTCATGTTTGACTGAAACAAGGCTGCGTCCCCTTCAGTTGATTTGTGGACATGACTTCACACAGTAAGCGGACTGATGCTGTACTTCTATATTTATAAGGCACTCCTCAAATTATGTAAATGTAAGACAGTTTCAATACATCTGGGACCATGCTTAGGGCTATTTGAAAACAATACACACCTTTATGCTATCACTAAGCCTTTCTTATTCTTTCTTAAGCTTCCATTGGATAAAGAAAGCAGTAATCATAATTTATATATTTATGTTTATAACAATAAATGTATTTCTGTTTGTGAAATTGTTCACTGAATGTTATGTCCCATGTGTTTTAAAGGATGTTACAGTATTTTAGGATGAATAAAGGTATACTTTTTTTTTTTTAAATGGACCTTCAAATTGGAAATAAAGAACTGATCAAAATTGAAGATCAGAAACAAAGTAAAGCTTAGCTGGACCATCTACACCAGAAAACCCTTCTGCAGAGTTTTTAATGTTTAGCTAACATAAGCTCTGCTGCCATAGGCACACTGGAAGCTGGATATTAGGGTGGTGTTTAAAGGAAATATGAGCTTTTGTAGGCTTGCAGGGCAAGCAGAAGCTGGGCTTTACTCCAGTATCCAGCAGCACCAGACAGTAGGTTCATGGGGCTTTATTGCTTTTCCCAAGCAGCTCACCCTAATCCCAGGGCTAAGGGACATGAAAGTTCTTCTCCTTTGCACTTCCCAGCTATACACCCATCTTATTACCTCAATAGGAAGCCAGATAACGAAAGGAAAAACATGAAAGAAAGAACAGATCAGAGAGACAGCAATCGTCCAGCCAGCAGAAGTAAAGATAAAAGGAAGAGCAGAGGTCTGATTTATTTTGTTTTTATCTGACATGCACAGCTTTATTCATAAAGATGGGGAGAGGACTGAGGTAAGGATTTAGCATGTGCAGGGAAAAGAAAAGCAACTTGTCACGGTGCAGAAAAGAGGAGGGGGAGGTTTGTGGGGGGCACCCTGAGGAGTGAGAGTGCAATGGGATAGAGCCGGAGGGAGAAAATGAAGAAAAGAAGGAATAGAGTGAACTCAGGATGTGGGTAATCGGCACCACAGCAAGAGAGGCCAGACAGGTCAGCACTTAAGTGGACATGCTTTTACAAACAATACGAGCGCGGCACAAGGGTCGGGCAAGGTGCGAACAGAGCAGCTGAATGGGCTTTATGTTTCGCTTTGTGTCCGTGACGTGCATCAGCAAATGTGTGTGTGTGGCTGTGCACATGGACGAACAAGACAAAGGTGAAACATGGTGAACGTGGTGGGAAACATGGCCCACTGGTATTTTTTTACAGAGACTGTGCTGATCCTGTTGCAAGTGAAAAGTTTTAAAGGAAACGTCAACCTGTAGTCGGCCTTAAATGTTGTAGTTGTCTCTCAGCTCTTTCGACGAAGTTGTTTAGTTACAGTAAAACCTCAACAGAATTAACCGTGACTGGTTCCCTCTCACGATAGCGATCTCA
>JARVGQ010000474.1:18621944-18641866 GCA_031762355.1 Hypsolebias martinsi | reverse complement strand
AATGTTGGGGGGCGGGGGGGATGAGTGTTTCATTGAGTTTAATTTTAAAACAAGGACAATAAAAAGTTATGGAAGCAAATGAAATTATAGTTTATTAGCAGATAATGTAATTTGGCTTCTTATCCAGTATGTTTTAGGAAATAAATTCTCATAATATGTATGTACAGCAGATATGTTGGGTTTATTAGCAAAATATCTCCCTGTTTTTGTTGGTGTATTATAATCAAGTAGTATATTTCCTCACAAGTTTATCATTGTTCCAAATACTAATTAATTCATCAGTTTTCTTTGATGTTTCTGATTTTATTGTGTGCTTCACTCATCTCCTCTCAGGGCAGATTTCCTGCCACAGTTCATCAGGAGTAAATGGTGACGCCAGTACGTCAGAGTCCCACACGTTCCTCGCTAATGGTTACATCTGCAGAGACTGCTCGTTACATTCCCAGAAAACAGACTTGTACATCACACGGTCGTCATCATCTCAAGCAGCGGTGCTCTCGAGCGATGCTTCTTCTGCCTCGTCTTCACCTGTCACCAGTGTTTATAGCAGAGACAGGAGTCGGAAGAACAAGACGGGTGAGAAGTTCTCGAGTCTGTCTGAATTTAAAGCTTTTTTGTTTGTTTGTGTGATAAACGGTTAGCTTTTCTTATCTTTACGGTTAAAATGTTATGAAGTTGTTCTAATAAGATTCTAATCAGTAGTTGTGTTTCGCTTTAGGTGTCCTGATGTCAGTGTGCAACTCGTGTGTGCGCTACAGTAAACAAGCCCTGGCACCCACTGTGTCCTTAGTCTCTCTTTTCTTCAGTAGTGTGGTCCGGTTGGGTTCCTGGGTCAAGAGCTCATCTGCAAAAGGTACACACAAATCTTTTTTTACTCATTATGTAATATAGATGCTATATATAGATGCTTATCTGAAATTCTTCCATCCTGATTACTGCCAGAACTCCGTTCTCATTATTATTGTGTGTTTTGTCACATCCATTCTTTTTCCTTTAATAACTCTTTCCTGGTATTTGATCACACTTTGCTTCCTTTTTTCTTCTCTCAGGTTTTTGTTATTATTTTTAAGGGAATTTCTTTGTCAGTAACGTTGTTTCTTCCCTAATAGTTTCTAAATATATTTTCAGCTATTTGTTTCTAGCTGTGAACCGAGTCTCAGTTTTGACTAACAGTGCTTTTATGGACGGGTGTGTCAGCAGGTATTTTAGCATCGGTTTGGGACTCAGTGAGACAGTCAGCGTCTTCGAGTATGTCCAAACTTTGGCTGTTTAAGCAGACTGCTTCCCACAGGACGACAGGCTCCAAGGCTGTTGGCTATGAAGGACAAGGTACCTGCTGTCGTTACTTGGAGAAAGTCCTGACATCTGCTGTTCTTCTTCATGAAATTCCACTCATTTTAAATGCATACAGTCATTTTAATAAGATTCTCTTACAAAGTGGAAGTGCCTTTTGAATAATTTAACTCTTAATTCACACTCCTTTCACTTTCAGCTTTTTTCTTCTGTTTCTAAATGAGGAAGTATACTAGAAACAAAATAAGCATCCAAACCAGCGTTTTGATTCCATTTCAGGGGTCAACATAAGCCCTTTCCGTTTGTCTGAGACAACCTATTTAGACTCGGACAGCCAGATCTCACATTGAGGTTGTCCAGTGCACATTCAAGTGAAATAGACATGGAATCAAGTCTTCAATCACTGTGATGGAGAACTTTTATCTTTAAAATTAAAAGGGGGAAAAAATGTGTTTTGTTGTGGTATTTTTAAAGCCGTCCAACCTAATGATGATACAGGGATTAAACTGGCACAGACTGCAGGCGAGAACTCTGATCAGTGTTTTTGTACAATAAGGGTGACTCCCCGCTCCTCTAACCAAAGTTGACGATGTGTTATAAATTATGTATTCAGCGTCTACGTATTAAATGTATGTGTTCCCATGTTACCAGTTCACTGCAGCTGGGGGAGATACCAGAACTGATGCACCATCACCCCACCCCTTCCTCTCGCACCACGACCCAACCTCCTCAGGGTTTTTGTATCTAAAGTTTAACTTTGTATTAAATGTGTTGGTAGCATCTTCATAATCATACAGACTTGTGCAACTTGCTTGCATGACTAAAATCCGGGTCCAAGAGGGAGAGCGCCTCGCCACAGGAGCGCGCTCAGCCTGGGTGTCGGAGAGGGAGGAGCTGTGTGTGCTCCTTTAGTTCTTATAATTGAACAATAATGACACTAAAAGACAAATATTTATGTGCCATACATTATAGCAAAGATGTGTGTCACTGTTTAATTTTTAACTTTAAAACTCAAGAAGTTCTCTCTGTGAGTCATTTTCAGGTGTTCGTTTATCATAAATATCTGCAAAATTCAACTCTACACAGTGTTTTAGCAACAACACGGTGTTGCGGCTGTTTGGATGAGCTGAACTTGGTTGTCTTTAAAATCTTACTGAGAGGTAACTATGATAAATGTAGCTTAATAAATGATCTGATATGAAAACTAAATGCTATTATATTACTGCATGAGCCTATAAATATCCTATAAATATGATTCCTTCTCTGGCTCTCAAATATGTAGTGGTGGGAGCGGGGGCAGGTGGCTCGGATAGCCTGTAGGTCTAGAAAAAATATTCACTCAAAAATACGCTGCGAGTACCTCTAAAGTTTGCAGACAACGGAAAATTTTGGCGACAACCAGATTTTGTCACAAGTTTATCTGCTGGACAACCTGAAAAACGTATACATGTTTTTGTTAAAGACCTGAGAGCACATGTGACCCCTGCAACAGAACTACCACATCATCATTAGTCGGCTTTTTTAAAGAGCCTCTAAAATGTGCAGTGAGTTATTCAGATAGTTGGATTCAACAAGGCATTATTTTTATTCCAGTATACTTCTGATTCAACGTGTTTCTTTTCACAGCTGCAGGCGTTTATTTGCTATGCTGCATGATTTTCTCTACATCTTTTTAACTCCTGTTTCTTGCAGGTGCTGTTTTATGCTCCTACGTATATTCTCATAAATTCTCATTACTAAATTTCCTTCGGTCAGACTAGTGGCGTGCCTTTTTATCATATTTGTTTTCTGCCTTGATCTTTATCATAATTCGTCAACACATTTTGTTAAGCAAATCTTTTGTTTGTGTGTTGCAGCTCACTCGAGTTTCTGTGGAAGCATGAACGTGAAGGATCTGGTGACAGAAGATGCATCACATCTAAATCTCAATGGTTCCTTGTGTAAGTGCCCTCAAAAAGCTTCTGTTACTCATGATGAATGTGTTGATGTGATTGACAGAGTCAATGATATGCACACCCTGAGTCACGATGTGTGGGCAGAGGTTGTGTGAACTGGTCCGCAGTCTGCTGACTAGCTGCAGAGGATTCTTTTAGTCCAGCGTGCATGAAAAACCTTTAGGGCTGTAGCTCTATGCCACATAAGAATCAGTCTTACCAGATATTTTAAAATATTTTTTTGTTTTGCAAATACGAAAACAAAAAGGGAGTGCATGACAGAAATTGGGTTGAGTTGCTTCAAACAAGATTTTTTAAATGAACAATTACACAAAGCAGACTTTACTGAAATAGCATAAATTTTAAATTAAAAGTATCGGTTTCTATCTGGCAATAATCACCTTTATTGTTTTATTTAGTGAAACATTTTCTCTGTAAAGTTGAAACGGTGAAATATTTCAAACACTAGTGAAGTAAAAAGGCAAAATGTTGAAAACAAGACAGAGAAGCAGTGATTTTATTTCCCATAATGCTTTGCATCGTGCAAACTTTTTGATACATATAATTATTGTTTTTACTGTTTCGTCTGCTGATAATTTGTAAAACTAACACTAATGTGTTATTTATTTTAATCTAAATATTACATTTGCTTAGACTTTTTTTCTTCTGCTTGCTCTTCTTTATTTTGGCACACAGGTGATGACTGTAAAGGGAAGCAGGTTTCCGACATGCACACTGTCGTCCACATGCAGTCCTCCAGGTCAAAGCGCCTGGTGGGGGCGCTGTGGAGCATCTTACTTCTTGCAGGTTAACAGCTGATTACATCTTTATTAATATACTTTTATGTGTGTGTTATTGCTATATATCATTTAAAGTCATTTTTTAGCTGTGGCTTGGTCTTTAGTTTTGCCTTCTTTGATTTTGTCTCCAGGTTCGTGCCTCTTGCTCCCGGCTCACTGCGCCGTGAGCGCTGCTAAAGCGTTGGGTTCAGGAGTTGGAGCTGCGGCACAGAGGGTTGGTTTATTCCTCTGGATACTCCTGGCATCTCCAGGTTAGTGTTTAATATGTTGCAATCAATACATACCATTTTCCTGATTCTGTTTTTGTGTGTTTTTGTTTATTTTTTGGGAAAAAAAAAATCTCTTTCTCTTTGTCCAGTTAAAGCTGGCAAAGGACTGCTGTGGTTTCTGGCTAGAGGGTGGTACCAACTTGTGTCCCTCATGTCTCTCCTCAATGTCTTCTTCCTGACTCAGTAAGACTCCTTGTTTTTTTTTTTTTTTTTTTTTTTTTTTTTTTTCCCTTAACTCTACGACACATTTAGGATCAATTTAAGGTTGAACAGTTTAAAATTAGCATCCATGATTTATTTGTTTATAAAAAGAATAACCAGCTATGACAGAGTAAAGGTGGTTTTGTTTACAGACGTTTGTTGGATTAATTTTACTGTACATTCAGTTTCAACTTCATGTCCAGAATCATGTTCTGCCATGCACCTGCTTCTCCATTAGCATGATTTTAGACACTTTATTTTAGTGAATTGTTGCTTGGGAAGCCAAAACACTGAAGATAAATTAGATTTATTTTAGATTTATATTGTTGGCAAAAATCAAAGAATGTTCTTGTTTTTCTTTATTATCTGCTAATATTGTCTGACAAGTTAAATTATTATTGCATGGGTTTAAACTTAATACAGTCACAAAAGATGTAGATAATGCACAAAATTAAGGTGAATTTTACTAACTGGCCACCACATATTTTAGTGTCAGCAAAGACAAATGTAGCAGGCGTTTCTTTTTTGAATTATTCACAATTAGTTTCAAATGGTGATAAATGAACATTGTATAACAACCAAAATTCCTGTTTTCTCTAATGACTTTCTAATAAACTTTTAAAATCAATTTCTACTTCTTCCAGTTGTATATAATCAGATCAGTTTGTGTTTCTGTGTTTCAGATGCTTTCCCAGACTCTGGAAGCTCCTGTTGCTACTTTTGCCCTTTTTACTCCTCTTATGTAAGTTTGTTAGAACTTGTAAGGGACCTGTTATTTTTGCAGATGCAACCTATTTAATTCTAGTGAGTTCATGTAGAGGAAAATCTGTCAGTGTGGAGGCTGTGAATGTTATAACCAGCACACATCTCTGGAGTATGCTACAAACCCAGCAGCACATTCAGGTCAGCCTTTTCAAGGCTCCTCTGTAATTCAGACCTGCTCCGATACAAATTTTTTTTTTTCTACTGATGCATTTTATATTTCAAGAAATATATGACGAGGTAGAAAGATCTTGGTATCTGCAAATTATTTTCACCTTACATCCTAAGTTTGTTACACGTAAGCTTGAAGTTGATATTGTGTTTCTTGTGTACAGTGTTTTGGTGGTGGGGTCCGTCCACGGCTGCCCTGTTTGCCTACCTCCCAGCTGTAAACCTAACCGAGTGGCGTTCTGCATCTCCCTTCACGTTCCTGTCTAACTTGGCGGCTGTTCCAGCTGCTGTCCCTGTATCAGAGTCTGCTACGGAGCGGACTCCATCCACCCCAGCCTCACGTGCAACAGTAAGTAGCACGAACAGAGAAAACTTATGACACAATCTCTGGTCTTCAGTTAAATGAAGAGAAATGTGAGTCCAGCTCTGACTTTTTTCCATCTTTCCCGCCCGTTACTTCTCAGCCAATCTATCCACCTGTGGCCATCTCTGGTGCGGACTTGGAGCGTCTTGAACGAGTCGAGCGCCAGCTAGCGCTGCTATGGGAGCGAGTTCAGCAGGGAGACCGGACGCAGGATCAGCGCCACCAGGACATTTTGGGTCTGTACAGCACCCTGAGAGAGCAGCTGCACACTCAGACTGAAAGGGAGAGCTTGGAGGTGTGGGCGTCCTCTCTGCTGGAGCAGCGGCTCAGCTTGCTGCGTGGAGAGCTGGAGCAGGAGAAGACGCACACAGCACAGGTACGTGGAGGCTCATAAACACTGATCCTGACAGTTTGATGCCTTAACTACAGGGACGTCTTGCTTTGAAGATCTAAAATCATTCTGTTTCTTTTTCAGGGTGCAGAGCAGCAGAAACAGCAACAAGAGACTCAGGCAGCACGTCTGGCTGATTTAGAATTGCTGCTTAAGGCTTTGGCTGCCAAGACTGAGGTATGTTCTGCTGATTCACTGTGTTTTTACTAAGGAGAGAAGAAAAAAAAAGAATTTAATGCATGTTTGCAGAAAACAGGAACTGTGACAAGTTTTATTATCAGTCCAAAGTCGATTTCTAAATGACACAAACATAATTTAAGTTTTTGCTGTTTGTGTTTCAGGAGATGCAGCAGAAGCAGCAGCAGTATGAACATGAGAAGGACAAAAGAGAACAAGAGGTCATCATGCCTGCAGCAGACACAGCTCCTGTCAGGTAGACAGAAATGATTGCGTCCTCATATCCTTATGAAGACACATGTTTGATTTTATGTGAAGTGGCAGTATCGTTTTGTGGGTAGGTTTCTGAATATTATTGTTGTTAATGTGTAGCTTTTGTTTTTCCTTAGTGTGGGTGTGCAGCAGGAGGACCATGATGCTTTGCTGGTAGAGGTGCAGAGACTTGAAGCAGAGCTGAGTAGAATCAGAGGAGACCTCCAGGGTGTTCTTGGTTGCAAGGGCAAATGTGAGCAGCTGAGTACACTGCAGGAGACGGTAATGATCCCAAACCATTTCTCAAATTTTGTTTGTGTATACAGAACCAAGTTATTCTAAGATTATTTTTAAATTAACTATGACTCTGTCTTATCCTTCCTAGATATCAGGTCAAGTGTGCTCACAGGTACGAAAAGAGCTACAGGCTCTGTTCTTCGGCAGCAGCGAATTAGGAGAGCAGCAGGGTCAGGTACCCGAGTCTCTGATCCACTGGCTGTCCCAACGCTACGTGAGCACATCTGACCTGCAGGCAGCACTGGCCTCACTGGAGCTGAGCATCCTGAGAAACATCTCGCTGCAGTTGGAGCTCAGCCAAGTCCAGACGTTGGGCGAAGCCGAATCACGAACCAAAAACATTGTTCAGACGGTAACTGGGACTGTCCACCATGCTTCTACTGCAGAGGGACTGACCGAAGAGGTACACATGCCACTAACGTCTTATTCACTTAGGGTTTATGTCTTAACCAAATAACGAGTATTTTTTTAATCTTGTTTTGTGTTCTACACCCAGCATGTGAAGCTGATGGTCCAGAATGCTCTGAAGCTGTACTCTCAGGACCGAACTGGCCTGGTGGACTACGCCCTGGAGTCTGGAGGTAAGAAGGAAACTTGCCCATCCTGTGCCTTTATCCAGGTCTAGTTAACCCTGCGTGGCTTTACAGGGATTAACAAGGTGGCTGTGTGACGTTTGTCTTACGCAACAAGGATGAAGGCATTTACAGGCTCAAGGACAACCTGCAAAACCTCAGCCTGTCTCATCAGGCGTCTGACAGTCTGCTGACATGTTTGTGGTTATCACAGCTGCCCCGCTCACCCAGACGTTCTTGTTTTGTTGCGTAGATACTTTCATGGTAATTCAGACTTCACCACGCCACATTTTAATTCATATGGTTTATTTTTCATTTTTTTTAAGCAAGAAGGGGAGAACCTGAACTCTCTTTAAAACTTTGACTTCAGTGCAGTAAGAAATTCAAAAAAGAACTTTAAATCTGGTCTATGCAGGATTCTAGAAATAGTTAATTACCAACATATTTTGATGGGATGTCGTTAACTTCCTTTTAAGTCTTTTTTTTTTTTAACAATCCGACTCCTTCTGATAATCGCTCATTGAGCGGTGATTGTCTTACTGAACATTAAATGTGGGCTTGAAACTGTCAGATATTGTTGCATGTTGTTTATAATGTGTGTGTATGTGTGTTTTTAGGTGGCAGCATCCTTAGTACCCGCTGCTCTGAAACATTCGAGACAAAGACTGCCCTCATGAGTTTGTTTGGTCTGCCCCTCTGGTACTTCTCCCAGTCTCCACGGGTCGTCATCCAGGTGAGCCTCACCATCACGACCAGAGAGGAGAGCGAGGGCTGATACTCGCTCATTCAATAATGGTTGTGTAACGGATACAATCAGTGTTCAAGTCTTGACCTCTGCTCCAAAAGTAATTTCCTCCACTTCCCCTCCATCAGCCCGAAGTGTATCCTGGTAACTGCTGGGCGTTTAAAGGCTCCCAAGGTTATCTGGTAATCAGGCTGTCCCTGAGGATCCTTCCCACATCCTTCTGCTTGGAGCACATCCCCAAAGCTCTTTCTCCAACTGGAAACATCACCAGCGCACCACGTAACTTCACCGTCTTTGTAAGAAATACTGACACGAGCTATTAAAGTCACTTTTTAATCACATCTAAGCATCGATGTCTACTGATTCACTGATGTTTTCCATCTTCAGGGTCTTGATGATGAGTACCAAGAAGAGGGAAAGCTGCTGGGGCACTACACATATGAAGAGGATGGCGAGGCATTGCAAATGTTCCCGGTTAAGGTAACTTTAGAGGAGCTTGCTAACCCGTTAGAGAAACAAACATCATTGTTGATAAGTGTTTGGTAATGATTCTTTTCTTATCTGTCAGGAGAAGAACGACAAGGCCTTCCAGATCATCGAGGTACGGGTCCTGTCTAACTGGGGTCATCCAGAATACACCTGCCTTTATCGCTTCAGAGTCCATGGAGAGCCGCGTCCTGAATGATCTTACATTCTAATAAACAGCATTACACTCTGTACATAGTTCTCACTAGCTTCTTTAAAACTCAGAGGGCATGGCGACGCAGACGCTGCCGACGAAAGCCATTAAGACAGAAATTATGGACGGTTAAAGCAACGTGCTGAGACGGAATCATGAACGTGTTTGCAACAGTGAAAGAATCTGAAAGTTTGTGTCTGGAATATGAAAGAAGAGGAATAGAAACAGAAAAGCTAACGTTTTCCTTATCATTGCACTGAATCAGTTCTAAGGACGTCCCGCTTCCCCTGAGCAAACAAACCTCACTGCGTCAGGAGGTGAAGACTTGAAACGGAGGTTACACACTCATCTCCACTATCTGTTCACACACACACACACACACTGTCCGTTTTGATCTGTTTATTTTTTTTACTACCGTTTTTAGGACCAAGACCACTTTATCTTTGCCTGAAATGTTATCTAGGAGAGTCACTCTTTTTGTTGCTGTCTAAAATATTTGCAAAGCCATGGACATGTTACGTTCACTAGCCTAGTAAGATTTATTTTCGAGAGCCTGAACATGCTGCCCAAAGACAAGCTCTGAATGTTTGATCAGATGGAAGCAAGTTTCCTTTAATCACACAGCAACACTATTAAACCACTGACCAGAGCTTGATGTGATGCAAGCATTGGGAATCCCTTCACTCTGTTAGTGATGAAATGTGTGTCTGATTATGAACAGACACAAGGAAGAGTGCTGCAACTCCTGAACAATAAACTTTCACATACATCATGGATGTAGACGAGCGATTCCTCTCTGGGTCCCGTGTCAGGATCTCAGATCACACCTAATAATGGAAGTGAAAAGACTTGACTTCTCCTTTACACGTGTTTTATTAGCTGTTTCTTTCTCCTTTTAGTTTACCAAAAACGTCCTCCTCACACAGGCTTTCCACTCTGAAACCCAGAAAGAATGTAATTTGTATATTTTATTGTTAATAGTTGGTCCTTTATTATATTTACTTTCATCAGTGTTGCTTTATAAAAGAAAGAATCTTGTCGTTAATATGATTATATTACTATTGTTTTACCATTGCTCATTGTGTTTGCTTTATTTTTGTTTTGTTTTGGAGGGTTAATATCAGAGGATGCACTGCAACAACTTCTTAGACAAAAACGTTGTGGCATGAGTCTTATTGTATTTTTAAAAATGGGACAGTTGTGGTTGTAATTATGGGTGGGTCTAAAATGTTATTTATGTGAAATAAATGTTTTGTTCACAATTTTATTTATTTACAAGATAATTAGTGGCTGCAAATTATGATTGAGTTACTGCAATGTATATTTTGTTCAAAGCTGTTCAGTGCATTTTTGGAATATTCTTGGGGATTTTTTTTTTTAAGAGATATTGCTATTTTTGTTCAGTCATGAGATGGCTTAACTGCTTTGGAATATATTCCAATAAAGTGAATAAATTCCACTTATTTTGACCTAACATGAACTACTGTATATCTTCACTTAACATAACCATAATATAAACTAGTTGGCTTATGTTTCCCCTAATTTAATGCATTAGTTAAAAAAAAAAATTGTTAGAAAAAAATTCCTTAAATGTGTAATTTACATCTTCAGCTAATATGCATTACATAAACATTGTCCAGTTTATATTAAAAAAAATAACTTTATTCTCAGAATGAAGAAGTATTTTGGATAAAAGATGAACGTTTCAACAGAAAATTCTGTCTGGAGGACCTGACTGAACTGTTAAACCTGGATTACTGAGCACGCATCATGACTTTTTTCTAAATTTCCTGAAATTTTATGCTTTCTTTGCACAACTTTTAATACATTTATGCACTGATTGATATAAAAGTTAAATTGAACAAGAGCAGTAAAATCTGAAAGGTGTTAAAATGGACTAATAATACAAAATAAGATTGCAGTTTGTATAATTAAACGTTAAAAACAAGGAAACTGTTTGAATAAAAAAACAGTACTAATCCTGACTGCTTGGACTTAGGTTATGTTGTTTCTAAAAATTCAATGAAACTAGAAAGTAGAAATACAGTACTGTACTAAAGAACACTACAGTATACAAATGTGAAGCACCACCATGAATGTTGCGCTACCTTCTGCCCTCTAGTGGTGACTCCTGTGTTAGCAGAAAAATGAGCCGATCCAACGGAGAAATATAAAAAAATGTATGTTAAATGTTAAAATAATTGATATTTATAAAATACATATTAATTTTGTGTGTCATAAACTTAATGTGTAGGAATCGAAGTAGTTTTTTTCTCTCTCACACAGTCAAACTCCTGCAAACAATAAATTAAACTCCAGTTGCTGAGAGATTATTTAATATTTGCTTTATATAGGCTCCAGCATTGTTATTATTAGTGATATTGGGGTGAAAATATATTTGGCAATGTACTAAAATGTGGCGCGTACTTTGTTGTTTACACCGGAAGTGAAGTTACGTACTTCCTTAGCAACGACAGCCCTTGACGACGGCTAGGCTGAACAATGGCAGACATTATCGGTACTAAAAAATCACTTTGGGAACAAGTTTGTGAAGGTAAAATGAAGAGTACGTTTACGTTTCTGCTTGACAGAAAGATTAAATGACTAAACTGTGTTTGTTTTGGAGAATTTGAATCTGAACGACCAAGTCCTCCCTGTGAAAAGTGGACAGATAGCAGCCCAGTCAAATCCACAGCAAAATCTACACAAATTTATGAAGGTAAAACAAATTAATTTAATAAAAAAAAAATAGCTGTCATTATAAATTACATAATGTACGTAGTTGTGTTTGTGTGTTTGTTAGGTCCTGTCACACGTTTCTTCCAGAAGACAGTGTTTCCTGTGTTGTTGCCCGGCCTGGCAGCTTTGCTGACAGAAGCCAGGGATCACGGCTGTTTTGAGGTTTACATTTCGTCACATACATATCTAACCAAAAGCATAAACTGAAAGCCAACAAATATTAAATTACCATGCACAAACTGCAAACATTACATAAATTACCATCTGAATTTAACTAATGTGGCTCTACATTTGCTTACCCAAAAGTTCATACTTTATATTTCATTTCATAACAACAAAATGCAGTACAATAATAATAATAATGTTAATAATAATGTTTTCATGTGTTGTCGATAAATCTGCACCTTTTCCACAAAGGAAGATTTTGAATGCTGGATGTTTACAATTTGCAATTTATCTTTATTGTTTCAGAGAAAAATAACAGCATTTGTACCCTGTGACTTCCTAAGTGAGTGGCTCTACAAGTAAGTGTCCTCACACACACACACACATACCTATAATTATTACACACTGCATCAAGTAATTTTGTTCAAATGTCATCCAGTTAGCATTTGAAAAACAATGCATCTCATTTTCTTTTCTCTTTAGTCATAGTCCTTGCAGGCAGGGACAGGATCCAGTGAACTTTCATGAGATTCCCTTTGTTAAGGCCTGGCTGAGCATCCAGTGAGTGTCTCACACACACCCATACTCACCAACTACCATTTTTATATTGGAATAACTTAGCTCTCTGGAAACTGGCACCATTTTTGTCCCTTTAGTTTAGTAAAACACAAAAATTGTATTCATATACAATATACTCAGAGAAAATATAAAACATGGAATTTCTCATTATGATTATGTTGAAATCAGTACTTTTAACTTGTGTTAAAAATAATTGGTATTTCAAATGCTTTGGGAAGAAAAAAATGTTGCATTAGAGAATGCAAATATTTTCAGTTTTCTCTATACAGTATATACATATACAGTATATCATGTACATGTTAGTGTGCAGTGCTTACAGTTGTATTAAGAAATCATAAACACAGTTAAGCCTATACCGTCTATTTTCTTTAACACTGTCTAATATCTTCTGTTGCCCAGCCCCAGGCCTCCCATCCCTTTATTTCTGCGGCTGAAGGAGCAGGAGGCTGCTCTGCTCATCCAGGCTTTCTGGAGGGGATACAAGGTACACTAGACAATGTTAACTACAGGTGTTCTTGTAATGAAAACAAAAAAAACTTACAGAAGACTATGGCTGGGAAGGGTGGAAAGAGTGTCAGGGAGAATTTATTTGCAGGTTTACACAGTATTACAAAGTACTACAAATATTTTAAAGTATTACAAATATTTAAAAAGCTGTGTTTCAGAATTATAAGAAGTGTTTCTTTATGAAAGTCACCTGCTATATTTAGCTTATTTGAAAAAGCTAGATGCCTCTCAGCGAGCAGGTCCCTGGTTCAAATCTTGGTCCAGGGGCCTTTCTGGGTGGAGTTTGCATGTTCTCTCTGTGCATGCGTGGGTTTTCTCCGGGTACACCAGTTTCTTCCCACAGTCCAAAAACATGCATGTTAGACTGATTGGTAACTCTAAATTATCCCTAGGTGTGAGTGAGAGCATGAATGGTTGTCTGTCTTTATGTGGCCCTGTGACGGACTTGCGACCCATCCAGGGTGTACCCCGCCCCTCGCACAGTGATTGCTGGACATGGGCACTGGTGACCCCCCGTCACCCAAAATGGAAGAAGCGGGTAAAAGATAATGGATGGAAAAAGCTAGAGGTAAACATTCAGATGCAAAGGCACGCTGAGTGTGTCTGCCTGTGTGTGTGCTGTTAGGTTACAATAAAAACACACCTGCATGTGTGTTCTTGTTTTATAGCCCCATCTCACTGAAAAGCCCCTCATGCACAGGGGCTGCCGTTTCATTCAGCAGCTTGATCATGTCATCCTTCATGCCTAGTTTTAATTCTTTCCTGTGTGGGCGCTGTGACTCTGGGATATAAATAGTTGTGCACAGACACAGCCAGAAGCAAACAGCAGCATTTTGCCTCACTCGCACAATGATGAACACAACCTTATGTGGTGTGAAGACAAGCAGGGGTCATGCTGTTTGCCTCATCAGAGACTTGTTTATTTGTTTGTTTTTTGTGGAAGAAATAAGCTTCAGATTTCTGCAAAATCCTTGGAGGGATAAAGAACTGACAGATGCATTGTCCTGTACAATCTGATTAGATGTAAGTGATCAGAAAACATGCTGCTGACTTTATGGGGGTGTGCAGGTTTGGATTAATTACACACCAGCAGGGGGCAACAGTATCTTAATGTGACTGTGAACGTCCTACAGTTCTCTTTTCTATGTGGTGGCAGCAGAGAGGCATCTATCTGCTTTTCACTCCTTACACAGTTTATTCTGAATTTAGAGAGGGTTCTGCTGATGACACCACAGACAGGCTCCCTGAAGGATTTTAGAGGTGGAGAGAAACAAGTAAAAAGAGGCATACCGTCAGTAGAGTGCATACAGAAGGATTAAAAGGAGGGATGAAGCTATATTTGGAACATTCTCAGTCAGATGACAAAAGGGAGAAAAGAAGCAAGCTGACACTGCAAAGTAGTGTCAGATTAGGAATTAGACTGGCACGGAAGGAAATTCATCTTTCTCAGGATTTGCAGTTGCTGAGAACAGACACAGATCAAGGGTTTTAAAGCGAAGTGCAATTATCAGCTAAAGTTAAAAGACTGACTTGTGGCAGACACGGGTTCATGACTTATTTAAGAAGCGCCGGATGGATATTTTTGGGTTTGCAAAGTCCTGACAGGCTGCTGCTGTATGTCACGACTGCTGTTACCTTGATTTGAGACAAACAGCAGTTGGCAGCACAAAGAGCTGCAGAGCAGAGACGAGGACGTCTGCACAAAGTCAACTGTGAAGCAACGAAAACGCTGCAAAACGTTCAGCGGGCTCTGCAACACACAATAAGTCACATAAGTCTCCAAATATCTAATAGAAAAGGTCACAGGTCCCATGTCTAAAAGAACAAACACAATTGTATGTCACTAGTATATGACTTAGTGTGATATGGAAGTACAAACAAATATTTTTAGACTTTATTAGCTTATAATAGGATGATGGGATTTGACTCTACAATAAATGCTCAGCAAAATATCTATCTGTGCTCTTTCCCCCTAAATATGACCCCTATAAATGATCCAAAATTACACTCCTGGCTCTTATATAACCTGCCTGACGCAGCGCTGACTCCCTGGCTGCAGTGTGTGTGTGAGGATGTGTTCTATAAGAAACACAGGCCCAGGAGTCGGGATGGAGAGTATTTTTGTGGAGAGGAATGTTATCCCTCCATTATTAATCTCTTTCGTCACAACACAGAGGGCTGAGAGCAGCGGTGGAGAACGAACACACAGACACAGACTGAGAGAGCAGTGTCTCTTCTTTTGCTCTCATACAAGAGACATATTGCATAATCTTCTTTACAGTATGTTCCTCAGTCATTTCTAATCCATTCATCCATGGCTACACACACACACACACACATGCACACACTGTGGTTGAACATTTTTACAATAAAAATAATCACGTCAATCTAATCAAAGTGTGCCCTTGGTAGTTGTGCTGGTTGAATTTGATCCCTGAGCTGATGTGATACATCGTTACTCAAAACAAACAAACAAACAAACAAACAAACAAAACCCCTCACATATCTTGTGAGTGGCATGTCGGCTTGTTGTGTGTGTGTTGCAACTATGAATAAAAGTCTAGTCAATGGAAACGTTGCTATAAAGTTTTACTGCACACTGAACGTTGAGCGTGTGAGCCAAACAGCTGCTTATTGGTCTAACTTGGCTTTTGCGTTAACAGTTTTAAGTTTTGTATTTTTAGGATTCTGATTTGTACTTTAAAACAGCTCAAGCTATAATAAATCTAAGTGTTAGTGTTAGTAATCACTGGATGTACATGGTCAACAAAGATGGCTGCTCCAGCCAACTGCCCGTCAAAAACACGTCTCTAACTCTGTCACTTTTACAGACGTTGAGCTAAGTTTTGCTGTGGTAGCAGCTAAAGGTGATCCCCGTTAAAGTTAAGTGATAACAAATTGCTTCAAAGTTTGGTTTTAAATTTTGCCGACTTTCAGCTCTGTCTGTTAGCAAAATATCTCATGAACCACTGACTGGATGTTAATAAAAACTTCCAGGGAATAATCACTGGCTGTAAATCTACAGCTGATTAACTTCTGGAGCTAACCCAGTTCAACATAAACACCACAGCCAACTAATCTTAAAAAAACACAACAAGGACTACAATTCAGTCCAGTTTACAGATTTATTGCTAACAATCAGTGTGGTTGACATCTCACAATGTTGTGAGTGTGCACACAACATTATTTTCAATCTTACAAAATGGAGCACTGTTCTTACTGAGTAGTACTCCATTTAAGATGGTCAGATAATAGAGCTGATTGTCTTATTGACACACACACACACACACACACATTTATTTATTTAGTGCAGAGTCAGTAGCAGAAGTAGGTCTGTGATTCCGGCTGAATGATCTCAGGGCAAAGATGGATGAATAGTTAGAGCTGTGGTTCAGTGTTAAGTCAGTTGACTGACCTCGTGCAGTGACACTCATGCAGAAAAAATGCTGCAAACACTCACGACGTTCTGTTTTCACTTTCTCTGCTTGGTCCTCAAATTTTATCTTTCACATCCACTCAGTTCTCCCAAGCTGAGGTTTTTTATCTTTAATGTGTGTTGAAATGTGATTACCACGCGGCTGTGCAGTTTGCAGGGGCTTGTGTCAGATCACAGGTCACTGGGCTGCTTAAGCTGTGATGGAAACATGGCTCAACACAAAGATGATGGATGGATGGGGGGATGGAGAGAGAAGGGAAGATGGAGCAGCCTGTGTGCGTGTCTCTGTCAGTGTTGGTGATGCTCCTGCAGACGAACAGGGGCCTTTGTGCTGCTGCAGAACGTGAAGCTGTGCACTAAAAGGCGAGCAGCTTGAAAGGCTGCGTTCTGCGTGCGAGAACGAGCGTCTGCAATTTGTGTCGCTGCAATTATGCAACTTGTGGGTGTGTGGTTTGTGTAGGGGTTCATCTTGTGCAGCAGAGGGAAGATGTCGCAGGATGTAAAATGGTGGCCCTCTTTTATCCTGCTGTTTGGTGTTAGGATTTGCTTATTGTTGGATTTATTTATTTATTTTCTTTTAGCTTATGCATTTGGACGAGTGTGGCCT
This sequence comes from Hypsolebias martinsi, assembly GCA_031762355.1. Lineage (NCBI taxonomy): Eukaryota > Metazoa > Chordata > Actinopteri > Cyprinodontiformes > Rivulidae > Hypsolebias > Hypsolebias martinsi. Next base: position 18,624,926 of record JARVGQ010000474.1, on the reverse strand, counting down.
TGAAGTGTCCCAACAAATTTTCTAATCACTTTAATTTTTTTTTTTTTTTTTTTTTTACATTGTTCACAACATGAGGCCGGTGACACATGCTGTAACGCAGACTCTTCCACGTGCGCAGTGACATGAGTGATAAAAACAATAACATACTGTGTTCACAAACAGCCATAAACAAACAAATACTGAAGCAGGTTTCAAAGAGAACAATTGTTGCAGAAAGAACTGAAAACATGTCAATGTAGGGATTGAAAAGAAAGTTAAATATTTTGAAACGTAGCCTATGAAATTTACAAAAGTCATTGCACCTATCTCTTGAATGAGCTGAATGTTTTTATGTATGCGGGGCTAAAACAACACAAAGTACCGTATTTTTCTGACTATACGGCGCACTTAAAATCACTTAATTTTGTCAAAAACCGATAGTGAGCCTTATGATCCAGTGCACCTTAAGTATTCATTCTGGTTGTGATTACTGACCTTGAACAGATTGTTTGTGGTGCACGGTGCTCAAAAATCTGTCAAAATGAACTTGTTTCGCTTAATGCGCCTTGTAAGCCGGTGCGCCTTATAGTCAGAAAAATACGGTATGCAGAACTATGTAAACTGCACGAGATGTGCAGAAAATAAATAAAAAAATTAAAACCTGAAAACAATAATGTGTTTAAAGAATTATTATAAATATTCCACAGTACTATTGAGCAGACTGGATGTAAAAAAAAACATGCGGTCATACAAACACAAAAGTCTGTGACTCGTCTTTAAGCAGTCGGCCTTCCTATATTTTAGAAGCAGCTCACGGCAGCAGGGACAGAATAATAAGTCTAAGATTTATGGAGGAAACTGATGAAAATCAGCACTGAGTGGCACAAAGACACAAACAGAGCAAACAAGCGATGGCGAGCAAGCACAACAGACTCCAACCCCCCACTTGTGCTGACCCTCACCCCTCATTTCCATTTCTATGCCTTGTCCTATCAGAGCAGAGTCTGTTGCTGCACCGTGACACCCAGAGATTTAACTACTGGAGCTCACTGGGTTTTACCGATTCCTCAGCCCATGGCTAACCTTATATAACACTTACTTTTATACTCCTTAATAGAAACACCATTGTTGCCACACAACCAGACTCTTTGGAAGATGTTGAGGTCCAGTGGAGCAGGAGAGAAGCAAGATGTGTGAGAGGAGAGGAGGATGGAGAGGGATGAAGCATTGATGTGTTGAAGAATCTCGGGAGGGACTGAGGTGTTGTTACGAAACACTCAGAAACTGATGGAGAGGAGCGAGAAAGAAAAGAGCCTCTCAGACTGAAAGGAAGGAAGAAAAGATAGATGGTGAGAAGAAGAGGAAGCAGCTCTTCAGGGATGTTTTCTTTTCATGTTAAATAGCAAACATGTTCAGTAATCTGTCAGTAAAGCCAGCAGCCCACACGCACTACAACTGCAGGGGTTTCCTCCAAGAACAGAAAAAGCCTGAGTCAACTACAACATGCAGAGAGACAAATCAAAAGACAGCTTACTGACAGTCAGAGTACATGAATGTACTAAAAAACTTCCTTGACTGAGCCACCCACAAGGCAGACACACAAACACACAGTCTTGTATTTGAACGTGACTCATAAAGACGCCTGGTAAACCAAAAGATTTAGTCATGAATATAAGCTTTTATAAAATATACGTGCAGACTTTATATAGGTCAAGTTAGAAGTACACATACCATTCAAATATGAATAAGAACAGATACAATTATTAAAAATGCTTTTTGTAAGTAGGAAGCACTAAGTCACATTTTTATACCTACAGGTAATAAAACATGCATAACCAGTGGTTTGAAAACTGTATTTTTATTTATGCACATGAACATTTTATGTAACTTTTTTTAAAATAAAAAAACATTAACAATTATGATCACTAAATTTCAAACCTCATTTGAAGTAACTTTGTTTCATATCATTTTATTCAAGTCATAACAGTAAAAATGATGGTTACATAATAGCGTACATGGTTTAAAATGCATTAATTTACAAACATTTAATGCTGATTGATGAGGAAAAACTTAAATGCACAGTTAAATGTTTTTAGGTGTAGTTCAGTCAAAAGTTTTACAGAGCTTATAATAGCGTACCTTTGACGATAGTAGCTGCCCGGTCGAAGCAGATGGCTGTTTGTCCTGAGCCTGGTTCTGCTAAAGGTTTTTTCCTCGTGAAGGAGTTTTTCCTTTCCACTGTCGCCTTCATCCTTGCTCAAAATGAGAGTTCTGCGAGGGAGTTAAACTCAAAGCAGTCTGCTCCTCAGATAAATAATGTTACCTTATTATTTATGTTTATGAATGTTTCTATTGTGCCCTGAGATGACTCCTGTTGTGACTTGGCGTTATATAAATAAACTGAATTGAATTGAATATTTTTTTTAATGTCATTGGTTTGGATAAATGAAGTTTACTTCTGTCTAGATTTATGAGCTAAAAGCTAATGTGAGCAGGGCCAAGATCAAAGTAGGTTCCTGCCAACTTAAAACTCCAGTCTCAAAAACTTCACAACAATTCAAGCAAATGCTGTTTTACAAACCTCTGCAATGACGTCACTGTTGCATTACATGGTTACTTAAAACTGGATGGGCGTTTAACTCCACTGGGGGGCCTGTTGTTACGGGCTGTTCGGTCGCTACACAAGCGATGCGAGAGTTTGGTTTGCATTGTTGGTAGTAAGTTGGACCTGCAGGGCAGCTGGACTCTCCCTTAGCGATAGGGTGAGAAGTTCAGTTATCTGGGAGAGATCAGAGTAGAACCACTGCTTCTCCACATGGAGAGGAGCCATTTGAGGTGGTTTGGGCATCTGGTAAGGATGCTCCCTGAGCGCCTTGGAGGTGCTTTGGGCATGTTTGACTGGGAGGAGACCCTGGGGAAAACCCAGGACATGCTGGAGAGACTACCAGTATGTTTCTCAGTTGGCCTGGAAACGCTTTGGAGTTTTCCCAGAAGAGCTGGAAG
>JARVGQ010000474.1:18601415-18611756 GCA_031762355.1 Hypsolebias martinsi | reverse complement strand
AATTTCCTCCATGTCATCAGGGTTTTGTTCCAACAAATCCTGTTTTCTTAGTTTGGATTTTGCCATTACTCACAAAATCCACCTGCCCGATGGCAGTGGTTTACCAAGTCGTTAGCCAAGAGCCGATGATAGATCACAAAGCCAACCAGCCCCTCAATTTCCACCGAAGTCCAGCAGCCGCCGCAAGTCCGAATCCAGGAAATCAGACCCCGCAGCCTCAGATGCTCCAAGGATCCACGGCGGCAGATTGGCTCCCAACAGGAACGCTGATCCTACGGCGATAGTTTCCTTCACCGCTGAACCTCGTCCCAGCAGCAGCAGCCCCACGGCTCGACAGCCGAAAGCCGTCACTCAGCGACGAGGTCCACCAGCCTCTCGAACGCAGGCTGCTTCCTGACAGCCACCGCCCACGGACCCGACGCCCAAACAATCGGTTCCCACGGCTCCAACAGGCTGCAAAGCCAACGACGCAAAATCCTCCACCCATGAGCAATAAAGTGAGTCAACAGTCCACAAAATTAGTTAAAACTTTAGAGTTGTTTAAATTATGATTATTTGATAAATTTACAACTCCCGTGAAGCGCAGCGTTCATCTGTATGTCTGCACACGGCAGCCATTTTTTCCCTTTTTGGCCGGAACGGCGCTTTGCTGCGAGGGCCTCAATGCCGCTTGCGGCTTTAATAAATTATTATAATCCTTGTAAAGAATTAAATACTGAAACACTGAATGTAGTAAGAGGACCGGAACGGGCAAAGTAGTATGGTGTGGAGATTTTAATGCTCACAGTAATCTTTGGGGAAGTGATCACACAGACATAAATGGCAGAGATGTAGAGGAATTCATAGAAGATAACAGACTGGTGTGCATAAGTAATGGAACAGGGACAAGATATAATATTACAAAGAACACAGAAACAGCAACACATTTAACATTTACCTCAAATAACATCACAGGAATTACACAGTGGGAAGTAATAAACAAAACATCACTTGGCAGTGACCATTATCCAATAATCATTAAAATAGGAAGGGTTGTTCTTAAAGGAAAACCATTTCGATTACCTAGATGGCAATTTAATAAAGCAAACTGGGTCAATTTTCAAGACCTGATTGAAGTTAAATGTGCAGAAATGATTAAAGAAAATATTAAAGATACTGAAGATTTAATGTAAAATTAATATAATTAATACAGACTGCAAATAAAACAATAACTAAAAGTACAGGAAGTAGAATTAAAAAGAATGTTCCATGGTGTGATGAGGATTGTAAAAAATATATTAAAGAAAGAAATAAAGCATTAAAACAACTAAAAGTTCAGCATACAGTTGGAAAGTTAATAGTTTATAAAAGGAAACAAGCAATCGTTAGGAGAACAATAAGAAAGGCAAAAAGAGAATACTGGCATAAATATTGCTCTACCATAGGGAGAGAAACTAAATTATCAGATGTGTGTGGGATGATAAGGAAGATGAATGGAATAACTAGGAAATATGAAATCCCAATAATCAAACATGAAAACACTGTGGCTGTAAACGATCTAAATAAAGCAGAATTATTATTGAAAGCTCTGGTTAAAACACATAGTTCACAAAATATGTCAGCAAATGTTAGGGAGTTGAGGGACAATACATTAAAAGATAATCCAAATATAGTTAACAGAAAACCTATCAATATAGGGAAGATAGACCTACCTATAACGTTATTTGAATTGAAAAGAGCACTTATAAATACTAAACAATCATCATCCCCATGGAAAGATAGTATTTGTTATGATATGCTAAAACATATGGGTGAAAATTATATTAAAGCAATATTGATTTTGTTTAATTTAATTTGGGATAGTGGTAAAATACCAACTTCATGGAAAAATTCAATCATAATAGCAATATTAAAACAAGGTAAAGATCCTTCTAATCCTTCAAATTATAGACCAATTGCATAAACTCACAATTAGGGAAAACAATGGAAAAAAAATAATCACTGAAAGGCTTTATTGTTATTTAGAATTTAATAATCTTTTATCACCAAATCAAAGTGGATTCAGGAAAGGAAGAAATACAGTGGACTCTGTTTTGTACCTTGAGTCTGAGATAAGGAAAGCGCAAGCTAATAAAGAATCAGTTATTGCAGTATTTTTTCATATAGAATAAGCTTACGATACACTTTGGAAAGAAGGTTAATTGATAAAACTGGAAAGACTTGGGGTGAAAGGAAAACTATTTAATTGGAAATGTAATTTTTTTATTTAAAAGAACAACTGAAGTACGAGTAGGAAAGGAATTTTCGAATAAATATATTGTGGAGAATGGTACTCCTCAAGGTAGTGTATGTAGCCCAGTACTGTTCTTAATAATGATCAATGATATATTTGATAAAATAGATCCTGGAATTAATGAACCATTATTTGCGGATGATGGAGCTTTATGGATTTGAGGTCTCAATCTAGAATATATTGGGAATAAAATGCAAAAAGCAAATAATGAAGTTGAAGTATGGCCCAATAAATGGGGTTTTAAGTTTTCAAGTACAAAATTGCAGGTTATCTGGTTTTCTAAAAAACATAAAACTATTTCTTTAAAACTATATGGTCAAACCCTTGAACAGGTTAAGGATGTAAGATTTCTATGTATGATTTATGATGAAAAGTTTACTTGGAAACAACATATTGATAAAGTTTTAATAAAATTCAAGTGTTAACAATATACTACGTTGTTTAGTGGGAAGGGAACGGGGATCAACTACGAAATCATTGATAAATATATATCAATCTCTAATGAGATCAGCAATGGATTATGGCAGCATCAGCTATTTGGCAGCAGCAGAAACAAACATAAAGCTTCTTGATATTGAGCAATCGAAAGCACTTAGAATATGCAGTGGAGCATTTAGAACTTCACCAATTGCAGCTTTACAGGTAGAAATGGGGGAAATGCCTCTAAGAATCAGAAGATTAAAACAAATGTTAGTATATTAGGTTACTGTTAAAGGACATAATCCATCTCATCCAATTCATAATATACTACAAGAATATTGGGGAACATTAAAAAAACAGACATTTATAGTTGCGGCTGGATAGGGAATATAAAAGCTCAGTATGCAGGTTACATTAAATAAATATATGTCCAACAGTTATTGAGGAACTGTGGAAGACTGAGGAAGTCTTTCGGACGAAAGACGAAACGTTTCTACAATTTTTTTTCTTTCTTTTGTTTTTTGAATATCCAGAGGACCAGACTTAGCTTTTTTAGATTTTTCTACCTGGATTATTGAGCATGCATCAGGGTCCAACAGTTATTCTTCCTAGCATTCTTCATTGGGTATTTACTAGTCCGTCTGTTAATCTATCTTTGCACCAGTTAATCAAAAATAAAGGAAAACATACCTCAGAAAAATTTTTAGTGCAACAATTCCTCCAAAAACAATTTAAGAATAAACTTATATTATTTACAGATAGCTCAAAAGATCCAGAATCAGGACATACGGGAGCAGCAGTATACATCCCAAACCAAAATGTACAAATAAAGAAAAGAACAACCTATAACTTGACAGTATACACAGTAGAATTATTAGCAATACTCATGGGTTTAGAGTGGATAGAAAAACATAATGATCAAGAATATGTAATTGCATCTGACGATATGGCATCTTTATTAAGCATCAAATCAAATGACTCAAAAAGAAGACGAATTAACAGGAATTACCACATTCTGTATAAACTAGATGTACGGCAGATATCTGTAGTTTTTATTTGGGTTCCAGCACATGTGGGAGTGGAAGGCAATGAAGGTGCAGACATTCTAGAAAAACAGGCAGTAAAATCTAAAAATATTAATTATGAGAATCATTGTGTGAAGATGACTGTAAAATGATAATAATACATATACAGGTAGCCCTCGGTTTATGGCTGAGTTCCGTTATAACGGCCTGGCCGGATACCGATTTACACTTAAACCGAAACTGAAAGCACATGGCGGCCGTAACGTCTTTTTAAACACGTTTTTTCAATGTAAAACAACAACGGCGTACTTAGAACGCCGTTTTAATGTGTTTCCAAGCGCCGAATTAAAGGTCTCGACGAGACCTTTAATTCGGCGCCATGCACGTCCCCGTAGCTCAAACGGGGGCCGAGCAGCGAGCGTTTGAATATTCGATTTTTGACCGATTTCTATCGCCTGCCGCTCGGTCCCCGTACGGGCTACGAGGACGTGCAGGGCGCCGAGCCATGCAAGTCCCCGTAGCTCGAACGGGGGCCGAGCAGCGAGCCTTTGAATATTCAATTTTTGACTGATTTCTATCACCCGCCGCTCGGTCCCCGTATGGGCTACGAGGACGTGCAGGGTGCCGATGGAAAGGTCTCAACGAGACCTTTAATTTGGCGCCATGCACGTCCCCGTAGCTCAAACAGGGGCCGAGCAGCAAGCGTTTGAATATTTGATTTTTGACCTATTTCTATCGCCCGCTGCTGTGATGACGTCACTGGGGTGGCGGCCGTAAACGCGAAATGCCGTAAACCGATGACGCCGTAAACCGAGGACTACCTGTATGCAATTACATATGTTTGTATGGGCATTGATGTATTTATGTATGATCCAGAATTTGCATGTAAACTTGGGGGCAGAACTGGATAAGCCTTTGCTTCTTCCTGCTCCATTTTCAAACATTTTTGTTTTGTTTGTAGAATATTTTGGTGGAACTATTTACATTTTTATTTATGTTTTGTTGATATGAACTGTTTGAAATGAAATAAATAAATAAAAAATATTAATTTAAGTTGATTTGTCCTTAAACAAATTGTAGTGGCTTATGTAAAAGTTTTTTATAAACATTTACACCACAGTCACTTTCAAAACACCTGATCTTTTCCCAGCAGAAATATGCTACAACTTGCTGCTTTTGCAGATATACATGTATGCAAAATATAGATGGTTCTATAAAAAACATGCAGTGCGAATTTGAAGTAAAAGTTTACAAAACAGTCAAAATTCTTGACATTGCAGCTGATATAAGACAGTGGGACCAGGACTTTGGGCTTGGCCCCATTCCGACTAGTCAGTAGCTCTTCAATCCAATCCAAATTAATCTAGGTTATCTACAACAGATAAGATATAATTGCTCATAACTTTTCCACAAAACCTCATTTAAAAGCATAAAATAACAATACAAGACAAAAAGTTGGTAACAATCAAATATGTTTTAATAAACGGGAACGTTCTCAGTGATTTCTCATTCGTTGTTTTTTCTCTCTTTCAGCAACACTGTTTTCTGTTCAACTGATTGTGCTTGTTTATTTTTACATTATCTTTAAATTTTGCGTATTAATGTTCAGAACTGCCTCTTGTTTAGTATATTTTACTCCTTCGGCAAACCTTGTGAGTATTGTCAGCATGTGATATAAATGAAGGGCTTGTCTCTCACTTTGATCAGCATAAATGCTGTTCATGCCAACTATTAATATTTTATGCAAAGCAGCTTAAGAAGTCTCTGTTCCATCTTTGCTGGCTTAATTACCGATCTATTTCCAACCGAAGAGGTCAAAACAGAGAAGCTTGAGTCAGTGAACTGATCCCAGTCTTCCCAGTATGTGTGAGTTGTTTTGCTGTATAGTGGCAGACTTAAATTCATGGCCCACTGGTTGGAAAGAGGTTGACCTGTGCCAGCCAAAAGACACACTCCTGTAAAATGAAGAGTGTGACAGTTCGGTGGACATTTGCATCACTCAGCTGATAAATCAGATTTAAAGGTTCTTTAACCGCAGCGAGGCTCCCTCACAATCTCAAAACAAATCACCGTGGGATGACTGACCACGTGCGACAAACCCACCCATGCATGGGCCAAGCAAAATACAACAGACACACGGACATGCAAACACACACCTCTCCCTCATTCTTGTGCACGGACTCGTGACTCAGAAGGCACAAACGTGCATGCAGTCTCGTCGGGATGATCGAATGAGAGAGCGGCGTGTGAGCGGCGTGTACCTGTGACTGGGAGGCTGTACTCACCGCTCCCCCGTTCAGGATCATGGTCATCTCTGTAGGCTGGTAGACATTGCTGCGGAAGGGAGCACTGGGCCTGGCACCAGTGTTACTGTTGTGTTGCCCAGCACCACCACCACCACCACCGCTTCTCAAGCCTGGTTTGAAATGGACAGAGAAGCCAACAGAGATTACTCATCTTCTCATCACTTCACTTTTTTCCCCGAGTGAAGAAACACTTCCTACACGGCAGAAATTTTGTCCTATTTCTAGCTTCTATGGCTTCGTATTTGAGTGCTTCTATTCCTCATGTTGGCCTACATTCTTCCTACAAGCTATCCACAAAAATTACACGCTTGTGCTTTTAAAACCTTGCAGTACCTGCAGTGTTCTCATCGTTGTAGCCATAACCCTGGTTCTCCACAAACTGCCGGTGAGAAAGAGGGATGTCTTCGTCAAAGCTCGTCTCTCTCATCCGTGTCGAGTTCTGGGACGTGTCGAAGTAGTCTGGGGCGGTTGGTTGTGGTGGGGGTCTCAAGCAGATGTGGGATTCAGGAATGGCATGAAAGATCAGCAGCAGCCAGCCCTGAGCCACCAAAGCTATTGCCAGAGCTGGGTCATTCCACTCAGGAGACCTGCCAAGCCAGGCGTTGCCGTACAGATAGAAGCCCATCCATGCCACCCACAGCAGTAGAGACAGCAGGCAGGTCACCAGCAGCCAGACTGCGCTGCAACGCCACTGACGTGTCTTCCCGCACAGGCCCAAAGAAGCGGCAATCATCGCGGCTAGTAGCAAGGCCACCACATAGCTGCAGGCTAATGAGAAGTCTAAAGGCAGGTACTGACATGCAGCTCTCCCCTCCCTCAACACGGTCAGAAGTAGCCACTCGGCTGCGATGATGCCCTGCACAGCGCTCAAACCCAGCGCCAGGCCTATGAGCGCACAGCCACTGGGGCTTCGATGCTCCCGGCCCAGCCTGTGCAGGCGGACGCCCTGAACCAACAAGCAGGAGAAGCAGACAGCAAAAAGGAGGCCCCACAAGGCCCTGCGGATCAGACAGAGAGACTCGTCCTGCTCAATCAGGTAAACAAAGCTGAGGCCGAACAAGCCGATGACGCCCAGGAGCAGCAGGAGGATGGGTCCCACGCCACTGCACTTCTCGCCTTCGTTGATGCGCCGTAAACGGCACAGCAGGACTAAGGCAAGTAAAATGGCAGTCAACGTCCCACCGGCAGCCACACATTCGACAGCTACACCCCAGATGGAGTCCAGGTCACACAGGAGGGTGTAGGGACGCCCGAGGCCCCAACCGCAGCCTGTCGGGAGCGTCTCGAATTCCGCCAAACTTTGACCACTGGCGTGTAGAGCAACAGTGACGAGCAGCAGAAGGGCAGGTGGAAACGCCATCTCTAAGAGAGAAACAGAAAGAAGACAGGCAGAACAAGGGACAGAGAGCAGAAATGAAGGGGAGGGGAAAAGAAGAGAGAAAAGACAATGAGTCATAAATGTTTGGAAAGCTTCAGAGCTGAGCTGTCAGTCATTCCCACATCATCTATCTGCGAAACAACAGACAATCAGGCACTGAATTCTTTCTGAACGCAGAAACCAAACACATCCTGCTCCACCAACAGCAGCTCGTAACCATAGATTTCAAAACGACAACCCCCACACACAAAAAAACCTCTCCCAACTCTATAAAGAGCTCAAATCAGCAGCCTTTCATTTACTCACTGTGGAAGGTCAAAGAAGGTACATACTTTTTATTTTTTTGGTCTCGTTGCAAGTCACAATCAAAAACGTGGAAAAAGATGTGGAGCAGTTCGAGTCACCATCAGGCCTCCAACAAAGTGAGACAACGAATAATACACACAATCAATGTGCCCAGAGCAACACTACAAATAGGCGTGTGCAAAGTTTGAAGTGTCTCAGTGAGAAGAAAACACACATCAGAATAAAATCAGTGTTTTTATCATTTTCCTCATCCAGGGTTATTCATGCAGCTGTGACACAGACGCACAAAGTTTATTTTAACTTGTGGGCTTTGCAGCAACGATCTGTGCTGTCGTCTCACCTGACAAGCTGCGTGTTTTATGGGAGGCTGATGTGTATTTAAAGGCACACAAACACATCCCTTTGCCAGACTGCTGTCACAAAGCTTTCAGACATTCTTTTCAAATTGTCTCGATCTTTTTTTTTTTTTTTTTTTTTTTAAACAGTCGACTTTCACAAAGTTCTTTCCTTCCTCTTCATGCTTAAAGCCAAACATCAAATTGTTAGTCACAGGGAGCTTTAGCCTCAGCATAATTTTAACACGACGGATTTAACAACCTCCACAAATAGTCTCCACAAGAGTATTTACATAGCGCATAAAGGACACTGGATATTCTGGGCTTCGTGTTCTCGCTATTAAGTCGGGGTGAGTTACACTGTGACACTGTTTCAGGATCAGATGCAGCAACCTGCTCTCACTGGTGTGTACCTCATTAAATGTAAAATGGAGGTTTAACTGGGAGACTGAGAACAAAACAGACAGAATTTTTATTTTTTTTATTTTTGTAGGAACAGAAAAAATAAATAGAAAAAGTTTACTGTACAATACTCACAGATCGCCTTTGATTTGTTACATTTAAGTCTTTTTACAGTGAGTTTCAGCTGCAGGTTTGAGCCCATGGCAGCATCAGGAAGGGTATCTGGTGTAAAACCAAACTTTTCTTGAGTTCACTTTTTTTTTTAGCTATTGGCTTGCAACTTTACTGGTCAAGTTTTTGAGCTTCAGCCTCCATGGCTGACCTTTGAGCAGCGGAGAAGCAACTTTTTCCAGAATCAAACTAAAGTCTGAAATAAAGCTCAAAGTGCAGGAGTGCACCGGAATGAAATTCAACTGCTCTGCTGCGTCATCGCTGAATGCGTTAAACAGCTTCCTTTTCTGTCTAAATTTAGATAAGTCAGTGTGTGCAGGACATTTGTCTAGACGACATCAATATTTCCAACTTTAACATACATCCACATCAAATGTAGTTAAACAAAGGAAGTTAAAAAAAGTATAAATTTACCTCCTTAAATTAGAGCATTGAATTACAAGATATTTTTCATTTAATGGTCCTTATTAATTAAATGCTTTTGATGTGTGTCCTGGGTTGGAGAGCGACACCCTGCACAATCCTTTGCCTGTCTCCATGCTCCTGTCTCCAGATTGTCCTTCTGTCATTTCCTGCCTCGATTCCTGCAGCAGCTGTCTGATACAGCTGAGCGTGACTTACAGAGTGATGACTCACCAGTTTTTTGCACATTCACCTGATAAAGTGGCACAGAAGCACCTCTGGCTCCTGCTTTTTGACCGACTCGGTGATGGTTTTTCTCTCACATCCCTAACAAAGATGGTTGCACATCACTGTTAAATTTGAGCACGAACGCAGAAGACCGAGGAGACGAAAGGCGAAAAGTTCACTCGCTTAGCTTGAGCAAATCGAAGAAATTGCTCCTCCTTTATCGTTTTGTGTTTCTTTGTACGTTCTGATGACAGAACCAATAAATCCATAAAGTGGAGTCAAGTGCACAAGAAGCTGGACGCTCACGTCCTGAGCACTGGTGACTTTTTGACTCCTCCATCCTGTCCCTCCCCTCTTTTCTCAGTTGCATGGGCTGCTTTTCACATGTGACTTGGCAGACTGGTGAGCCGGACGCCGCCATAGGCCACGCACATGGTCACATGATCAACATGCACGCAAAACCCCACACTCCACGCAGTATGACACTGTTTTCTAACTGAGTGGCATTAAAAGGGGAGAACGACAGGGAGGGCCTCTGGCATTTTGCTTTTGCGCAACACAGAAAGGATGCTGTCACCGTCTCCACGACACCCTTCTGTCTTTCTAGTTTCTCTCGCTGTCACTCCCACTCTGTGTATCCATTTCTGTTCCCCGTTTAAAACTTGGTATTCTGATATATTTCCATGCCGCTCTTCCTCAGTAGCTCCATCCTGATCTCTCTGCTACATCTCACATCTTCTCCTTCCTTTCATCCCCACTGTCGAATCCCCAAAACACTCCTCTTGCTTCCATTCTGGGTCTTCCTCCTCCTCCTTCCCCTTTGCCTTTATTCTCGTTGTGTTTCTTATGTAAGAGGGTGAAGGATCCAGCTCAGGCCAGTTCTGCTGCAGGGTTGCTGTTACCCAGACTTCCTCTTCCTCAGTACCAGGAAGCCATCTAAGGTTGTATGTTCTGCACCTTACAAGGCTGCAAAGCTCTGTTCTCCATAAATCACTTGCTCCGTAAGAGCTGCTTTTGTTTATGTGCATGTAAAAATGCATGCGTTTGAGGGCAACACAGAGTTTGCAACAGCGTCCACACACAACAAGATCGTGAC
>JARVGQ010000474.1:18557132-18568193 GCA_031762355.1 Hypsolebias martinsi | reverse complement strand
AATGAGTCTTCGAGGCTCAATGTGACTTATCTGTTTAAATAAAGGTTGAATGAATGAATATCAGGTATTAGGGAAGGTCCTACAGTGACTTTTTTCATTGCAGGTACCAAGGAGAGGCAGATGGATTAATCGGACTGGGAGAACCCCAGGTCGACCTGAGAATCAATGTTGGTAAGTTTAGTCTTTATCATTTGACAACAAAACTACAGAAACATTTCCAGCAAGCTCAAGCGGAAACATCTCCATGAGAGACTAAGGGTGCCTTCACACCAGCCCCGTTTAGTGCACTTTAATCAAATTCTAGTCCATTTGCCTAGAAAGTCCGGTTCGTTTGGGGAAGTGTGAATGTGCAATCGAACTCTGATACAGACCAAAAAAGCTAACTCTGGTCCGCCTAACTAAATCCCGGTTCGGTTGAAGTGAACTCTGGCACGGTTCAAATGCATTGTGAATGCAAGCGGAATGGAGACCGCTCCAAAAGCAGGAAGTGGACTACAGTGGAGGGCATTGTGTGTAAATACAACCAAAACAACACGCATTTCGCATGAATCCTAAAAACACTAAAATTTGACGCCACTCCATTTTTATTTTCATTTCCAGAAGTAAGTTGCGCTCAGTGTCTTCTTCAGAGGTTTTCGTGTCATTTTCTTCAGTAGTTCCTGGTGCAGCACCACCACAGGCGAAGGGAGGAACAGGTTGGCTCGACTGACTCTCACAGTGTGAACGCGAACCGCACCAGCTGAGAATGTAAATAAATGTTCTGATTTTTGGTCTCCAATCAAACTGAGTCTACCGGAATATCAGGTGTGAAAATAACCTAAAGGACCTCTGCCAAAACCCTGGTGACAATCTGCTCTCTCAGCTCACCTGAAAAACAAAAAACAAAACAGAATCCTCACAAGATTCTAAAGTTTCCTTTTCATACTGATGTGATCATAGAAAGCTTTCAAAACAATAAACAAACATCTCCATACGTCATCAGTTGATGACGTGTTTCTTGGGTATAACCTTTACCTCCAGTTTATTGTCTCTCCGCCATTCACAGGATAACAATGACGGAGTGACGATGAAGAGCCATGCAACACCACCGTCTTTGTCTCTTTACTCGAGCACGGCCTCGCAAAAGAGTTTACAATCCCAGCTTCAAGTCTCCAACATATCCAGTCAGTCCATCCTAAACATTAACTGAACCTTCCTCATAACCTCTAACCAGCTTTAAAAAAAAAGAAAAACATGGTTTGGACCTAACAAATGTAAAAAGCACACACAGTTGTGCACGCGGACACAAGAGCCACATGCATACCAGCTCGTCAACCCAGAAACAAACAAGAGTTTGTTTTGCAACTTCAGGATTTTCTTATGTAACTAAGACTCCTCCAGGGAACAAAATGTTTGCTGGAGGAGCTAAAATGATCCTGCGTGATCACCTGATAAGGTACAGTACAGGGTGTTGTCATCACCGCACGACAAGTGATTCCGAGTTCAGAACAATTCCACTTTTAACACAGAACATCAGGTGTGGGTAAAAAAAATACGAACATTTTGAAACAGATTTTGGTTCACAGCTCACTCCATTGTATATTGTTTATTTGATTTTTTTTTTTTTTCAACCTTTATTTAGACAGGCTAGCCTCGTTGAGCCACGGGGACTCATTTACAAGAGGGACCTGTTGCACTCACACCTAGGGTCAATTTAGAGTTACTATTCAGCCTAACATGCATGTTTTTGGACTGTGGGAGGAAACCGGAGCACCTGGAGAAAACCCACGCATGCTATGATGGCCATCTTGAATCAAGTTGACTCCAAAATCAGCTAATTAATCAGTTGTGGATGAGCCAATGATTACTTTAACCCTAACCTATGTTCACTGACTTATAAAATAGATTGCTAACGGTGCAGACAAACATCCCTACACAGATACAGGCTAAAACATTATCCCTCTGTCTTCAGTAGCAAGCAATACATTTTTTTTTATGTAATACAATATAATTAAATAAGAAATCCAATAAAATGATAACACAAAAGTTCAAATGTTAAACAGACTGTGACAAGTGATGGATACAAATAAAAAAGCTTAAAGTTTTATAAAAACAATCCGAAATTTGAAAAAAAAAAAAAAGTTAAAAAATTAAAGGCATTTACATAATTGCCCTTATGTCCTGATGCATGCTCAATAATCCAGGTTGAGAAATCAAACAAGGTTGAGTCAGGTCCTCTGGAAGGATTATCTGTTAAAACGTTTAATCTTTTATACAAGACTTCTTCACTCTAGCGCTGGAAGCAAACTCAGTCTTACAAGCAGCACCTTCTCATGGTGGATCAATTAGTTTGTTGGTGACAGCCAAAACTAGTTGTTCGTGTGGAAAAGGAGGACCATCAGCCTTCAGTCTCATGCATGATCGTTAGTGCACTGATGGCCACTTGCTACTCACAGATGGCTGAGTGATGCAATAACAGCATTGTAAAAGGGTGAAGGTTGGACACGGGGGCCTCTAGGTTATCTCACAAAGATGGCTTCCTTCACTACGCTCTCAAACCAGCATTCCTCTCTATCAATGATGTGAACATCTTCATCCCTGAAAGAGTGACCGCTGGCCTGGAGATGAGTGTAGACCACAGAGTCCTGATCTGATGATGTTGCTCGTCTGTGCTGGGCCATTCTTTTGGCCAGTGGATGTTTAATTTCTCCAATGTAAAACTGATCACAGCCCTCCTGACACTGCTGGGGGACTGTAACGTTGTGATGGACCAGTCTTTGCCGTAATGTATTTTGGGGTTTAAAAACCAATGGGACATCATGTTTAGAAAAGTCTCATTTTCTCTGAAACTCCCACAACATACGGAATGACCCCTGGACTGGGTTCCTCCTTTTCACCTTATGGTTGGCTGGAGTCCTGTTTGGGTTTCTTATCTGCTTTCAGGAAGGTCCACTTAGGTTAGTTACATTGCTCCAGGGCCTGTCATGAATGGGATTTCTCCTGATCCCTGACGTTAGTGGGGACGCTGTCCACTCTGTGGTACAGAGTCCCAGTGACTCCTATCTTGTGTTTCATTGGGTGATGGGAGTCAAACCGCAAGTACTGGTCTATGCGGGTGGGTTTGCAGTACACATCAGTTTCCAAATGTCCTCCATCTGAGACTGAGACCTCACAGTCCAAGAATGCTAACATGCCATCTTTTACGTCTTCTCTTATGGACTTTAGACATATATTTATCCATAGAGTTCATGTGATCAGTGAAATGTTGGACTTCCATCAAAATACCTGAAGCAATGACTCTGTCTGTGGTGTCCTTGAAGGAGATGTCAGTGGCTTCTGTATAAAGGACGAAATGTTTCAAAAAAGAAAAATCTGTCCAGAGGACCTGACTCAACCTCGTTAGAATTGCCCTTATGTTTGCTGAAGGAAAGGGAAAGGCAGTCTGAGAGTGTCGTCATTGTATGTTCCCATACAATGGTGAAATTAGTTCTCTGCATTTAATCCATCCCACCTGAGATACACCCAGGTGGAGCAGTGGGCAGCTATGTAAGTGCCCGGGGAGTAGTTAGGGACTGGGTGTCTTGCTCAAAGATACCATGACATGTAGGTATGACTGAGAGTCGAACCGCAACTTCCTGCACCCACAGCCAGCACCCGCTCATATGTTCCCTACTGCAGGTGGTGGGGCCAACAGGAAGGCAAACCCATGTTGCTCATGTGAGCTGAGCCTGACCGGTGGGTACAGACCAAGTCACTAGGCGCTCACCAATGAGCCCATCCCCCAGGTCTGGCTCCATGGTGGGGCCCCCAGCAACCCACATGCGGGCAAGGGACATCGAGTTCCTTGTTTTTGTCTTTGTCTAAACAAGTGTTTTGAATCGCTCTTTGTCTGGCCTGTTGGACCAATCTGGCATGGGAGAACCTACCAGGGGCTATTACATTTGCCCCTGACATAGCTCATAGGATCATCCAAACATGCACAAACTCCTCCACCACGATAAGGTGGCGATTCAAGGATAAATTATTTATTTATTTATTTGCTGGTGTATTGTTCCTGTTCAAGATCATGAGAAGCTGGTGCTTATCTTCAGCAGTCATTGGATAAGAGGCGGGGTACATCCTGGACAGGTCTAACAGAGAATCAGTTGAGACAGACCACCATGAACATGAATGGTTGTCTGTCTTCTGCTTCTGTGTCAGTTAGGTGGTTAATATCTATCTTCATCTTGTGAGTTATCCTCCTCTATCTCACTCGGTCTTCTTTAACTAATGCTGTAGGAATGCTTTTTAAAAAAGATTTACACTGTTCACGGGTCTCAGGCCAAGGTTCGATCCTGCAACCTTCTCACTGAAAGGTGACAGCTCTCCATCTGAGCCACCATACTGATTAAAAAAATACACATTTAAATCCTTAGGAAGTCTATTCTTTTTATTTTCTACCACCATTATTCGGTGCAGAGCCTATCCCAGCAGTAAATGGGCGAGAGACCCATTTACTATCGCAGGACAGGTCACCAATCATTCACAGATCCACACATCGAGAATCACAAACATACATGCACACATGCACACACACACACAGAACAAGAGAGAGAGAGAGAGAATTTAGTTACCAAGGAACATACCACATATTTTTAGGAAACTGAAGTGCTCAGAGAAAATCCTCACAACACACACACACACATACACACACACACACACACACACACACACACACACACACACACACACACACACATACACACAGTGGGCAGTTGGCACTATTGCAGTTCATATGAGTGGTGCTTTTTAAACCTGTGCATATCTCTTTTACATTACACAGTCGTGTACACAGATGTATATAGTTTTTTGCACATGTAACTGGAAGCAGCAGATAGCTGTAGCATTTCCAGTCCAGTCTGGGCCATTTGCTTCAAATATTTTGCAACGTCAGTGCTGCTATAAATGCCCATAATAACCATTTAATTCAAACTAACATTGATACTGTTAGCTATAAAACAGCTATACAAGTCTGTAAAACCCTGTTTGCCTCAACACTTCTGAGATTTTTTTTTTTAGAATAAAATTGTTTCAGATGGCTGCTATGCACTTTGAATCCACTCAGTCTAGCTGATAGCTCATCAAATGGTCTGAATGTAGCTATATTTCACAAAACTGAGATTGATCAAAGAGCTACAGCAGGTAAGATATTAATTGTTTATATTTATGCAGAATCCCACTTATACTGCTTTTAGGATGGTTGAAGGTGAAGCAGTTAGAGGAAGGGCCATTCCGTTTGGCCGCGCTTTGTTTTATGTTGTATTTTTTATTGTTTTACTGCTATCTTTTCTTTATGCCTTTTTAAAATAAAAAATAAAAAGTAAATAATGCATACATTACTACTGCAGCCACAGTCTCTTTCCATCCACATCACCTGGATAGCTTTAGATAGATAGATTTAGACAACAGGGTGAAAATGACCCCATCTTTCCCAGTTGATGGAAATTCCTCCACAAAGCTGCACCGGATGCTTCAGACCTCCTTCTCCATCCAACTTAAGCAGTTGTCTGATAAACCGGTGGTGGGCACGCACAGGTGAACAATTATGAAGTAAATATTTCATGCTGAGGTAGGAAATCAAAGCTGTATTCAAATCATGAAACTATGAATCTTCCTGCTGAAAATATCTTACAAATCAGTCAGAGTAATATTTTTATTATCACATCATTATACTTTGCTGTCATGTCTGTATGTTTTGTGATGTTTGTGTCTACTTGTGATTAGGCCTGTCACGATAACAATTTTTTTCTGGGCGATTGTCTCAGAAATTATTGCGATGAATTATAATAAGTTTGAAATTTGACAATAATTAGTAATTATTGTCAAATTCAAGAGGAAATGGGTTAATTTGTTTTGAGTGTAGTACCTTTTTTGACCACCGGATGGTTTGTATAAGATCGTTTGATGTGAAGGATGGATAGTGAGGGAGTTAGCAGCGTGTCTAAGACAAATGGGAGGGAGGCCCCTTGACGTGACATGGGCCGTCTCTCCTTCCTTTTTTCCTGGTTCTCAAAATGGCGAACCGTGAATTTTGGAGCTTCGACAAGACAGAGGTTTTTTTTTTTTTTTGAGGTCGGTCTGTTAGCTTAGCTTGTAGCCTAGCTTCTCATCTTAGCTGCTTTTAACGAGTCAAAAACGTGATTTTGGACGGTTAAAACGGGTTTTAAATAGAAGGGGAGGAGTCAGTGAAGAGCACCGGAGTTGAGCATTTTATCATCCAGTGTCTTCAGTAGAAAACAATAATTTTCATTTAGCATGCGATTCATTGATTTATTGTTTATTGCGAGAGGCCTACTTTTGATTATTTTTATATGATTCTCTGATCCAGTGCTTCCAGTTTCCCCAGTGTTTCTCTTTTCATGTAGTCAGCTCCATCTCCTCCAACTCTCACCTGTTCCTCGTCGTCTTTCCCCACGCCATTGTGTCTCGTTAGTGTCCCTTGAAGTTCAGCATCTCTGTGTTTCCACATTGTCCGTAGACTGTGCTTCCCACAGACTGTCTTGTTCTGTTCCTTGTAAGTTCTGCTGCCTCGTCACCTTTTGTTTTGAGTTTTATGTTTAATAAAAAAATATCTTCGAGCCCCCCGTGTCTGTTCGCATATGGGTTCAACGCCATGCTGATCGTGACAATTTGCTATAACATCATGAAGCCTACAAGTACAGATATTGGCTCATGAAGGTTTTAAGTCTTAAACTGGTGCTGAAAAGCAGGAGGCACTACTCTTGAATGGGTCTTTTACAGCTCGCAGCCACTTTTGAAGAATCACTTTTTTCTGTTCGGCATTTCTCTGTGATCAATTGACGTCATCCGGCTATATTTTATTTAACACATAATTGTTGTTCTCCCCTTCCCATGTCCCTTGCAGCTCATTTGCTCACATGTTGGAGAAAAGATTTAGGAGCATGTGATTTCTCCTTTCCACTCCACTCGCTCATTCCCACGTCTAATTCAAGTGGCAAAAAAAAAAAGGCCATTCATTACCGGGGCAGTTTCTGTGATCGATTCTTCATCTCATACAGTGGCTAGCTCATAAAAGATCAAGACGTCATAAATTAACTTCTGAGGTGTAAAGATGAACCATTTCCCTCTTTTGTGATCTCCTGCTTTTTACTGTACATGACTGGTTTTCCTCCCCAAAAAACCTGTTCCTTTTTTTATTTTTTGGTGTAAAACTACCTGCCCTGAGGTCTGTATAACAGCTCAAAAGATGTCTTTTCAGTGATATACTGTATCTCGCTCAGACAGCAGAGAGTGGCTCTGATTCTTCAAACCTGTGGAGAGGTGATGTGCTCTGATAGTGCTGAGGAAGCACAGCTGACAACTTTCTGAATGGACATAATGTTGGACTGTGCGCATGCCAAGACTGCTTTGATGCAGACTTTCTGCACAAGTAGCAAATCCAGAAAGCCTGAGGCGCTTTGAAACACAATTCATTACATAATAAGTAATGAGCCTCGTGCACTGGCAAAAATGAATTAGTTATATGACATATGAATTAGTTATGGGGTATGAAGGCGAGATGTGAAGGAAGCTCTAAGATGATAGAAATCAGTTGTCTTACTGAGTTTATTAGCACATTAACTTGATTTTTTTTTTCTGCAGAACACTTCTGGATGCTATTGTATGTAACACAAAGAGCTTTTTAACTCTATCAGGAACAATCTGCTGTGCAAAAATTAACCTGAAGATAATACTGACGTGGCGATTGTTCTTTTTCTAACTCATCTAACTCAACCACATGGGTTGTTTTTATGCAACACATTACAACCTGCTTGAGGAATAGTTAAACTCCTGTAGTCATGAGAACAACAGCACTTGATGTGTCAAAATGGTGCCTTTTGACATCATTGTGATTTTCTGCAAATGATGCAATTTAATCTCAAATAGGCCCATTTTAAAAATATATATTTTAAATCTAAATTGTCTTAAACTAATCTGAAAAGCGATGTGGGTCTATTTATGTGACACCGTTGCATATTCTACACCTAAGAGTCATTTTAGTTTGAACCAATTGACGTTACAGTATTATTTGAAGGAATGTGTACTTGCTGTCTTTCATGCAACAGTTTTAAATTACAATCATAAAATATTGATAAATGACAAAGTTTCAGACATTTTGGTCAAAGCTTGTAAATAGCGTTATGCTTAATCTCATACAATACCACAAGATCTTGATCCATCTGTTGGCACTCGGCTTATATGTCAGGAATTATACTGCACACACAAAAATGGCTCAGTATTTGGGAAACGGAGTTCTAGACATTTTTTGGCTGATCAAGGTTGATAAATTGTGGTGGCCCTCTTACATAGTGTTAATTTCAAAACATTTTCAGGAGCAGATATTTATTTAATGACTTTTCTCTGAAAGTTTCATTAAAATCCTTGCAGAAGTTCACGAGATAATTGGCTAACATAACAGATGAACACACACACACCGAGGCAAAATTATTGTGTGTATTTCACCTTTCGGCAGCAGGTGATAATTAGTGTTTTTGTTGGGTTATATCATTGTGAAGTATGCAACACCTTCTGGTCTCCTTGGCAACAATAAATTAACAGATGACATTTAGCTCGTCTTTAATGATCTGAACAGTTTGAGTGGTAAGAAATGTTTATTTTGACCAAGCATTTTATTAAAAATAGTCTTAATAGTTTGTTTTCTGTCCAGTACAACATGTTAAAAATTATGGACTATGCAGCTTATGATTTTTTTTTAAATGTTGTGCTCATTGTTTTACTTAAAATAAAATCTATTTAAAAGGTAAACAGAGCCTCTCTGGGCGTAACTCAAATATTGGTTAAGACGTGATAATGCAATTTTATTTTCTTATTTATTTTACAATGAGAATTTCTCATTTTGCCTCAAGGATTTGCCTGAGACCATAGATTTCATCAGTTGCTATTAGTTCTGGACTTTTGTTTATTGCAAATACATCATTTATAAGGAGGAATAGTTAAATGTTTCTCACGTGTCTGCACGTTACAGTGAACGAGGTGTGTGTGTGTGCTTGTGTGTGTGCGCGTGTGATCAAAAGCAACTGTCAGGTAGATGAATATATAATCAATCAAGTTGTGAAAAGACTCGTGACAGCAGAGACACCGACATGAAACAAACGTGCACTCTGTCCTTCTCCTCAGTCAACTCCCTCCTTTTATCTTCACTCATCCTTCACGTCTGTCTCCTCATCAGTTTGATTATCTCCCTCTTTGTGTCTCCCTCCTCGAACACCTCCTCAGCCTCCCACCTGCAGCCCCTCCTCTTTTCCTCCCTCTCTCCTCCCCTTTCCTCCTCCTCCTCCTGCTGCACTCCTCTCAACTCGCTTTCCCCCCCACCAGCTCGCACACTCATGCAGCATCCTCCCCTCACCTCTTCTACCTTCACACTCACCTCCTCATTCCACCCTCTCTCCCGTCTCCTCATCGCCTTCCTCTCCATCACCTGCTAACACTCATTATTTCTCGCCTCTCCTCGTGTGTTGTCTCTCCCTCCTCCATCTCTTCCTGTTTTCCCCTCCTTCCCTCACACAAACACGCTTTGCTTGTCTTTGAACGTGCACACATGCTTATTTTGATTGGCACCTGAGGACAGACCACCTCTCCTCCAAACCGGCTATGGTTTGACTTGCCTGGCCAGACTTCTTGACACTGAGCTCAGCTGAGGAAGAGGACAAGGAGAAAACCCATGGAGCCCAGTCACATCTTCCCTGCTTTCCCCCATAATGGGAGCACTGGGAGCCTGGGGCAGAATCCCTCCGAGGTCGCTTGGGGATGTCCCCTCGGACCACTGCCTGTCATCTATTACAGCGTCCTGCTCTGTCTTGGCCTGCCGGGTAGGAGATGTGCTCCTGCACAAATGCATTGCTTATCCCATGTCAATCTGCACATGTGGTGTATTGTTGGTTTGCAGGAGTTATGTGTTGCATTTTGATTCATGTTGCCCTTGTTTTAAAGCCTGTGTCTTGTTGCTCTGCGGCTCCTGAGTGTCATGCACACATATTGCTGATTTGTCATTCTGACCTTGTGGCTGTCTGTCACGCATGCATCCATACGCTGTGTGTATTTGTGTCTGCTCGCGCTTGGCTGGCGTTTTTACGTTCATTTCAGATGTAAAAGAAGACCAGCAACAAATGTGCACAGAACACTCTGACACAGTGCTGATGTGTGCGGACGCATGAAAAGTTTCGTGAGTAATGATTCGGTTCGACCGTGGGACAGGTGTGTGTTACGTGTGGCGTTCGGTTCTGTGACCTGATCCAGTGGCAGCGCTGTCTTTAGATTTGAGTGATTAGTCCATCACAGTCACTGTAAGACACGTTTACTGCCTCCGCCTCGCTGCGTGATCTATGAGCAGTGACCTGGTCTCATGCAAGGACGCAAAGCTGTGTGTGAGTGGGGGGTGGGTGGGGGGAGGACAGACATAAAGACAATCATAGAAAACCTGGAGGTCAAACGAACGAGAAAATGTCCCGATGCCGAATCAGAGACCGGGTTTCAGACGATAGCCTTGCAGACAGATTCCCCAAAAAGCTCAAAAGCAGATTTAGTCTGTGTTATTTTGTGTGTTCGTGCAACGATTTTAAACGTCATTTATTCCCTAAAATGACTTGGCCTGATTGCTTTCCCCTGATAAAGACTAAGAAGGGGGGTGCTATCAACAACGTAAGCTGTTCTGGGTTCAAAACAAATCTGCAATGCAAAGTGAAGTGCTTTTGTGTGCCAAGACTGCAGTTGCTCTTGAGATTTGCTTGTCTTGTGAAAGCAAAAGTCTCTCCTCTTGGTCAAATCTCACCTAATTATTTCTCTTGGATTGCAGATGCAATGTACCCCGCTGCTGTTTCCTTGACTCTGCTGCTGAGCTGTCTTTACAAATGGGATCCAAGCTGTTTGTTAAATCGCAGAGCAAAGACAGAACCCAAGAGATTGAGTACAGCGAGCTGATACTTTGTAGTGACTTGTTCATTCATTATCAGTGGCGCAAAAAGCCGGTATGCAGTGTATGCAACGCATAGGGGCGCTGCACTACAGGGGGCGTCAAAACCGTCT
>JARVGQ010000474.1:18389930-18406752 GCA_031762355.1 Hypsolebias martinsi | reverse complement strand
ATTTAAGCTTGTTCTACCTTTTCAGCTTGCTTTTTAGCTTTTTTTTTTTTTTTAGCTAATTTCAGCCGTTTTTCAGATAAATTCAAGTTTTTCATGTTAATTTCTGCTACTTTCAGCCTAAGTAACTTTATGCTAATTTCACCTTTTTCCTTTCATATTTTTCTGCTAGTTTCAGCTTTTTCTGCTCAGCCACTATTTAGCTCTTTTGGTGCTAATTTTAGCTTTTACAGTTAATTCCACAATTTTTTTTTTTTTTAGCTCATTTCAGTTTTTTCTAATCCTTCGGGTTAGCTGCTTCCTGCAATCATGCAAGACAAATATCACTTTTGTTTCTTTGATCCTTAAGTTATGTATAATTTACAGTGATTAATTCTGAGGGAAAAAAGGTGTATTTTGGTGACTGAAAATAATTGCTTGTAATTATTTCTTTGGTACAATTAGGTAAGATCCAAATAAAATAAAATTAATATAAATTGGAAATTTTAGAATATCTAAAATATTTGGAATAAACGGTCAAATGCTTTAAAATAGTTAATTAATAGTTTGTCATGTTAGAATATATATTTCCACAATTTAAAACATTTATAAATTCATATGGTTTGGTTAAGCAATTTAAAAGCATTTAAAACTAAACTATCTGCATTTTATTTGTTTTCCAAGGTTTTCAACTTGAAGCTGCAGACACTTTAAAAATAATAAAGATGAAGTGAGTTGAGCCTACTGTACGTCTACTTTCTCCCTGGATCTTTCATGTCAGACCTGCACTGGTTCAAGAATAGACTTGACAGTCATTCAGTCATAATGTTGACTTCAAACAGTATATTTTGAATTACGTGTATTTTTTATGGCACACATTTTTATTGAAATAGTTTTATTAAGGTTGTGCAATTCCAATATTTGTCGGCTTGTTTTTCTATATTGATGCTGAGTCAAACGAGTTTAATCGTCACTAGCATTATGTATTTTTTTTTTTTGCCATATTGCTATACCAATACCTAAGCAGACCCTGATCATGTTACTTCCACCTCAGGAGGTGTCAGCTATATTGGACTCGTCACTTCACCACTCTTCCTACACTCATCGCTCTGAAACGAAAAGTAAAACCATAACATGACTTCCATATTAAACAGGTGTTAATTCCACACACTGGTCTGTATTATGTACGCATGCAGAATTGTTCACAGGGTAACTAAATGCTGTGCATTTTTTAAAATTACATTTAACGTTTACTTTAAAATTAAAGAAAGAACAGCTCAGATTTCATCCTCCAGAACCACCCTTTTTTCATTAAAACTTTTCCAACAGATTTGTTTTACTCCTAGTTTGGGGTCAAACCTAATCCATCCATCGGCTGCAGCTGATCTAAAGCTCAGTCATGGAGGCAACAGGTTTAAGAAGGAAACCCAGACATTACTCTCTCCAGGTTCTGGGGGATCCAAATGTTCTCGGACCTAAGATACCAAATCCCCCTAGCAAGTTCTGAGTGTCCCAGAGAATCTTCTCATTCAAAAATTTCAAGACACTCAGGGACAATCTCAGCAGACTCCTTTCACTAAAGAGGACCAGCAGTTCTACCTTGTGCTCCTCACCTCATCTTCAAAGCTGGGCCCCACCAGAGTCCACTTCAGCTACTTGTACCCAGGATCACAATCCATTATTCATATCTCATGACCATAAGTGAAGATTGGAACAAAGAAATTGAGACTTTAGCCTTTTGGCTCACTTAAACATTGTTCAGTCAGGTCATCTGGACGGTTCCTTGTTGAGATGTTTTGTCCTCATTCTAAAGTACTTCATCAGTCCAAGGAGCCACAACAAACTCAGTCCCATAAATGGCTTGTTCACATAATAGTGGACCAACCAGCTTGCTGGTGATAAGATGGTTTCTGGAGTCTGCCCTCTCCCTCGTCAACTCCTGAGGCAGCCATAGCCCAACAGGTTCAAAACATCCATGTTCATGCTCAAATTATCCAGGTTAAAAAAATCCAACAAAGTCCAGTCAGCTCATCTGGATGTTTTTTTTTGTTGTTGTTGTAGAGATGTTTTGTGTTAAACTCAGTCCCACAAGAAGCACACTCCCAGTGGTTTGTCCACTATTCATGGATTTTTTTTTTTTTTTACCTGGATTATTGAGCATGAACTTCGATGTTTTGACTGTTGTTTCTTCAACACAACAAACTGGAGCAACATCCTCATTACAACAGACATGGAGGCTCAGAGCTCCACTTCAAACTTAAAATGTTTTTGTTTCAAACAAGGCAAATCTTTTAATACAAATACAGTACTGCAAACTGATTATAAAATGAGCCTTCCACTTTTATTTCAAATTCACTCAGTTGTCATTTAACCATTTTGTTTTAAATAAACAGAAAACAAAGGTTTTTACAAGAATTTATTGGCTTTTTCAAAAAGTGACAATAGTTTTGAATTCATAAAACTAAAGAGTCACAACATTGGCTTGAATAAAAGCACAGCTTGATGTCTGTTACAATACAGATGACCAACATGTACTTAACCCCTGATCTAATCATTCAAATACATTGTGTAAATAAGCAAAAAATATATAACTGTAGCAATTCTAATCTTTTGTTTTCAGTATATGATGCACAGACATGCTATCAGCATTAATTACAAAAAAGCTAGGTTGTAGGGATATTCAGGTAGGATTAACTGCAGAGGTAATAAACAAAAAGATATTCATAGTGTTAGTCAATGCAGTGAGTCTAACTTCTGTGAAGATACAAAATAATCAAATCATAATAACAAAAAGTTGAGTACAATGTGGTCTATACCATAACTGACAGTAGCTTTTTTACTGTTATTAGCAGGTACAGATAATAATCTTAGTGATGTTACTTAGCCAGTAGTGTTGCTTAAAGAGAAAACTAATCAAATGTGCTGCACAAAAGATACTTGATAAATGCCCAAAGAGCACTGAAGGTGCTCTTGTTCCCCCATCACCAAAACATCTGAAGAGATTTTTCAGCGTTGCTCTCAGCGGCAGCTGTACAGGTGAGACGCGTCAAAGGGAATATTGCAAAGTAAAAAAAGAAATCAACTTGATAAGCTCGAACTGGACGCAATCCCAAAAATACTGATCTTTAAAAAAATGTTTTAGGAATTGATAGCACTTTTTCAGTAGATTCTCTATAGTCTGAATTTTGGGCGTCGAGAACCGTTTTAGGGCTGAAAACAAACAAATAGCAACAATTTTCTGGTTCTTGAAGTTGTTCAAAGTACTTTTTTTTTTCTGTGAGATGACATGACTGCCTTTGCAAAGAAAACATGAACTCAAAAATGCCTTTTTTGATCAAGTGCTGGAACAAAAGGAAACTGTCGGATCAAACTTCAGAGACAAGAAGTTTCCTTTTCGGCTAAAATATGTGCAGAATTTATTTGGCAATATTTCTTCCACTCATAAGAGGACTGTAAACGAACAAAATAAAATAAAGACGGACAATAGGTGGTAAAGCTCACAACATTCCACCGACTATTTTAGAAAACATCCAATCTATTTTAGAAGGCCTCGAGAAGTTCATACTCTTTGTCTATACAATATACAAAAACCCGGAGTCTTGAATAGTCCAAACCTTCACCTAAAGCTGAACTCGTGTTATTTTTTATGAAAACAGATCTAACTATGCTTATGGAAGGACAGGATCTGAAGTGTGTTGTTTTTCTGTTTACTGGTGTGTTTCTGTCGTGCCTTTAGCCCTCCCACCCTCACCACTAGCGATCATGTTTCCCCAGAACCGTTCCACTGCTGGAAATCTTACAAAAGACTGCACTTCCTGCCCTTCTTCTTGACGGGTGGGGGGCACAGAACGGCCCGGATGGCCTCATCGAACACAGTTTTAAGGCCACGTTGAGTCAGGGCGGAGCACTCCAGGTACTTGACGGAACCTGAAGAAAAGCACAAAAAGGGTGCGGGTTTATTCTCAGAATTTGGTGTCAGAAAATGACATAATACGACGCGTTAAGAATCAGAAAAATGTCTAAAGCTGTTACCAATCTCCTTAGCCATGGCAAGGCCTTGAGGATAGGTGATGGGGGAGAGTTTCTTCTCCTTGAGTTTCTCCATGGTGTCCTTGTCATCTCTCAAATCCAGCTTGGTGCCCACAAGGATGATGGGAGTGTTGGGACAATGGTGTCTAACTTCAGGATACCACTAAACAATAAATTAATCCATCAGTCACTTACCATACCATTTTATTTATAGAGCACTTAAAAACAGCAACAAGGCCAACCAAAGCGCTGAAAACACACTTGAAACAAGCTTAAAATACTAAAATTTTAAATATAGATAAAAACATGGTGGTTTTATTAAATAACAACTGAATATCAAAAATGTTCCCAGCCATAAAACGTAGTGAAAAGAAAAGAAAGTGAATGCTGGTGTATTTTCAGGAGAAATGAGGAGGAACTGAGGACTCAGATAATAATTTCCTGTGTGTTTATCGCCAAGAAAAACTCGCTTGGAGTAACGTCATGACTCGCGTCTCGATGTCTTCATAAAGTAATGTGTTAAAAGTACAAAAAGATACGAGACCTCTCGCCAGTATACCTATTTCTGTGAGTATTAATTTTAAATAGAATAAAGACAGTGAAACAGGTCAGACTCTTTCAGTAACTACACAGTTTGGTTTTATTTAAGTGACCTAATCTCACTTTTACAACAAAGATAATGATAATGTTGGTTCTTATTTGACTAATGTTTAAACAAGGATCAGAATTACGAAGACAAAGGGTTCATGTTATGAGTGAGACAACAAATTATTTTTTTTCTTTTTTAATATTTACAACAATTTTCACAACAAAGATGTTTTTTGCATTGAAGCTGAAAAGAACTGACACAGCTCGGCTTGTTTCAGACGTGCTGCAGGCATCTACAAAACTACAAACTAGTTTGTTCTAATATTGCACAGCTGAGAATACCCCCACTTATGTTTGACAAACTTGAAGACATGCATATCATGATTTTTTTTTTTTTGTGAGGTAGCAAAGGTAATAAAGGGTCATTTTTATGTTAGAATCACTGTAGCGCTGACACTGACTAAATCAAAGTAACACACACAAACAGGTATCCTGGTTTTAAAGGACACAGCGAAAAATAAGTGAAGTGAAACGTCTTTGTTAGATTTATTGTTTCCCCACACAGGTTTTACTCACCTTGGCACGGACGTTTTCAAACGAGGCAGGACTCACAAGAGAAAAACAGATAAGGAACACATCCTAGAAAAAAAATCAGAGTATTACTTCCTTGTAAATACAAATCAGACTTCAGTGACTGGATTTTATTTAAATCTTCTTCCTTATTTGCTCCCCTAATGCTCAAAGTTAATTATTCACGCAAGTGTGATTTCTCTTTGTACCGTCTGTGGGTAAGAAAGTGGGCGGAGTCTGTCATAGTCCTCTTGTCCTGCTGTATCCCAGAGACCCAGGTTCACTGGTTTTCCATCCACCATAACATTGGCGGAGTAGTTGTCGAATCTGAGAGAAGCCGTGATGTGAACAGCATGAAATCAGTCTTAAAGATGACCAATAAAAGATGTGACAAAACTGATCAGTAGTGCCTTTTGGTTTGTCTAGCTTTCCTTTTAAAATTAATCATCAGCTCATGAGTCTTCCAGTAACAAGTTAGTTCATCAAATCCTGCTGAGTCAGTCTAGATTACAACAGTGATAAGAACAAACACAGTTGGCCAACAATCAAGATAAGCAAGTTTTCTTAACATGCACAAACTCCTGTGTTCCTTTAATTAGTCTCCAGCAGTGACTGTCACCTCTAGTACACAAGGACACACACTTTCAGCTACAAAAACAACTGAGGATAAGTTGTCACCTTGATCGTTCAATGAATGGAGGAGAAAAGGGTGGAGACAAATCATGGACGGCTCTGCTTTCATAAATAAATAAGTAAGAGACTGCAGTGCAGTCTCAGACACTCACACTGTGGGGATGTACTCTCCAGGAAAGGCGTTGGTGGTGTAGCTGATGAGCAGACAAGTCTTACCCACAGCACTGCAAAAGAGAACAGACTTGATCAGTGTTTGTAAAAGCAACGAAAAAGGCGATTCTCACTTTGAACCGACCGGCAGTTCAGTGAAAGGTTAGCGCCATTATTCAAATAAAAGACGACCACAGTTTGTTTGATTTAGGCCCATTAACAAAGTTGATTAAAATTAAAGGCCTAGCATTCCTTGAAGGAATACGTTTCTCCCATCGTTTTTCAGACCAGAATTTTCAGCTAAGATTATTTAACACTGGGAAAGGGATGGAGTTAAACCTTGGTGTAAATGACATTATGCATAATTTCACATAAGATGTGCTGGGTCGCTGAGGATTCTTTGAGGAGGACTCCACTTCAAGTTTTAAGCCAAGTGTGTGAATTATCTTCAGCAACGTCCACATTGACATTAAGCTCAATATCTGTAAATTTGACCGCGTTAGAGCCTGTTTTGTTTTTATTTAATATCGACTGGCTGAGGCGGTCATCTTGAACAGAGTTACATTGTTTTTTGTGTTTATCTAATTCATTAGAACCTGTCCTGTAGTCCTTGACGCACACACACAGATGAGCAAAAGCATTATAGTCATTTTGCCTTTGGTTGCGAGGGTTAAAAACAACAACAACAAAAAAACAGAAATTTGCTGTTTAAAGTTTTTTTAATTGCTCAGTAGCTTTATTAACAAGGTTCAAGGTGACTTTGTCATTTGCATGTTTTGATCATGTTTTTCACATGTTTTGCTCATCAGTGTACATGTCAAGGACTACAGGACAAGTTCTAATGAAGTAGAAAAACACAAAAACTAAAAAAAAAGTTGTAATTCGCAACACATGACGTAGAACGAAATTGTGTACTCAAGATTCAA
The DNA here is from genome assembly GCA_031762355.1 of Hypsolebias martinsi. Taxonomy (NCBI): domain Eukaryota; kingdom Metazoa; phylum Chordata; class Actinopteri; order Cyprinodontiformes; family Rivulidae; genus Hypsolebias; species Hypsolebias martinsi. The sequence continues at coordinate 18,399,880 of JARVGQ010000474.1, read as the reverse complement.
GTTACACCCAAAAATAGCAAAAAATATAAAGTAGAAAAATGAAACAGTATACATGAATCCAAGATATTCGTTAAACAATAATAATATAATATAATACGATGTATTAAGCAGCAGCCTGAACATGAGTCTGTTGTGAGCAGATGAGCATGGCATGGATAAAGAGATAAATCTCCAATTAAGGTGGCATTCGTGCTGCAGGTCTTCAGAGTATTGTTCTTGTACTATTAGTACTTAGCGTATTCTTAGTTTAGCGTATTTTTTAGTTCATATCTTAGATCTTATTACTGTTTTTCTTTACAATTTATACTTTTGTTGGATGTAACTGGGACCTTGTGTACACAATTTCATTCCACCACATGTACATGTGATGAGAATGACAATAAAGAAACCTTGACTACAATAATTTTTCTGGTTAGGGATTTATAAGTCTGACAGCTTCAGGGTAAAAGCTGTGTTTCTTTCTGACTACATGGACTTTTCACAATGTTTGCTGTTAACATTCACCTGCATCAGAACAGCTGGATGAGACATTTTCATCCCCGCAGACTTCTTTTATTCTGGTACCAGCTGAAGACCAGAACCTTTAAAACGAGTCTTGCGTTTGAATTATTAATCAGAATTCATTTACTTTTACCTACATTAAGTTGAAAGGCAAACCATCACAAACCCAATGAGTTTTGTTTGTTTGTTGTTGAGTTCTGCTGCATTTACCACACCCAGAACTTGTACGTCTGTTTACCTCTTTACAATTACACAGTGACACCGATGGCTCAAGCATTAATCCAACCTCTTCAAGTGTTGCAAACAAACCTTTAGGTTGATCTGAAACTCTTATGAAACCGACAACACCAAAACCGAACAGCAACTATCGTCTATGAATGACCAAATGAGAGAAATCTCAGCTGCGGCTCAGATTTTTCGTGTCAAACTCCAAATAAATCCGCGGTTTAAGCAGAGTACACGAACTGCTTTAAGTTAATTTAAGTTAAGTTAAGAATTGGGAAAACTTGAGAAATATTAACCACACCGTTCCATAAGTTTCTTCATTAAATCGGAGATAGCAACTCAGCGACATACCAGCAAAAGGTTAACAAACTTGTTTTTCCGGAGAGGAACGCTGACAGTTTTAACTTGGTCCGTTTGGGAAAATAAACAGGAAACTTGTTTAAACGTTAGCCAATCGGATGACAACTTTATTAAATATTAAGATTAAAGTCTTACTCAGCTCAGATATATGAACTTACCCGTCTCCGACAACCACACACTTTATGGCCTGCATTGCGCCGCAGCTAAAGGAATGCTAAGTTAGCTCCAGCTAACGTTAGCTCGGATCTTTTTTTTTTCCTTTGTCCGGAACTGCTCGCTGGTGAAACGTCCCGACAGCCTCCCGCTCACGGCCTCCGGTGCTACAACACAGCTCCGCTGACGTGGAACAACGAGTGGTAAACTTACGGCAACTTATTTCGCACTTTAACGAGACTTTACTCAGAAATATCCTCGCAACATTCCCACGCTTTCGTAGGTTGGGAAGTACGGAGCAAAACAGCGGGCACCACCCCTGAGAAGAAAAAAAAAAAAAAATGAAGTCAGCCACCGGCAGTAGACGTAGCTTCCTGTTCACAGTGTTGATACTCCCACACACTTTACCTTACAAAATAAAACAAGCAGCCAGAAAAGCACTCGTTTCTATTGATCCAAACCGTTCAATCAAGCGTATTATACGATAACCTGTTCAAATTTGTATTTTAAAATACTATTTTTTTTACATAATAACAAGGAAGACGGATGATTTAAAGTGTGACACTAACAGGAACTGACGTCATTTAATTAAAAAATATCTTTTGTTAACCTGATTTTTGCCTTCCAGGCTTTACCTCAAGAGAAGAGAAATAGAGACTACCTGTTTGGCTGCCTTATAGTAATTAAAACTTACAGTAAATACGACTAAAAGCTTGCGAAGCTAATAGTATAAGCACAAGAGAAAAGAATATCTCCTTGTATCCTGATGCATGCTCAATAATCCAGGTAGAAAAAAAAAAGTTAAGTCAGATCCTCTGGGCGGGTTCAAAAAACAAACAAAAAATTGTAGATCTCCTTGTCTCCCTCGTAGTAATTCAGCCATACAGGAAATACACCATTCAGCTGAACCTTTATTTATACAGGTTAGTCAGATAAAAAAAAAAAAAAAAAGCCTGTGAGGTCAGCCATTAACAACTACAACTTTGTCTAACTGAAACCAAGTAGCAATGACAAACACACGACTGGTGTGCTTTGTAGCTGTACAGCTGGCCGTGTAGCCTTTTTTATTATAAATTATTACTAAAATGTAGAAGCCTTGTTTTAGTGATAGTTTTTGTTTTAGGGGAAAAAAAGTAGATTTAGTTTTAAAACGTTGCACTTAATCCAAAAGCACTTGTCAGACAGAATACATTGTGTATCAAAGTAACAAAAAAGACTTGTAGATGGTTGTCAATTTTTTTTTAGGTGAACCCCCATGACCCGAAAAGGAAGAAGCGGGTAAAGATAATGGATGGATGGAAATGTTGAAGATTTGTTTCATAATGAAAACCTTCAAACACTAAACCAATTAGTAGACTATTATATAGTTTGTTAATGCATCACAATTTCTCTTTTAGTGCACGTTTAGAGTGCAATTTAACTATTAACACTTTTACTTAGATCAGAAGTGCCGTTATTTTTAAGTACTGTAGTTCAAAATCAAAATGTCATGTGAGCAAATACTTTTAAGAGGATGTTTCAAATATTCAAAATAATTATGGTTAGGCATAAAGTCTCATCTTTCTTCGGGTTTTTCCTTTTTGGTAACTCACAGATACAAACAGAAACGTTAAAAAAAGTATACAACAGTAACTGTGTCGTGTCCTGCCAGTCACAGCTCGGGGCTCGTTAACCCATATAAACAGAAACTAAAAAAAGTATACAGCAGTACAGTATAGCAAAGTACCACATTCATTGTGGTAAATGGAGGGATAATAAACCCTCCTTCCCATGTTTCATGAACAAATTCAAGTCCTGCTATTCTTCTTTAAGTAGATTAAAAAACTGGAAAACTGCTAGACCCATCTCACAACAGTTATCTAAAAACTAGCTGTTTTAAGTTTCTAATATTGTCCTGCTCCTTTGTGTACCTTTTCATTTATTGTATTTTGTTATATATATACAGTATACCGGTATATTTCTCAACTTTCATCATTTTGTAAACCGCCCCCTAGCTGTTAATGGAAAAAAATATATAGAAGAAAAAAAAAAAAAAAAAAACTGTGTCGTGTCCTGCCAGTCAGCGCTCGGGGCTCGTTAACCCACACTTAGAGTTCCGTGTGTGTGTGTGTCGCAGCGTCATCGTTCCGCTGTCGGTGCAGCAGTTCCGCTAACGGGGCTAACGTCCAGCACCGCCCGGTGTCAAGACTGTTAGAAGAAATATGAAACACAGTGGAAGTCGCTCGTTATTTTCCTCTCCTCGCCGCAGTTGTTGACTCGGAGCCGACAGCGCCGGGCTAACCGAGCCTTTATGGCGGGCCTGTCGTGTCTCGTGCTGCAGTTCTCGAGCTCCGCTGGTCGGACGTACGGGCTGTTCTCCAAAGGCTTGACGAGGACTTTGTTGATATTTTTTGAACTGGCATGGCGACTGAGAATTAGATTTCCTTACATCTATCTCGTTGCCTCGATGGCGTTTAACGTCAGATTACAGGTGAGGAGAGTTTCCTCTTGTCAGCTGAGTTAACCTGTTTGTGTCCAGCTGATTGAAAAGGCCTGTCTGTCTTGTTTAGTTAAAGTATAAAATATAAAGACCCGCTTGTTCTCTTTAAGTCATTTTATGGCATCTTAAATTAAATAAGTGTATTAATGTAGACATGATCTGTTCTCTTTAAATTCTATTAATGTCAGCAGTTGTGTTGATGTTTGAGTGTTGCCAACAAGTTCATTTAAATAGAAAAGTATTTAACTTCAGTCATTTAATTATGTCCATTTTAGCTATATTGTTTCCAAGCAGCACTTTTAATTTATTGAGTTATCCCTCAATTTAATCTTAAGATTCAGTTTGATGTTAAACTAAACTAAATCTCAGTTGATTAAAAACTCCATCTGACTGTAAGATATGATCAAATTGTGCCCCAGTTCAAGTTTAACTTCTTTTTATAATGGTTCGCTGCTGAAAGCAGTGATGTTTTACCCATGTCTGTCTGTGTTAACAAAATATTTCATAAACCTCAAAACGGATTTTAATAAAACTCAGAACGTAATGAATGGCTGCACGTCTCGTCTGCAGCTTTTTAAAGTTGAGTACAAAATGTCAGTTCGACCAACTTTGAGTGATAAATGGATGTGGTAGTAGCTGAGGGTCATTCCCAATACGTACTATGTTACATGAGATCACAAATATTTACAAGGTTCGTCGGCTATGACTTGTTTCTCGCCCGGCTCTGGCCTGAAGAAGGCGGGCGTTGTGATTCCTTCATGAGATGACAGGTCTTTAATTTAAAATAACTCTGACTCTTATGTGTTTGCTTTCTCTCTAAAATGGATTATTTAGTGAAGCTGAAACAGCATCAGTTCAACAGAAACCTCCAAACTGAACTAAATTTATCTTTGCACCTGTTGCTAGTTCTCTCACTTCATTACCTTGTAAACCAGGAAGCGGCTACATTAAGAGTGTACCGTCTGACGGTCTTCCTGTGTTTACAGGTTCACATTGAAATCCACTGAGACCACCGCACCTGCAGCTTGGATGTATATAAATGACCAGCGAGCGCTGCCATGCCCCCGCCATCAAAAGACACCGGCTGACTCATCGATGTCCAAGAAGAGGACATTTAATCCTGCGAACTGCTGGGACGACGCAATAAAACCACACCGCTGATTGTTTCTGTCGTCGCTCAGACCCCGGTGCCTTTGAGAGTGAAGGGCAGCAGGGCTGTGTGCAGATGTGAGAGGAGAACGAAGAGATCCAGGAGCTGTTTTACATCCACAGCATGAAGTTCATCTGGACTCCGGGGATTGTTGCCGTCAAACGTTGTGGCAACTCTTTGACCCTCTTTGTTTGTTACATCTCAACCAAAACCTGGATGAAATGTACTTTATAGAAAGAGGAACTCTCTCCGCCTGACGTGAACACAATGTTTTTGTTTCTGTCGTCAGCGGTTCAGACATTTTGAGGTAACCGATCCAAACGGTACCAGCACGGCTGATCCAACTGGAAACCTTCCAAACACAGGAAAAGAAATCACTGCATGTTTTTGTGTCCCAACTTCACACTGTTAATGCATATCTGTAGCACTAATATTTGTAGAAACAAACAAAAAAATATTTTTTTCCATCTGAAATTGTCTCAAAGTTGTAAAAAAAACAGTGTTTGGAGTTTTGTAGTATTCAAACTGACAATGAATTTAACCTGGAAGGAATAAATGAATAATTAAAACAAAATCCTTATTATTTGTTGTTTCTAAAGTGTAATATTCTCATTTATGACCCTGACATTTCTCTGACGGTTTGCATTTATTGCGGCTAGTTATTTATTTGATTTTTTTTTATGGTACAATAAGAACTGACTGAAACTTTGCTAACTGAACAAGAACAGCAACACAACCTGCCTCGACAGCATGTATACCGTTTTTATTCTGACAGCAGTATTTAGTATTTGTGACAAATATGAACATGTCACAAAAATAATTTCTTAATATTAAGTTGAGAGCTGATGACCGCAGGACTCTTAAGCCTGACTGTGGCTGTAATCACATGTAAGCAAGCTCTGGGAAAACTTTTTACACTCCCTTTGTGTGTGTTTAAATAATTTAAACTGTAAAATTTTGGGAGAAAAATACACGTTTGCTAAGAAAATTCAGTTTGACTGCAAGTGAAACAAAAATAAAACCATGTTGTCTTTTAAAAGTGAAACGATCGCACTTGCTTTTAAAAACAGATGACATATTTTAATGAGTCAAATCTGTATTTTCCAGTCTGGTTTAGTTCAGTTCATGGTACAAAACATTGATCTAAGGGAATTTAAATTGAAGAGTCATGATGAGATTAAATCAACCTTTCAGATCTGACTGATTGTGATTCTGATTGTGTATTTTACAGATGTGTTAAAGAGTCCACATTACTTAGATAACCATGTTGACTCCTAAAAAGCTTTGCTCACCTACAGATTGATTCTATTATACTGTGACACTGTTTGGTACAAATGTAACTCTAGCCCCCACTTTCTAAAGTCACTTGATCCTGTTCTGTGTTGCAGAAGGCCTGGAAGCTTTTTCTGCTCACATCTACAGTCAGTTTTTAATCACCAGGTAACAAACATGTCTGGGCTGAAAACTGGACACCAAGAAGGGAAAAGTTGGATAATTTTTAAGATAAAATATTCCAATAAAAACTGGTCAGACACGTATTTGATAATTATATTAAACAATTCATTTGACACTACAAATGTGTTTAAGAGAGAGTGGAATGTAAAAAGTGAGAGGCATTTCTTTTAAATCTTTTACAAGTGACTCCGAGCCACAGAGAATGTGCAGTAACAGCAATTGTCCACACGGGGGCAGCAGACTGCTGCTTCCTTCTGGACAGTTTGTGCAGTAACAACAGTTGTCCACACGGGGGCAGCAGACTGCTGCTTCCTTCTGGACAGTTTGTGCAGTAACAACAATTGTCCACACGGGGGCAGCAGATTTTGAGCTCATTTGGAGCTGAAACAAGCTGCTACAGAAAAGTATGAAACACTCAATGAATCAGTATTATATTGTCTCTTTCCTTTCTGTTATGGGTTCACTGTTTTCCCCCGTGTCTGTGCGTGTGTGTGTTTGTGTGTCTGTTAGCAAAATATTCCATGAAGCGCGCAACAAATTTTAAGGAAACTTGCGAATAGTATTGATTTCTTGTGCATCTACAACTGATTAACCTTTGGGCGAAACCTGATTCAAGATGGCTGCCACAGCTGCCTGACTTTAGAAAACACAAAAAATGGTTATAATGTAGTTAGTTTTACAGATGTTAGCTACAATTTGATGGTTTTGCAGCCGAGACCTTTGCTTAAAACCTTAGGCTTAAATGTTGAAGTCAACCCTGTTTATCTGTTAGGAAAATATTCCATGAACTAATGGATGGACTTCAATGTAACTTTTATAAAGTAATCACTGGATGTGCATTTAAAAAATATTAAATATTGGAGTCAGCCCAAGTAAAGATAGCTGCCGCAGCTAATAGATATTAGGCTTCACAACAGAATGTCTAACCCCAACAGTTTTACAGATGTTGAGCTATAATTTGACGTGGCAGTAGCTGAGAGTATCGCAATCTTGCAATGTGGTATAAAAGTTCACATAAGGTTATTGTCAAGGTTTGGCTAAAAACGTCTACAATGCTAAGCCTTTTATTTCAGTTAAATGTATTATATGTATATTGTATTTTTATTTGTCAAAAATAGTTGTGCATGTGTTTATTACCATCAGATCTTTATCATCAAAGTTGTTGTTTAATTAAAAGCTTGAGAATCAGGTCAGTTTGCAGACGGCTGACACTCATCGGTGCAAAATGTCCCCAGTAAACTTATTCTAAGTGGTCCCTCTGATGCCACACAGAGGCATAAAACCATCAGTGGTTGCCAAGGCAACTGTGCTTCTCAACGTGTCAGACAAACCCTCCTACCACTGTGAAAAAAAGGGATGTATTTTTTAGAGATTTGTTTGGGGAAATGTTTGATGGGGTCATAAAAAGCACTGGAAGAGAGAGAGATCTACAGATGAGGATGAGTTGGCTTATATTTATCCTGTTTTTGCCAAACATGATTTCAACCCTCAGATGAAACGGTGGTAGAGGAAGAAAGATAAACAGCTGTAGCCGCTGGTTCTGCAGCAGCTCACGTGTTTTATTTGACTGTGAACGAGTGATAATACAGCAAATGGAAACGGCAGCTGCAGTGCATCGTTTCATCCTGCAGCACAACTCCTTCCACATTTTAAATACATTTAGTTTTAGTTTTATGTAAGTTCTTAAATTTTTGTCTTTCTGTTTATGTCACATTTAAGTTGCTCGTAACCTAGTTACATTTCAAACAACCGTGTGCTGATGGGGTTAGATAAAAAAAAAAAAGGTACTTTTTAAATAAATATGAATGCTTACAATTCCTGGTTTCTTTTTGTCTAGACAAACCTTTGCATTATTATCCAATGTCAGGATGTTTATCAGGACCAGGTTTATTTTTAGATTCAATTTTCATTTTAACCTTTTTTTTTTTTCTCTCAGTTTTTTTAGTGGATGCAAACAAAGAGCCAAGCTGACTTCACTTTCCAGGCAAGAGGAAATCCACATTTCTTGGACTTTACTACATGAGATACACATCAAACACATACCTGTATTGTTTTAGGGAGAGGGAGCATATACAAATATCAGGCGTTGTAATGAGCTCCAGTCTGACTGGAACTTTTAAATCAAATAAGGGAAAAGAAGCAAATGAAACAGAGGGAAATGTGCAGGTCATGCAATGAATTTTCATATTTAAAATGGGTCAAACAAGAATATATGCAGCTATTTTACGAGGTGTCAGTATGACATTTTACTTGTGCATAAAATGTCGTGCTTGTAATTTCAAAAGGCAAGATTCAAGTTTATATTTGTGTGCTCACACTGTCAACCATTTTTATTCAAAGTTTCAGATCTTCTCCTGATGCTAAAGCTGCTTTAACCTCAGAAATGACTGACCCTGCATATCGAACGTCTGATTGCTCCATCAATGTGTTGAGCCGTCTGTAAAAACCTGAAAATGAATTATATGAGTAACTGGAGTAATTGCATTTCCTGCCAAGTGTGAATGCTTAACTGTTGAAGAAATTACTGCGAAACAACTGAATGCAGCTAAAAACAGCTTAAATGTAGCTGACATAGAAGAACAAGACTGAGTTAGCAGAACAAAGCAGAAAGAACAAACAGTAGTTGCTGAATTAGGTTTAAACAAGCAATGAGCACAAAAATTAGGAAATTCACTTAAAAAGCTGAAATTGGCAAGAAAAAAACTGATCAGGCAGAAAGAAGCTTAAACTACTAGAAGGACGCGAAAACTGCTGATGAGCTAAAATATGTGGAATTAGTTGAAAGGTCAAAATCATCATTAAACAGCTAAAAGTTGGTGAAATAGCAGAAAAAGCTGAAGCAAGCAGAAATATGCTGAAAGTAGCATAAGAAGCTGAAGTTAGCAGAAAGAAGTTAATTAGGCTGAAGGTAACATAAATTACAACAGAAACTTGAATTTATCAGAAAACAGATGAAACTACCCAAAATGTCTAAAAAATGTAGCTGAAATGTTAGAACTAGTTAAAATTAGTAAAAGAAAGCAGAAAGAAGAAACAACATATTTTCCTCAATTAGATTTAAAGGTCAAGGTGTATTTACTGTCATTCACATCACATGTGGTACATGAGGTGGAACGAAACTGTGTACACAGGGTCCCAGTTACATCCAATAAAAATACAAATTGTAAAGAAAAACAGTAATAAGATCAAATACTGTATAAGAATTAAGAAATAGACTAAACCAAGAATATACTAAGCACTACTAGTACTAAACAATGCACCAAACAGCAGCACGAACATGAGTCTGTGTGAGCAGATGAGCATGAATGAACACAGCAACATGAAACAGATTAGCAGCATGAGATCAGCAGCATGAAACAGATTAGCAGCAAGAGATCAGCAGCATGAAACAGATTAGCAGCAAGAGATCAGCAGCATGGATAGTCAGCAGCACATATCAACAATCAAGTGACATTACAGTGATTTATTTTTTTTTACATTAATTTTCACAGTGAAAATCCTGGATTCATGAGTGTAACAGCTTCAGGGTAGAAGCTGTTCTTCAGCCTAGTGGTTCTGCACTTCATGCTCCTCAACCATCTGCCTGAGGGGAGTGGGGCAAAAAAAAAAAAAAAAAAAAGAAGCAAA
>JARVGQ010000474.1:18377663-18389830 GCA_031762355.1 Hypsolebias martinsi | reverse complement strand
ATATCGAACGTCTGATTGCTCCATCAATGTGTTGAGCCGTCTGCAAAAACCTGAAAATGAATTATATGAGTAACTGGAGTAATTGCATTTCCTGCGAAGTGTGAATGCTTAACTGTTGAAGAAATTACTGCGAAACAACTGAATGCAGCTATAACAGCTTAAATGTAGCTGAAATAGAAGAACAAGACTAAGTTAGCAGAACAAAGCAGAAAGAACACATATTTGCTGAATCAGGTTTAAATAAGCAATGAGCACAAACATTAGGAAATTCACTTAAAAAGCTGAAACTGGCAACAACAAAAAAAAAAACCCTGATAAGGCAGAAAGAAGCTTAAGCTACTAGAAGGAAGTGGAAGGAGTTGAAATGAGAGGGGGAAAAGTGGAATTAGCTGGAAAAGCTAAATTTAGCAACAAACATAAAATAAAATAAAATAAAATAAAAAGATGAAATAGCAGGAAAAAACTAAAACTAGTATAAAAAAGCTGAAAGGAGCAAAAAAGACAAACAAACTGAAATTAGCAAAAACAAGTTTATTGGGCCGAAAGTAGCAGAATTTACATGTAAAACTTGAATTTTTCTGAAAACAGTTGAAATTACCGGTAGCTAAAAATGTCAATTAAAAAGTAGCTGAAAAGGTAGAATAAGCTTAAATTAGCAGAAGAAATTAGAAAGTGCATGTTTTCTGAAAGAAGCAGCAATGAGGACAGAAAGTGGAAATTATCTGAAAAAGCTAAAATTAGAAAGAAAAAAAAAAGCTGAAAAGTAGCTTTAAAAAAGCAAAAATAAACTTAAGTTACCAACAGGAAGTGGAGAGAGCATATTTTTGCTGAATTAGGCTGAAAATGTGGAATTGGCTGAAAAAGCTAACATTAAAACAGCTATATTTTGGCTGAAATAGTAAAAAGCTGAAACTTGCAGAAATAAGCTGAAAGCGGAAATTAGCAGAAAGAAGTTAAAAGAAGCGCAATAATCTGAAAGGAGCACAAAACAGATTAAAAACAGCTGAAATTAGCAGAAAGTAGCTGGTTTTTTTTCATTTGCACAAGGAAGCTGAAAGTAGCTGAACCAAAACAGAATGTGAAAGGAGTAGTAAAAGGTTGTGAATAGATCTAAAGATTTGAAGGCTGTAAAATAAGCTCAATTCATTTTAAATGAGGACAAAAATGACAGAAAAGACTAAATATTTCAAAAAGCCAAAGTTGCACCAATACCAAAAATCATAGCAGGTCTGTCTTGAAAGAGCTGAACGTTTTGATACATGATCTGGTGAAATAGCCTGAAAACTGCAGGGCGAAAAAAAAAATACAACGAAAAACATACGGAAGAAAAATGGATCACAATAGTGTGAATGCTTCATAAACATTTACACTATTAAAACAACAACGTTAATGGTTTGTTATGTAACTGCAGCAGGTTTAGAAAGAACATATTTCAGACGTGGGAGACTCACTCACAGCTTTATATTCAAGGCCTCTGTCGTACACTGCTGCCTTTGTGGGCCCAAATAAAGCCTCCACTCATACGTGTCCTTGGACCCAGAAAGTCAACTCAGCATTGCCCTTCAATCAGACGGAGGCAGGAAAGACGTGATGGACTTTCAACTGCAGAGACTGAGGGAGGAAATCCTGCCACTCTGCTTCCTGCGACCTTTGTCACTCACAAGCAGCTAAAAATTAACCCTGATCAACTTCCACAGCAGGAAGACTCACATCCTTCCGTCCAGGCAAAAAAAAAAAAAAAAGCAAACTAGAAAATCACTTTAAAAAATGATGAGTGAATGCTGAATGCTGAATTTTGATGTCAAACACTAGCTAAAAGCTAAAAATAAATAAATAAATAAATAAAAAAAGCTAAATACTAGCTGAACGCTATAGTTTGCAAAACACTTACTAAAAGTAGCAAAAAGCTAGTTAGGAGCTAAAAGTAGCAAAAAGGCTAGCTAAAAATAAAGTAACAAAAGCGTAGCTAATAGGAACAAAAGATAAAGACAAAGTAGAAAATGGCTTGCTAACAGCTAAAAATAGCAAAGGGATTAGTAAAATCAAATTCTAGTTAAAAGTTAAATAAATAAATAAATAAAAAAGTAAAAATATACAGAAGGATTATAAAATTATTTTGAAAGTGAACCAGGAGCCAGTGCAGGAAGGTCAGAACTGGAGTAATGTGCTCTCTTTTGCCTGTACCAGTTAAAAATTGGGCTGCAGCATTTTGAACCAGTTGTAAATGTGAAATGGTCTGACTGGTTCCAAAAAGAAGTTCATTGCAGTAATCAAGCCTGGATGTTATGAAAGCATGAATTACTGCCTCAAGACTACTTTAGGTGGGCTTCAATTTAGACAGTTGCCTCAACTGAATAAACAACAACAGTATTTAATAATCATGTTTACATGAATGTTTAGTTTCATGGAAGGGTCCATTATCACTCCCAGATTAGTGACCACTTGTTTCTCTAAAGGGGCTAGAGCGGAAAGATCAAACAGTGGTTCTTGATTGTGCCATTAAGTGGGAACAACATGACTTCAGTCTTCGTCTCATTAAAACTTAAGACTTTTAAAGCCATCCAATCCCTGATGTCATCAACCAGGCAGTCAAAAAGAGGTTGGATAGAACATGCACCACTGTGCTTTAGAGGGAAGTAAATTTGACAGTCACTGGTATAAAAATGAAAAGGTTTGCCGTGTTGACGAAAAATAGCACCTCAGAAAAGAGAAGAGGATCGAGGATGGATCCCTGCGGTACCCCCCACCGAAGAGTTGCTGATATTGAAATAAAATCCTTGTTGTTGACACAAAAGACTGTCTGTTATATCAAAAGACAAACTAAAGGTTGCATAAGAAGACAAAAATATGTTGAAGCAGATTTCAAAGCGAACATTTTCAGATTAGATCAGATTAGATTAGATAAAACTTTACTGATCCTTGGGATTATTCCTAGCAATTCCAGGTGGTAGGAAAAAAGAGACAGTTAGCAGGTATAAATGATGTAAAGTAAAATAAATAGTATACACAAATACACACATATTTAACAGTAAATAATTCAATATAACCAGCTGTTTTAAGGCAGTGGTACAGTCTGATGGTTTGAGGGACAAAGGAGTTGGTCAGTCTCTTGGTCCTGCACTTGAGAAGCAGCAGAGGTTTCTGGTGGCAGTGTGCAAACAAGTGACGCACTCTTTGAAGCAATTAAATCAAATTAAATGATGTTTTTGTGGCAAAAACTTTTGTGAATTAAGTGAAAAGTTTTGAGAAGTATAAAAGTTACGAAACCCAAAAGTCCTAGCCCTGAAGAGAGTGAATGTTTTGAACATAAATGGAAAAAGCAGCACAACGTGTATAAAAGTAGTCTGGTGTCAAAAACATACAGGAAAACACACTAACAGGAAAAACAACGGTGTGATGCTGAATCAACATTTTAACAACCGGGGGGCAGTTTTTATGTGAAGGAAGACGTCCAAACAGAGGCCAGGGATGTTGGGGGTGGGTAATCACATATGAAGGAGGCATTCGGCCTGTGGGCATCGCCGTGGCGACTGGGACATATGAAGGGGTTTCATTGAGGTCATGTGAAATCGGTCAGGAGTATCGCAGACGTTTTTCACGATGCCTGGCCTAATCTGCCAGACGTGCACCTCCCTGGGGGAGCCTCCCTCTGCAACACAAACAGCCACCCCACACGCTCATTTCAAGCCACTCGCGTCTTTGTTGGGGGTGGGGGGGCACTTTTACAGCTTCTGTTCTGCAGTTTGACACAACAAGTAAATAATGCACTGATTGTGTCTGCATGGCTGTGTGGTGCAGATTCATCATTATGAAAGTTCTGTTGGATCTTCCACTGGAGAGGTTCTGCTCAACAGCAGGCCCTGCAGCAAATCTGTTCTTCATCGTTTTCTTTTCCAGGCGACTGCTAACACTGACCTGTTTGGCAGTTGCAGCTTGGTTTATTCAAATCGCAGCTTCTTGCGTGTGCCGGCTGTTTTGCATCAGTCCTCATCAGAGGAAAACTCATTTAGAAGTGAAAGTGGAGCCTTAAACCCCAAATCTGAAGCGAGCTGAACTCAGAGGTCCCCTCTCTGCACACACTTTCCTGTTAGCAGTGTTTTCACAAAACTTTAAAATCCAGCATTAAAACAGATTGTTTTAAATAGTTTATTGGGGGCAAACATACCAAGGAATTTTAATTCCTTTAAAATGTGTGCTTTTTTTCTTCTCAAGATACTTCTCGTCTGAGCACAGAGCAAACAAATGCAGCACTAATGCTTCTTCAGCACCAGCATTTCATTGTGTTTTCACTGCACCAGACTGGAACAAGCTGGATTGAAAAAATTTGTAAGAATTTGTTTCTGATGATGCCAATTTGCAGACAATATTTAATGCGACCTTCTTTTAGCAGTGTAAGGCCTCCATCATTATTTATTTTAAGCAAAATTTTACTAAAAGTGAAGAAGAATGCAGCAGCCACTATGAATCCACGTAAAAAATAAAATAAAACAACCCCCCTGACAGAAGAAATGGTGACAGAAGAAGCGCCTTTATTATGGCTGCATCATGTCGTTTTGTTTAGACTGAAACCGTAACAGTTTTTCTCAGAGTGACACCTACGAATAAACTATTTAGTACATTAAAACATCTGTTCATGCTTGACCACTGGAGTAATGCTCACACAGGAAGTGACCCCCCACTTGAACACACACACACACACACACACACACCATCACCTTCATTGTGGAAGAAGGAATGTTGTAATTGAAACCACGTGTGTTGTAGAAATGTCTGCAAATATCTGCGAGCGCAGGATTCAGCCTTGAATCTAAACTGAACTTATTCTTTTGTTAAATTGTGACCTACTTTGGTTTCTGCACACTACACACAGACACACAACATGCTGGCCTACAGCCTTTTGTGCAGCTGTGTAGCTAACTTCAATTAATTTGAGAAATCATTTGTGGAAACCTTTTCTGTGCATCTGCATAGCAGTCTGCAAAACATCTGTATTGTGCGATGAAGACGAGATTTTTGACGTATCTTGAAGGACGGTTTCTGTTTAGTATGTTGGATCAAACAGATGTTTCATGATGCTGTTTTAGTTACATTACAGGTAAAGAATGCCCAACCCCCTGTTGGTCATATCACCTGTTAAATTTGACACAACAATTACACATCAGATTCAGATATGGTAAATTAGATGAGATCATGCAGAACATTTTAAATAAACTCATAAAATACTCCTTACAGAAAAAATATTCTAACAAAAAACATCACTTGTACATTGTACAGTACATATATTTTGATATACTATATCTTTATTAAATCAGCGCAGTAGCTCCATAATAAACAGCAACAAATTACATTTATTTGACTGAAACCGGTACATCAAAAAGGATAAACAAATCCATCTGAAAGAACAAAGCTCCATGTACAATGTTAAACAGGCTGTAGAAAGATACAATTTTAAATAATTTGAACAAGAATGTTAGAATTTTAAAAAGTAATATTGTCAAAAACATTAAATTCAACACACGAGGTGTTGGTCATATAACATATACTGTATATTTATTGCATGCATGAAATATTGTTTTTTATAATTATCTCATGTTTGCAAGTTACTATCTCATGATTTATGAAGTCATAGTTATGAGAAAGGTATAACTAAGATATATTATCATTATGAAATGCTACTTCATTATATCATTCTCATAAATCTGAGATACAGTTTTAAACGAGACTCTCTTAATTTTAATTTAGAGGATTATTTTCTCTTACCTCGGTGATGAAAATGAGTTTCGATATCAGTGGATACGAAATAATAAACTAAATGAATGTAAATAAAATCATAGTAGTATTCATTTTAAATTTCTCCTGTGGCCCTGGGGTCACGTGAAGCTGATCCACGCTGACGCGCAGCACGAGCTGGGATCAGGATTTAACACACTTTGCGTTAAGATAATGTTTATGAAAACGACTTCCTATTGACAATTTCAAAATAAAAGCAGCGCATCGTTGAAATGCGGCCACGCGTGGGTAATCCCTTTAAAAAATATATTATCTCACACTTAAAATTAAAAAGAAATTCTGTTACGAATTTTTAAAAGCCGACTGTTGATGATACGTGCCGTGAACACCGTCCTCTCTCTTTTGTTTTTAGTGAAATAGTACTTCCGGTATTGTTCACGCCCCGCGTCGCGCTGCTTGACGCAGCAGTGCGAGCGGCTCTCCTGATGTGAGCGGAGTGAAGGCGCATTTGGAGGGATAACGACAGCAGGCTCGGTCAGTGTGAGCTTAAAGCCAACCTGCTGCTGCAGACCCAGCTCTCAGTGACGGACCAACAGAAAACGAGCCGGAAGGAGTAGAAGAAGTGAGGCGGTTTAAATGGCCACAATATTCCCCTGAAGGGAGACGCTGCTGCCTGTGAACCTCCCACCAGAATAAGAATAATTATACCAAATAATACCCAATGCGTCCTGGAGACCAGGGCGTGCATTTTGAGTAAACTAGACGCAAAGGAAGTTTTTGGAGCCGGGGAGATTTGCTGGCTGCAGATATGAACGAAGACAACCAAGGTAGTATATATGATTTATTCAATCATTATGATGTATAATGATTATTTATATGCACAACTGTCAGAAAGCATGCACTTTTGCACCTAATGGTAGTACTGTATATATGATTTATTCAATCATTGTGATGTATAATGATTATTTATATGCACAACTGTCAGAAAGCATGCACTTCTGCACCTAATACTAATAATACGTATAGATGGGCCACATATGCAACACAAATAGTATTTTCCTGGACTGACTTCCTACATGGAATCCCCCCACCCACTGGCTCTTGGTTTGCTTTACTGGTTTCAAGTTCAGTTCAGTCCAGTCTGATGAGCCTGATGTGTATTTAGGCTAGAAAGGTTGACCCAGACTGTGAGGTGATGATTCAGCCTTTAGCAGGTTATCAGGTGTGAGTGGATAAGTGTGGATGATTGACTAAAGCGTGCCTGTCATTGTCAGGCGTGCAGTTAGTGTTGCATTCAGTGGACCTGTGTTTATCCAAGCCTTTGTCAGCTGTGCTGCTGTCACTGTGGCCCCACAGGGCGTCCCATGCACGCTCACCAAAGCGTATAGCCACGAAAGACAGATTAATGTACTGACTTTTGACAAAAGCCCAGTTTGTTTTTTAAGAATGGGCCGGCAGGGCATAAGATGCTGTGCGGTCTGCATCAATTCAGAGAGCAACACGTTCGCTCAAACTCTGAGTCTGTTTACAAAATGAACACTGATGTATGCAAACCTTGTTTCTTCAAACTAAACAGGATGCAGTGCAACTATACCACCAAATATTTATACTGCATCTGTAAAGAGTCTTGCGTCTTAGATGGAAAAATGGCTCCCGCCTGTCTGCAGATTTTGCATAAACTTTGAAACTTTGAAACAACATGTTGACCAAAAACAGCATGTGACTGATGAATCTAAGGTTCTGGTCCATGAAACCTTCTGTGCATTTGGCTCCACTCTTAGTTTATCATAAACTGCACCATTTTTTAGTGTAGCTGACCCTACAGGTAAAGAGACACTTGGCAGTTATCTCCCCTCAGCAGTGGTTGTCTTTTCTACTTGTTCAAGCCAGTGGGAACTAGACTAATAATTACTGGCCGGCTTGACACAAAGCTGTGGTTCTGCTGTCCCTCGGTGGCCCACATCATCAGCGTTTAGCCCCCCACATATGCTGTCGTGATGGTGAGCAGGAAAAGCTGACAACAGCCAGGAGCGTGTAAGCACACTCACATCCCTGCAGGATAACACACTGACACACAAATTACATCATTTCTCCTTCTGGTGCTTTTTGCTGTGAAGATGTCCATATGGATGGATGGATATTAATGACCTAGAATGATGAGAGAGTTGATGCAGTTTTAACCACAGTCTCTCCTCTCAGCTGGAATAAATAATGTCCTGAATGCTGCAGGAAATTCAAGCTTCAGTTTTCACTTTTTGCGTGTGCGTGCCTGATTTTTTTTTGTCTTAAATCACAATTTTCTTATAATTTGAGCAAGTTAGCATCACACACGCCTACGCAAGATCCGACAGCAGAGTGGGATGCTGCGGGGTGCAGAGCAGGATAGGTGGGGGTGCTTGCTGGGATTACATGCTTGAATCTGCTCGGGATGATGCTGCGCGTGGGTGGCCGCTTGGTTGACGAGGTTTGATACCTGACTGTCATGGCTCACGTGGTGACACACACTTACTGCACAAGGCCACAATCTGAGAGGGAGGGAGGACTGAAAAGTGGCAGCCGTAACGAGGTGTTGACTGTCCCAGGGAGGAAAGTGTGAGGCTGGAAATCACGTGGGACTGTGCAGAGTGAAATAGCTGTGAGACGTTTTGAATGGGAACGAGGTTGTGAGGTGTGTGTGGAAAACTGGATGAAATACCAGAAAGAAGATGGAAAATTTCACACGTGTGCCTCCGCTGTCAATCAAAGTCAGTGATGGAGAGAAGGGAATGGACTAGACATTCTTAAACTTATCAATTCTTCAGTGGATTACAGCCTTAATCTCTGTGAGAATAATATCCATCCATGACCTATTGATGAAACCTGGTTTCAGCAGGGATTCATATCACCCCCCGCCTTTATGTAATCTTTTTCTGCTTGATAGTAAATGGTTGTAAAACTAATATCATACACGTGCTGAAGCCAAGTAAGTATCATGGCAGGAATAACTTTTGTTCCACATCACTGAGATGAATAAAACTTTTTTTTATTTCTAACCAGTGTTGGTTCCATGAAGCACATTGACTTGGTTCATATTTTTATATTAGTTTTTATGTAAATGGGTAAAGTTCATGATGGATGGATTCTCTCTCTGTCTGTCTCTTTGTCTCTGTGTCTGCCTCTCTCTCTCTGTCTGTCTGTCTGTCTCCCTGTCTTTATCTTTGTGTCTCAGTCTGTCTCTCTCTGTCTTTCTGTCTCTCTTTTGCTCTCTCTCTCTCTCTCTCCCAATACATATAATTAAAATCGCTTTATTAATCTCTTAACTTTTTATCTAGCGCTGCCACAGCTCCTTATTTTCAGGCTAACTATTTGCAGAAACTGCTGATGTTCACGTCAGTCTCATCTGCATTTTATGTTCTTTGGGTCAAAAAGTAGAGTAGGTCAGTCTCTAAACAAATGTGGTTCGATCCTCAATTTTTCCAAGTCTCCTATGACTAAAATATTTTTTTGGTTTCATTTAGACCTGCTAGAAATGTTACCTCTGTATTTCTTTCCATTTTGCTGTTCTCTGTTCATTCCAGTGGATCTGTGGCAGTTTTCCTGTAGTCTTGCTAAAGAATCCAGTGTGTTCTCTGTGCAGAACTGGCTACACTAAGCCGGCCGTGTAGTGGGTTTGTAGTAATCCATGTGAAATTCAGCAGCAAAATGCCTTCTGCCACAACACTTTCTGAACGGTCAGTGGGCCAACAATAGCAGACAAAGCTTTGTTGAAGAGAAGCCTGTCTGACAGATTGTAGTTGACTGTAACACTTTCTTGTTCTGCTTGATCAGCTGATGAGCCGTCAGACCTCCTCCGCTGTTTCTGTGTCTGCTTTATTTTCACTTGTTGAGCTCAGTGGTGGATGCTTTATGAATGATGTCTGTTTGGTATGAATCAAGACATTTATGATAGACTCTGGCCTCAGAGCAAACCTTGTGATGGTTAATAATTTTGACTACAGGCTGCTCTATTTACACACTGAAAACGAGCCATTTAAGCTGGGCGGATTAGAACGTGCGCTTCAGTGTGTTTGGTCTATGGGATTGTGGCACTCTGACACTGAGTGTAGAGATCTCTGAGCTGGTGGGACAACATCCTGCAGGATGTCAGATCATTGGCGTTGATTTCACATCAGCTGCCCCCCTCAGAGGGACATCCTTAATCCATCACAGGACCAAACGTCCGCACCTGAACCGTCTTGAGACATCTCACCTGTCTCACAGAGTTCTGGAGCACTTTGGGGGAAATGGCTCTGTTCCGGATATTTAGGATCCTGAGGACCCTCCATCACTCAGACAGAAAAGCTCTGTGTGGTGGTGAAAAACACGAGGGAGCATGCAGGGGAGGCTTAAAGCTCAAAACATGTCAGGTCCTGACAGAAACGAGGTTTTCAGTCCCCATCACTGTCCACATTCAGCAACAGGTATTAAAAGTAATTTCAAATGAGTCATAAAGTTATGCATGACTTGCAAATTATTACAACTTTCCCATCACCACCCACATCTTAAAGCTTCATATTTAGGGATTAAAAACGTCAAGTTGTTAAAAGTCTTCCATTCTTGCACTTGTAATTTCCAAAAGTCCGATCTCTCCGATACAACATGAATATATTTTCTGTTTGCTTCATGCTTTAGTGTGTTTTAACGAAAGCGTCCTTTTTCATTTAGCCTTTTCCCACTCCCACCAGTGTGACTCACTTCTGTTAAACAGTGTTTGTTTTGACTGTTCACTCCCACTCCTATTTTCTACCGATGGCCGAGCAGTCAGGCTCACATGGCTCAGTGGCTGCTTCAAAAATCAGCGCACAGTTGGAAAAGACTCCTGGCTTCTTAGCGAGGCTCCACATTACTGTGAACTTTTAAGTGAGTGCGTTTAATTTTTTGATCAAAAGGTCGATGAACACAGAGGGCTCTTGTTGAGTTTGACTTTCCTGATATCTGATAGCGCGGTATAATAGACCATGACGTTCTCTCATTGGCCTAAATGGGACTCTGCAGACTTTAAGGCAGCCCAGCCCATATGGAAATTAAATTTCTGGATTTAGTATCCATCTGTGAGCTACTGCAACAAAAACATAAAGCCAGGTAAACATCTCATGTGTAAATCCTCAGATCTACCTTGAAAGCATTTCAAACCACGTTTATTTGTAACTTATGGCAGCATTTACAGTTTATGTGCAATGGATGGAAAAATAGCTTTGGGGGATTTCACCGAAATATTGATTTCCTCTTCATCCACCGCCCAGAGTAAGTACTGGTAAGAATCCACAGCTCAGCACAGTCACAGACTGGAATCTGTCTTTATAACTTTAAGACAACCACAAGACTCACAGAGGGGAGATTCGACTTTCAGAAATCAGACTTTCTGAAGTAAATTTCAGATGACACATGTTCCGTTTCTTTGGACCTTTGCAGGTTTTAGGAGTGATTCTGCTTCTGTTAATACATGTTTGTGTGTAAATGTGCTCAAAGTCAGGTCTGCTGGAAAGGGAAGATAAAGCTCACCAGAGTGGACAGGAAAAGGAAGTGCAGGAACAGTTATGCAAGTATTGGAAAATCATTAAAACCTGCAGGAAAAAGGTGTATCCCCCTAAGACCGTCTGTGGATACGCAGCTTCTCACTCTAAAAATGCATCATCAAGCCGACATGGAGTCTAACATATTCAGACGAGTGAGTTTTAGGACTCGACTTTCATACGGAGGGAATAAAACGTTACCACCACTGATAAATGGAACGATACACATTCAGCAACCAGACTGCAGAAGTTGCATCAGCTTACACTTTTTTTAAAAACTCCTCTGCGCCTTTTAATTGATATCTGTTGTCCAGTCAACTCTTGGAGCCTGAGTTTGTGTTTAGTGAGTCTCTGGCAGGGTCTCAAGACTGACACATCCCTCTGGTCTTCCCCCAGGGTCTGGAAGCTAAAGCTCTAGAACCACCTCTGGCTTTCAAGAAGGCATTTGAAACATTCAGTGACTTCTTCAGGAGCTTGACGTGTGAATATATTACAGTAGATCATCATCGGTTTTTACTCTAACTCTTGCATAATCTGCATGTCTTCTTCTCCGACCCACACTCAACTTTAGCTGCAGATGCATCATGTTGATTTCATTCATCTTTTCAGGTGAAAGAAGACGAGTGTAAACTGCCTTGCCGATGCTGCAAAAAGAGCTGAGGTTGTTTTTTGTCTTTGCTTACATTGACCATCAACGGCTCTGCGATTTTTAGGGAAATCAGCTGTGCTCGGTTTGTTTCAGAGAAAAGCTGCTATACAAACTGTCAGTGTGTGTGTGTATGTGCAATGGTGTGTTTTGTCTCTTTAAATTATTCTGAGTATGTTTAGGCAGGGAATGAAGAAGTGAAACAGATGCAGAGGGAGAGAGAGACTGATGGTTGCAGTCTTATCAGTCAGATCCCTAAA
>JARVGQ010000474.1:18191380-18202377 GCA_031762355.1 Hypsolebias martinsi | reverse complement strand
TACGTTAAAATCGAGTTAAGAACGGTTTGTAGGTACGGAACCCGTTCGTAAGTCGAGGACTACCTGTATTGCATTTAGAGGCAATGCCTGTCAATGAATCATCCTTCAAGCGTCCAATTCTAAGATCCTTTCTCTCCTTTTGTTCTTCCATTTTTTTTTCCTCTTTATCCTGTCCTTCCCTTCTGTGGAGGCCCTCTAGACCCCATCAAGGCCCATTTTGTTCATCTCCCATGTGAAGGGTCAGCGCTTACCCCTCAAAAATAAACCAAACTCTCAATGTGAGGACCTTTGTGTGTGTCTGCACCCTGCACCCTACCAACTTCCTCCTTCTTTCTCCCACTTACTTGTGTCCTACAGACAAGGACTGGCTCCTTTCACAGTGCATCCCTCTCCCCCACCCTCCCCCAGAGTGGACTTCTCTCCTAACGGTGCAGTTCTATGCCTTATTGCTCCAGCTCCTCCATAGAGCGCAGTCTCATCAAAGCATTTGTGAGGACACAGAAAGAAATGAACTGGCTTTTTTGCTTAAACACATTGACATATAGGCGAGGTCACGTGGTGAAAGATGTGGGGCAAGCCTTTAACAAGAGAAAAGGGCAGAATGTGCAAAATGTCTCTTAAAGGGCTCCAAGAGGCCATCTTGAAGGGAAAATGCCAGGGCCTTCTTAGAAACGAAGCGGTTTTATGAGTTTGACCCTGTTGGCGGCCATTCAGCTTAATCCACATTGTGCTCTGACTTCCTGCAGACCAAAGCAGGTTTCTCAAGCTCATCTCCACTTCATGTTTAATCTCACCCTGCTCTTTCATTAAGACCGCACCATGTGTTGATTCGAAAGAAATGAAGCGAACACCTCATTTTGAACAACAATGAGCTGGAAAAAGCTTTTGTCTACCGAAGGAATCCTCATTAGACAGAGAGGAACACTGTTTGGTCTGACTTGGGTTGCTATACTGGGGCTGTAGATAGCCATGGCAACGTAAGCAGAAGGTCTGCCGGATCACATAGTGGTACAATACAGCAGTGCGGGGTTTGTCATTCTAGTCAGGCCTGACCCAAATTGCAACATCCTGGGAAAAAGTAGTTGACATCAAACAAGCTTACATGCGCAGACAGACTTGCTCGTTTTTGGCTGCTAGTGATAATAAACAAAACATATGGATGTTTGAAGTCTAATTACTGAAGAAATGGCTCTGTTGATGATTTAACGCTACACGCCATGGCCCATGGCTGCTGGATTATTGTCTTTCCAATTGTTTACCCGGTTTGTCTACAAGCTACTCTCCATCTGCGATTCTAATTCTCAGCTTTTAAGCTTAATAATCTTGTATATTTTCACGTGTTTATCATCTTGTATCAACAGCCTCGAGAAAGAATTCGGCTTTAAGTGGAGCAAACAACAAAAGCAATTAGGACCATGTGTACAAAAGTACCGCATTTGACCAAAAGGCAGAATATCAGGATGCAAAAATACAAAACATCACCGGTACTATGAGAGAAACTCCCAAGTGCATTTTTTGTAACTTCATCAAAAAGTTGTCTTTGTAAGTTTTGAAAGAAATGTGAGCACAAGTCTGGAACTTGTGAATCCCACACACTCATAGAAACAAAGTTTGCAACCCCAAGAGATGCACACTCACCCAAAATAGCCTTGAAACCATTTGTACAAGTCTGGCAGAAGCACAGCTGCGCACAGAACTTTTCTTGCTTGTCCGGCTGCTCAAATAGCCATATTTTCAGAACGTCACACATAAAAAAAGAAACTTTTCGGTATATATATGCATCTAGAAAAGAAGAGTCCACTTACTTTACTCTGGAGGTCTTGTAGTTGTGTGTCGGGACTTGCTTGGGCTCTTTTTATCTGCACTTCTGCCCTGCTGCCCTGCCTCTCCAGTACGATTTCTCTTCGTGAGCTGTGCACACGATAGCTGTGTAGACTTTTTTTTCTTTGTGTGTGTGCGTTGCATGGATTGA
Source organism: Hypsolebias martinsi (assembly GCA_031762355.1). Classification (NCBI taxonomy): domain Eukaryota; kingdom Metazoa; phylum Chordata; class Actinopteri; order Cyprinodontiformes; family Rivulidae; genus Hypsolebias; species Hypsolebias martinsi. The sequence continues at coordinate 18,200,405 of JARVGQ010000474.1, read as the reverse complement.
GGGGAGGGTAACAGGGTGGGGTGTTCTCAACTATGGGTTTCCTGACTCGTGATCAAGAGCTCATTACCCCCGAAGGTCACTCCAGGGACGCCCTGCCTGGCACTCACCAAGACACCAGAGAGGAGATGTGGGATGGGAGGATGAGAGTGTGAGAGGAAAAAAGGAGGGCATTTAAGAGCCCAAGCACACAGGAAACCCACTGGGACTGAAAGGAAGAGCTGGCAGAGGAGCAACCTGCAGATAAACAGAGGAAAAACGTGAGACAATGAGCGACACTGATCTAACAGAAGAAGATATTCAGACAGAGGGAGCAACAAATTCTGAATGAGTCCAGAGCGAGCAAACAGGGAACGGTAGACCTGTCAAAGCACACTGTTACATAAAATATTCTGTTGATCCATGGAAAAGTGAGCGCAGAGCAATCAATAGAATATTGATGATGAACAAAAACCTCTAGATTTGTTTTCAGCTCGGTGTATGGCCTGCCACAAAGAAATACAACTACTTTGTCATGGTGTGCATGACTTCTGCAGTGATTTGAATCAGCATTCATGTCTCAATCTGCACCTTCGGGTCACCAGAGGTGGAAAAACTACAAAGAAATGCTGTGTTTCTATAATTACTTTGGACATGCTAATGCATTACTTTCCATGACACGTTGACTCTTGGACACACAGACACAGTTAAAGAAAAAGGGATGGGGAGGGGGTTTCTCTGTTAAAAAAAAAATTGGACTTCTCATAGAGAGTCCATGTAAAATCTAATTACAAAACTAACAAGTCAGAGATTTTTTAATCCATCCATCCAATAGCTTCACCCGTTTCTTCCTTTTCAGGTTGCTGGGGGTCACTGGTGTCCATCCAGCCATTGTTGTATAAGAGGCGGGGTGCACCTGGACAGGTTGCAAGGCCATCATAGGGCAAGTTTTTAATCTGATAGACAGTTTTCAGTTAAAAAAAAAAAAAAAAAAAAAAAACTTAATATGTGAAAAAAGAAGCAGTTTTCGCAACTGGAATGTTAAAAATGTAAATCTTTTTAAAAAATAGATTACATAATACTTACACACTTTAAAAAAACTTGCAATACAAGTAATCTAAACAGATACTTGCCATTTAATCTTGGGGATTATTTTTAAATACATTTCTAATTAATGGGGTGGGTGTTTATTTTCTGGTGTATTACATGTAAACAGGATATAAAGAGCTTTTCAGAAACAAAGACTTTGCAGTTTACTTCACCCACACTTACTATCTAGAAACCAAAACAACAATGAAGCCATTTTTACTGGTGGAAGAGGTTTTTTGGAGTCTGTCTTGCACCATCTAATTATATTGTCAATAAACTTCAAACATGTGATAAAATAGTTTGTAACTGGATAAAAACTATAATGTCAAAGAAAAATAAAACATGACTGGAAAAATCCTTAGCTAAGCTAAAAAAAAAAAAAAACTTTATATTTTCATTTGCTATTTATTTGGTTGTCCTCACCATGTAAAGGTTCAGAATTTTGGTTCAAATGTGTGGTTAAATAAATAAATTACTATAAAAGGGGTTTATTTTCTGCTAGAGATGGGATGTTTGACATTGAGACGCTGAAGCTTGTTCCACTCAGCTGAAGCAGGTTTGTTTTTGCTGCTGTTTTATGAAGGAAGGAAATGTGTGGCGGGTGGCACGATGGCTCAGTTCATAGAGTTGTTTCCTGTAGGTGACAAGGTTCTCTGATCAAATCCTGGCTGAGTGGAGTTTGCATGTTCTTTCCATGCAGGTACTCCGGTTTCCTCCCACAGACCAAAAACATGCATGTTAGGCTGACTGGTAACTCTAAATTGTCCCTAGGTATGTGTGAGAGACTGAATGGTTGTTTGTCTCGTTTGTGTCTCTGTGATGGACTTGCGACCTGTTCAGGATGTTCCCCGCCTTTTGCACAGTGGCTTCTGCATATGGGCACCAGAGACCCCTGTGATTGGAAAAGGTAGAAGAGTGTAAAGATAATGGATGGATGGAAGTTTGTGGCTATAAATGCAGCTGACATATCGATGTAACTAGTAGGGTCTGTCTTGAAGCGTCAAATGCTTTTTTTCTTTTGTCACTTCAAGAAGCTTCAAAAGCTCAACAAGGCTTCATCCTCCCATATCTATAGGCTGCAGATGCAGAAAGAAAAGCTCTGCAGGGAGTGGTGAAGGCTGCACAGAACACTGTTGGAGACAGCCTCCCTACCATCACAGACATCTACACCTCCAGATGTAGGAAGAGAGTCACCTGCATCATGAAGGACCACACTCACCCAGCACACACACTTTTTTTGCCCCACTTCCCTCAGGAAGGAGGTTGAGGAGCATTAAGTGTAGAACCACTAGACTGAGGAACAGCTTCTACCCCGATGCTGTTAGACTCATAAATATCTAACCAGAATAATCACTGTGAAAAATCACGCCATGTTGCTGCTGATCTGTTTCATGTTGCTGCTTATCTGTTTCATGTTGCTGCTGATCTGTTTCATGTTGCTGTGTTCATTCGGGCTCATCTGCTCACAAAGACTCATGTTTGTGCTGCTGTTCGACGTAATGTTTTTATAGTGCTTAGTGTATTTTTAGTTGATGTTTTTTTTAGTTCATGTCTCAGAAGTTATTGCCAGCACTGTTTTTCTTTTGCATTTTATTGTTGGATGTAACTGGGACCCTGTGCACATAATTTCGTTCCAGCACATGTACCACATGTGGTGCGAATGACAATAAAGAATCTCTGACTCTGACTTATTCTGACATTGTCCTGGAATAAATCATAACTTCAGCTTCATGGGGAAAATTATTTTAACACACTTGCAAAGTTTGACGTTCTTTTTGATTTGTGCAAACTGACAAGTAAATAGTTTAAAGGAGAAATAATTAAGGAAAAGAAGTAAGAAGGAGAACGCTTAAATAGATTATTACCAATCAACCCGGGGGTGAGTTTGGCAAGCTGCTACCAACACACTAACACACACACACGCATGTGCACCCACACACACCCACACAAAAATGGCAGTATCACATGTGCTGCGACCATCGGCTTTTTCCAGTCTGTTAAGGGTTAATGCCAGTTGTATTGTTGTGTTCCGCTGAACTGGGATCTGTCTGAAAGACACGGCTGACATGGCACCTGACTGTGCTCTAGTCAGCAATGGTGGCATTTACATTTGGACGATGCTACGGATCCAGAGAGGAAAGCAAAAGAAAGAGAAAGAAGAAGAAATGTGGACATCTGTGACAGCCTGCACACAAGCTGACTGTATTTTTCTCTGCCATTCTTTGAAACTCGTCATTCTTTTCTTCTCGTCTATTCTCACATGATCCGTCTGCTTCACTCGCTGCCTGCTTGTCCGTGTGTACTGTTCATCATACAATATACGCATGTTGGCAGTCGACAGACAATCTGACAGGGCGCTGATGAAACAATGGAAAATAGTTTAGAGTAAAGTCCAACAAACAGCAGGGGGTTCCACATTCCACTGCATATAGAGGTCTTTGTTGGCAGCATTTCAGACCTTTGTCTTCATAAATAAAACAGGTGATGGGAATAACGACTTCAGCTAAATTGTTAATGCAAAAAAAAAAAAAAATTCAATCATGCTGTGAACCCCTCATCTTTTGCTGTTTTCATGATGCGCACTGCAGAGACTGAGATGAGCAAAAGTAAAAATCTCAACAAGTGCAAATGATGAGTTTTTAAGAGGTATTTCAACGCTTGTTACTCTAATTTACTTTGTTAAATATAATTATTCCCTCGAAAGAAGAGTCACAAGGCTCAGGTGGCAAGGCTAACATACTTAAAAAGATATAAGTTGAAATGTGACTTAATATTTTACCTAAAAAAAAATCCATTCTGATCAGTGGAATTCCTGGTTGTTGGGTAAGAAAGAAGGGTGGTCCAGTTGTAAAAACAAAACTGAATCAAAGAAATAAAACTTTCCTTGTTGTTTCACCACAGCAAGGCTTCAAAGCACAAACAGAAAGCACCAACATCAAAATGCAGTAAGGAGATGCCACATCCCAGATTTGATGTGAATAATGCTCTTCCATTTTGCTTTCATGGGTTTTAGCGCTTTTTGTCCGTTTACTGCAGCTCAGCCATCAGAAAACCTATTTTACTCAAAATTTCCTAAGTCTTTATACATGTAGTTCACCTCAGCAGTGAAATTTCTCTGTTTCCCAGACTCCAGTCTCATAAACCAATATCCATCCATCCATTACCTTTACCCTCTTCTTCCTTTTCAGGTTGCGGGGGGGGGTCACTGGTGCTTATATGCAGCAGTCACTGGGCAAGAGGTGGCGGACACCCTGGACAGGTCTCCAGTTCATCCCAAGGACCCAAACAAGATAAAATCTCTCACTCACACCTAGGGACAATTTAGAGTTACCAATCAGTCTAAGATGCAAGTTTTTAGTCTGTAGGAGGAAACCGGAGTACCTGGAGTAAACCCACGCATGCATGGAAAGAACATGCAAACTTCACCCAGAAAGGTGCCTGGCTGGATTTGATCCTGCGACCTTCTTGCTGAGAGGCAACAGCTCCACCAACTGAGCCATCGTGTTGCCCCAAAAACCAATATGACATTCCTAATTATACCATTTTCCTAAAACTAAAGAAATAAACCAACAGTTCCATCCTCTTTTTGTTTATGTCCTATTAAATCACTCCCACAAGTAGTACTGTCCAAGTTTTATCATCCAAACATTTTCCTGTCGTGATTTTATGCAAAGAATAAAGCATACCATGCTATTGTCAGCGTGTTAATCTTAGTGGTCAGCGTGTGAGTCCTACTTTGCTATCCAACTTGGAGCACAAGTAACAATCTCACACTGATGTGTGATTGCATTCAAAAGTTAATTCCAATTTTTAAGGTAACTGAAAGTATCAGGGCACATAATCCCTCCAGAAGCCTTGTCCATATATAGGTTGCACCTTTTGGAAATCCATACAGACCAAGCAGACATAGATAGCCTCACATTGGCATGATGAGAAGACTGCTGTGGTGCAAAAGCTGCCTTGTATTTAATAATACACAACAGTTCAGCTCTATGGCGTTAGAGATTGCCAGCTCAGAGATAGATCAGTTCTGAATTACCTTTGATCCCCAATTCCACCTTTAAACTTTCACATAGGCTTGACCCTGATACGCAACAACAATGCATCCAGCTCAGCTTTCAAAGTAAAGAAAAGAGCTAAAGACAACCAAAGGCTGAAGAAACGTTTATCTCTAAGAGATCTAGGTACTTTACTCCATGTTTATTAAAGACAAATAAGAGTTTTGATGAGCTCTTTAACTTCTGAGAAAGAAACAGACTCAAACCCCAGCTGGATGAGGCAGATGATCGCTCAACCGTAGCCCGGTTCTGCTTGAGGTTTCTTCCTTTTAAAAGGAAGTTGTTTCTTTCCACTGTCACCTATGTGCTGCTCAGGATAGGAGGCTGTGAAGAAGTGAAGATTCAACACAATCTACACGGTGCTTTAGATAACTTTTACTATTTGACATGTTATAAAAGAATAGTGTATTTAAAGATTTTTGTAGTGCCCTATGACTTTTGTAGTGAACTGGCAAATAAACTGAACTAGGTTGAATTAATAAAAAAAAATACAATTTACATAAAAAATGTTGATAAATATTGGATTTAGAAATTTGAAAAATTTTAAATCATGACTTGTCTGCATTCTGTTTTTTGTTGTTTGTCTTATTTTTATTCATAACAGTCTCCATCAGGTTAGACAACAGGTGTAAAACAGTGTGATTGTAAATATTTCTTTATTTCCCATAAAAGGTCAAATCAGTCAATTCAAACAGCATTTGATTATTATAGCTCACCCCAAAATGTCTAACTTTCAACCATCTCACCCCACATTCTACTAACCTACTTTCATTTACCGGTACTTACTTAACTTCAATGTTGAGTGAATTTAGAGAAGAAAGAAAAGTACTTTTTAAATTTCCGGTAAAATCATCAGGTGTGTATTTTCCTCCACAACCTACTCACAACATGTGAACCCAGTCCAGTGTGACGTCCTCAGTCCATCGTGTTGCTCACACCCTCACAGCCCACTCGTCCACCCCCGCCTGTGGTGTTGATCTCAGTAGAGTGGACTGATGTGACACTGATCTCAGTTCAGAGGTGAAGGAAGATGAACACAGTAAAACGAGTAAATCTAGTTTCAGGGCTGGTTGTATAGGTGTCTTCCCAGATAGAGACAGTGTTTTTCTGTGGCTAGAATCTCAGGTATCAACTTCCAGGTGCATCTAATCACAATAAAACACACAAGCTGAGAAGTTTTCCTAAAGGGATGGTTAAAAACTTTTGAAGAAGTGTTGTGTGGAAAGTTTAACAACTAATATCACTTATATCAGCAGCTCATTTTGGTCCCACTTGGACTGCATGCTAGCTTGTTAATTTGGACCCAAAAAAAGACTATTTCTTCAAAAAAAAATTTCCCCCTCACTCGCTCTGATACGAGGTGGACACATTCTCTTTCTTCTCCTGTTCTCCTGTTTTTTTGCTCTCTGTCTGTGTATTGGAGCTCCAATTTTGCACATCTTCCGAAATGAAAACTGCTGTTATGGATCTGACCAAATGGACTTTCGACGCAATCGACAAAATCTTTTCAACTTTAACAACAGGGTCCTGGAGAGCCCTTATGTTCTGCTGAGAATCTCAGGAGGACACCAAAGACATATACTTTGTACAATTGGATTTATGATGACAGGTTTCCTGCTGGTTCCTGGTCTATCAACATACAAAGAAGACAGCTGCAGCTAATTTGGCCCTCGTCAGGCTAACTGCTTGTTTGGCTTGGTTTGTGCTTTGAGGACTCAAAATCAGCTGATTTACAAGCTAAACCTTAAGATGGAAGTGATTTGTGAGAATTGCAGGCCACCTGTGGCTTTGGGACTCGCCAGCATGAAACGACCTTGGAGGGGCTCGTAGGCACAGACCGGTAGAATGCACCCTAATCTGGCTATTTCAAACCTAGAAAGTACCAGCAGGACTCGAGTCTGACAAGAAAAATAGTCTGCTTGAAAAAAATCAACAATTGTGGCTTATCTGAATCTGACTCCTCCGGTTGGCCTCGAAAACAGGCCGGCATATCAATTTCTCCTGGGAAATGTGTAAACTAAGAAAAAGCTTTGTCTATCGCAACCCCAACAGAACTGTGCTGGCTGACCATCATCTTATCAGGACAACGGACTATCTGGAAGTGCTTCATGGACCGCCTTGTCGTCAAATGCATATGTAATGTGTTTGCTGGCAGAGTTTTTTGATAGCTTAAATCGTGTCCTGTTCGGACAAGGGGTGAATAGATTTTTTTTTTTTGTAATGCCAATATCCTCTCCTCATGGCTTTGTCCGTTTTTCTATCTGAAAAAAAAAAAAGGTATTCTGAAAAGGTTAAGAGGCCACGCTCTTAAAGAGCAGCAGCAACATGCACGCCGCCCATCTTTTGGACAACTGTGCGGACATATTCTCGCTGTATCTTGGTACAATTATAATAAAACTCATTCTGATTCAGTAGTTGTTCAAAGAGCTATCAACAGGAAAGGCATGATGAACCCCACCTGAAAAGTTCTGAGCTATATACCTTTAAGTAAAAGCCAATATGCTGCATTAACTTAAAACACAGAGATGCTGAGTTTATGGAAGACTGCAACTATCCAATCAAATAAAAAATAATATCATCTCATCCTTATTCTTTACAAATAAATCAAACAACAATCCAACATGGCTTTAGTTCACTCTGCTCCCTTTTCTTGGAACTTGCTACAAAAAAAAAAATTCTCTGAGATTGACGGGATTCATCTCATTCAGTGCTTTTAGTTCCAAACTAAAACTTCTTGAATTCAATATGTACCTGTTTTTATAGCTTGACATTTTCTTTCTACTGTGTAATTTTTTGTGTTGTATTTATTGCTGCCTCTAGACCAGGACTCCCTTGAAAAAGCGGTTTTTAATCTCAATGGGTTTTTATCCTGGTCAAATAAAGTTGAAATAAAAAAATAAAATAAAAAAAAAACTATTTTCTGTTTATGAAATCTAAATGAAGTCTATTTTGAAAAAAGTACAATACTTTTATAAAAGCAGCTTTAATCCTCGGGCTATACTGCACCCACATTCCCAGAAACACTCATCTGGACAAGATAAAATATAAATGAAACAACAAATAAAAATATCTGACGTTTCATAGCTGTAGGACATCTCAGGAAGCTCACAGAGGCCTTTGGCAGAATAAAATAATCAAATTATTCTGCACATGAACATGTAAACTTGTTAAACAACAGTCTTCATGAACCACACTTTCAAATGGGAATATTCAGAAAGCTGTGGTGAAAATTATTGAAAATACTTTGATATATCATCTTTAACTTTATTCCTTTGGGAAGAATCTTTTTATGTATCCATAACAAAACCATGACCATTTTCTTAAAAGCCTAATGAAAAGAAGAAAAAAAAAGTTGTTTGCATTAATTTGCCACAGAAAGGGATTATTTTTTTAATTTCACTGTCCGACAGCAGATAAAAGTGTACTTGTCACCAGAGGGTTTTGTTCTCGCAGTAAGAGTTGTGAAAGCAGAGGAAGCAGAGGTGATGGCACCGTGCTACGCTGCATTGTCAAGAAAATTATGATTAATTACACTACTTTGTTTTTCTGCTTAATTACATAAGCACAGAGATAAAGGGCTTTGACATTACTGAGCAGCTTACGTCACTTAAATTAATTATTTTCTGTGTGTGGGCAAACTGTGGAAAGTGCATTATACTACATGTTTACATGTATAATTAGAAACTGCAATTTGGCATTTTTACCTCACCTCTACCAAGACTTTCACGTGTACTGTATATTTAGCTTAGTCTAAAGCTGATTATCAACAAAGTCTCTAATATCAGAAATGTGTTGTATTTGAAGAGTCACAGCTCGAGATGGACCGTCGATCCATCCAAACATGTTTTTTGCTATTTTGTTATTCTGCTCAAACAACCACAACAATCTGTCCTTGTTGTTGG
>JARVGQ010000474.1:18070504-18085963 GCA_031762355.1 Hypsolebias martinsi | reverse complement strand
TTAGTAGAAACGTTTCACCCTCACTCCAGAGGGCTTCATCAGTCAGAGACGTTCCAGCACGCTGTTACCCCACCAAGGTGACACCTGGATTACTGAGTATGAACTTTCTTTGTCTCCAGTTTTAGCTTCTCTCCACTGGCTCCCTGTCAAATCCAGAATTGAATTCAACATCTTACTTCTAACCTACAAAGCTTTCAACAGCCTAGCTCAATCTTATATTTGAGAGCTTATTGTTCCATATTTTCCTAACAGAGAATTTCACTCTCAGACTGCAGGCTTACTTACAGTTCCTAGAGGTTTCAAAAGCAGAATGGGTGGAAGATGTTTCAGTTATCAGGCTCCTTTCTTGTGGAACCAACTTCCAGTTTCTGTCCATAGGTCTGACCCATGGTCCGGTTTTAAGACTGGTGATGCTGACATAAACTTAGACTACCAGAGGACAAATTAACCCAATTTCCTTAAATGAATTGTTAAAATGGAATATTTTTCATTTGATATGTGATTCTTGACCTGCCATTGTGTATCTGTTCCTCTCAAACCCAGCCAGTCGAGGCAGATGGCTGCTTGTCCTGAGCCTGGTTCTGCCAAAGATTTCTTCCTCATGAGGGAGTTTTTCCTTTCCTCTGTCGCTTTCATGCTTGCTTAAGATGAGAGTTCTGCGATGGAGTTAAATTCAAAGCAGTCTGCTCCTCATATACATAATGTTAACTTGTTATTTTTTATGTATGAATGTTTCTGTTCAGTGCCCTGAGACAACTTCTGCTGCGACTTGGTGCTATATAAATAAACTGAATTGAATTCTGATATTGTGTTGTAATATATTCAGTTAGATTATAAAACCATTGTGCCTACAAACAGGCTCAACAAGCATCAAGCTCGCGTGTAAGCAATGTCCTACACCCATCCATCCATTATCTTTTACCCGCTTCTTCCATTTTGGTTGCGGGGTCACTGGTGCCCATATTCAGCAGTCGCTGTGTGGGATACACCCTGGACAAGGTCGCAAGTCCCTCACCAGGACACATGGAGACAAACGAAAAACACCCATTCACTCTCACTCACACCTAAGGACAATTCAGAGTTAAGAATCAGTCTAACATGCATGCTTTTGGTCTGTGGAAGAAAACCAGAGTACATGGAGAAAACCCACATATGCACGGAGAGAACATGCAAACTCCACCCAGAAAGGTCCCCAGCCAGGATTCGATCTGGCAACCTTCTTGCTGAGAGACAACAGCTCTACCAACTGAGACACCCTGCCACCTTTATGTGCAATATTTAAAACACAAAACATAATCATTTCTCTTTGTCCATTCAGGGTAGGGGGACCAGATACAATCCAGTAAAATAAGGAGTGTGTTTATATGGGGCAGTGTGTGGGACATTAAATGCTAAAATGTTGTCAAATATTGAAGGTCCAGCTTAAAACAAACAAACACACTCAATAGGCTATGCACATTATCAACTAAGGTCTTTAATATTTCAAGTACTGTATTATACAATTTTGTCAAAAACCAAACATAAGATATTTATAATGGTACAGAATACAGTACACATTATGTTGAAATGATTATCCAAGTTACAACTTTCAATTTTTCACATATTTAACTGACACTTTTAAAAGTTAGTAACACAATATCTATTTTATCATGAATTTGTACTGTTCATTCAGTGTTCATATTTCTTTTCCCAACTTGACAATCCACCTAACTGGATTTTGGATTTCCCGTCAAAAAGACAAAAGAACCTGGTGACAGTAAAACGTCACCCTCAATCAAAGTGAGCACGGGGAATCCTCAAGGATGTGTGCGCAGCCCACAGCTCCTTACCCTGCTGACACATGACTGTGATGCCATTTTAGTACTAATCACATCATTAGATTTGCTATTGACACAACAGTGGTGGGAGTCATTAGCAACAACAATGAAACAACTAAAGAGAAGAGGGGAACAATTAGTACGTTAGTGTAGAGACAATAATTTGTCTTCAAATCAGTATCACAAAATCTTTGGGCCATCTGCTGCATCATATCCATCACATCTTGATATGACAGCTGCATTGTAACTGCTGTATAGTGAGAGTGACCAAAGCCATTGGGAGACTCAGACCTAAAACACCTTTGATGTACCCTTCATCATTATGGTTTATGCCATTCAGCAAGTTATGGCTCAAGCACACGCACTATGGAAAGCCAGAACAATCGAGACTAAGTCCATCTTCACTGAAACATGGCCGTTATGTCTTCGTATGCAGTAAAGCTAAGTGACATCATCTTTGTGCCAATGTTATTAAGCTGATAGAAGCTTAACAAACATCCTGAGTTTCACTTCAAACTCATCCTCCCCCTAATCTGACAACAGCAATAATAAAAGTGCAGTGCTTTTTTTAAAATGGAAAACTTCGTGACAGCTTGGAAACGTAACTGCAAGCTGTAAGAGTCACTTATCTTACACAAATGTGCCTGCTTATTGGTTATTTGTGCAGAATGTCTTGCAGAAGCAGCAAAGTCATTCTAATCCTACAGCACACACTAAAAGTGCTTAGTGTTAGGAGGGCTGAACCTTTATTTGGAAATCCAATTAAATAGTGACTGATGAGTCAGTTTTAGCTCAATATAGGCTCACGGCTAGTGATTACAGAAGATAGTGTCAGAACGATTAAATCATGCAGCCTTTCTCTCAAAGTTTGTGTGTACAAGCAATTCCCATGGTACCTGACCTGAGAGATAGTTGGCAGCAGTTGAGTGTGTTTTCGCCAAGCAGTCACGGTCTAATGGTCACAAGTCCACGACTGGGGATCAGACCTCTACGCTTGCTGATGCCATAATGATGCAGTCTCTCTAATCTAAGCATCCTCTGGGATCGGAGCTTGAGCTCTGAGCCTGTGATTTAGAGGGCCATGGCCTGTCTTATCTGATCGCTTTTGAAAGCTAAAAAAGAGTAACCTTGTGAGTCTCAGTAGTTTTAAAGGGGACTAGTTCTGCAGTTGGCTTTCAAGATGGTGCTTCAGGCTGGGAGCCATAAGGGATTTGCAGTGTTTCATAATACTAAAATTACTATTTCAAACATGTCTACCCAGTTCTGAATTCCTTTTTTCTATTTTTGTTTTAGAGAATTTGAAAGCTATTCACTTTCTGTTTCTGTTCAGAAGAAACATTTGCCATAAACCATGACAATATATTTTTTCATACCTAAGAGGATACATTTTAGTCTAAGTTTATATCCAGCCATTTTATCTGGACTTCTTGGCAGTGTGGAAATGGCATCTAGCTGTTCCTCAGTAGATAACTCCTTGTCACGTGTTGCCTATCCTACAGCATCTGTGTTTACTGGGGATGAAAGACACACCAGGACATTGTACATCTCAAGGAAGAAGGAGGAAATGCACAAGTGCTTGTTTTGCCAAGCTCAAACGTTTAGCCGGGAATTGTGAATGTATCCTTCTAAAGAAAGAGGTCTTGACCCCCATGCCGGTTTTGAAAGCAGAAGAAGCAACTCTTTTTGTCTTCTGCTCACATTCCTGCTCTCCCATATCCTCCCAACCACCACCCCCCATCTACCCCTCTCATCCTCTCAAATGCGAGGTGTCAAAAAACATGGCATCTTACAGCGCTCGCTTCAACTCAGGAGCAGAGAAAAGGGGAAAAGCTGTACCACCCAGTCGGGCTGATTGAAGACATCTCAGAAGCCTTAGGTGTACGACATCCCTCCTCCTCCTCCTCCCTTTACCGACGCCTTTATAAACAAGTTTCAAATACCACTGATCTAGTTTGACAAACTTTCTCCAAAGAGCATTTGAAGAGAAGATAAGAAAGTGACACCCCCACATGATTTATTTTTTTTCTTCTTTCGTTTTTTTGTAGGCACCGGCAGAATCAGGTCTCTACTTACTCTTTTGCTTTTCAATCACTGCCATCTCGCTCTCCTTTTCTTCCCCGGTCTGTCTCTCACTTCTTTTTGACTTTTTCTTTTTGACTCTGACAGGTCTCCCGTGGTCCCCTCAATTGCACAAGAAATAGCAGTAAATCATGAAAAAAACCACAGAGAAGAAAGGGCAGCGAACTTAACAGAGATTTGTCAACGATACAGTCTGAATGTATCTCAAGTGCTGTAATGAGGAGAGGCATCCAGAAGGCAATTTAGACATTTTACTTGGACTTTTATTTTCAACGGGGCTCAGAATGTGACGGGAATTGCTCACTTCTGAACTAAACTTAAGCTCTTATGTTTTATTGATTTCATCATTTCAGTTCCAGAGCATGGCTACATTTCCCTCCCTCCTGTAATCTTCACTACAATGTTGATCACTTTATCAGTTGTGTTGGTATTTATGCGCTTAAACAATACTGTGTTGTGACAAAACTGTGTCTGGAAAACCTATTGTACATATTTTGCATATTGATTATTATGCAATAAAAGACAACATAAATGAGACATTTTCTTAACAAAATACTCAGAGAAAACAGACGTATCAACACCAGCCAGGGTCAAAAGATCAGTTTTATTAGCCAAAAACAGACATGTATCAGTGAGAGACTGAAAAATATGACCTGGTCTTTGCTGTATTGCCCACATTGTCATATTTTCTTTTCCTTGACATATGACAATTTAAATATATATTTTTTTATTAAGATAAAACATTTGTTTTGCTTTTATATTTAAGGGAGGAGGTCTAATGAGGTTTTGCTCTGCCAAGTAATGTTTAGGGAATTTTTCTGCTTAATGGTTTTGATGACTAGAACAAGCAAGATTTAGCCTCAGGATGTTCTTAACCACTGATGTGCTCACACGCACACACACACACGTTTTACTTCCAAATGAAGAAACATTGTCACTCTGCTGAAAGTTTGATTAACACCCCAGAAAATATACTGACTGAACTTAAGAAGCAACTTCAAAGCAAGTGACTGTTTTTTTTTTTCCCCTGTCAAAGGTTTTCTGTGTGTCTCCATGTGTTGTGTGTTTGTGGGGAGAAACATTTTCTAAGCAAACTAATTAGAGACAGCAGCATTGGGGGAAAATGGAAAATATATTTTTTAAAGATCAAATGAAAACATGGAAGTGATGGAAGGTGACAAAATGATTATAATAGGATTAAGCCGTAGAAAATTTCCACAAAAACCAATCCAGTCTTGACTCAGTTATTGTTACAATCAGCTAAACATATGGCAGAAATGATAGTGTGAAGTCAGTCTGAACAGGGCAGTAGGCTGAAATGTCACTTATTAAAGTTGTTCAATGGAATCTTTTTTAATGAACTTTATTTAAAAAGGGACACTCAAACATAAATGTCACCATTTGATGCACTGTACCAGATTATAGCAAAAGCTAATTTGCATCTGCAGTCCCTAAATCTGTTGGTGTGCAGATCTTTTATAATGTTTCCCATTTGTTCCGGTGGATTTTGGATGCGAGTAGTTTTCTGTTTTTATTTTTCAGCTATAAGTTAAACTAAATGTAATCCTTACATCTCCGTCACACTGTTGCATTGTGCGTCTGTTGTGTGTTAAGATTAGTTGCAAAAACAACATCAGCTCTTTACGTAGCTGATACTCAAACACAGGGCTATTCAACTAAATTGCTCAGGGGAGCACAGTTACTGAAAGCCAAGCGCTTTGGAGCCAGCCAGCCAGCTGTTATTCCTATTAAGTTTGTTTTATGATTTAAAATCTAGTTTTATTTAAAAATGAACCCATTGGTGTGCTGACCTGAGCACGCCCATTCACCTGATTTGGCCCCCGGGCCACCAGTTGAATAGCCCTGCTCTAACACATGTTGTATGATCTCTAGCATGCCAGGTTGCTACATGATTTGTCATATTTCTTTAAAATACTACTTCATAGAAACGCAAGACAAACATGCACAAGTGTGATGGGTAAAAATGTCACCCACAACACAAACATTCTTTATTGGTGTAAACCGTTTTTCGGAGAGAGTTGGAGTTAAAAAGCCAAAACACAGAAGGGAGTGATTTTTTATTTCTTTTTTACTCACAAAGGTGTATTTTGCTTGAAACCCCCAACACCCACCTAACCCAAATTACTATTTCCCACCACCATGAAAGAGAAGCTGCCATATTTGCTTATATCTGTCTACAGTATCTGTTTGCAAAATATCCAGTGAACCGATGGACATATTTTAATCAAACACTCAGTTTTAATTGGATGTACATCTACAACTGATTATCTTTGGTAATCAGCCTGCTTTAAGGTGGCTGGCACAGCTAATTAATCTTAGCAAACGTAAAACGTATTATAATTATTATTGTTGAGCTTTAGTGTGGTTTTAGCTGAGAGTCATACCCATCTCATACCCTGAGAGCTAACAGATCATGCTCATCTTTGTTTAAAACATTGACATTCAAGGCAGCGGTATGGATTCCTTCACTGTTTTTTTTTTTAATTTTCATTATAACTAACTAAATTTCTTACTTATATTTTTATTTTATTCTTCCAGAAATAACCCCTTTTTTTCATGTATAAATTATGACAGAAGCAAAGTATTTTTCAAAATTTGTGATCTTTAGACGCTAGGATGCTGAAAACAAGAAGAGTCCATTTGGTTTATTGTTTTTTATGTGTTCAAACTAGTTGTTTTCTTATAATTTGCAATCTAAAATCAATATTTTTATAATCCGAGATTTTTTTAACAGGTAATGTACTTGACTGGTTCTTACAAAATCACACTTATCTTACCATTTTATTCAAAATTATGTGTATTTTGTTATGTCATTGAGAGAAAATGATTAACAAACTGTGCTGTTAGGTAACTGATACCGTAATTGTGCTCGATAACATCATACATGTACAGTATATGGAAACTAATTATATGAAAGTGTTGCTGATGTTGCGTGTGACATTTGGCTTTGTACTTTGTGTGTTCTCAGACTGAGATGAAGATCAAAGTGTTGGAGGCGAAACACCAGGAGGAGAAACTGAGGATGCAGCAGAGGCACGATGCAGATGTTGAAAAGGCAAGAATGAAAATGAGAAAATTTGCAGCTGTATATTTTAACCTTTGCTATTATGTTGTTCCAAACCCTAAGTCTAAAGCTTTTTTTTATGTTTAAAACGTTGGTTCAGACATTAAATTGGCTATGGCTTGTCTTTGAGTACCATCTTTGTTGTCATGACATCAAGTCAAAGGTTTGTAAGGAAATGGTGTAACATAAGGTACTAAAACCCCCGTCAGTATTAGCATTTATTTTATATTACAGTTTCCACCATCCTAGACTCTCAGATCTACCGGGCTCATAAAGTCTCTTTATTTTTTGACACAGTTCCTACTAATTTTGTTTAAATCCTTTTTGTTAACAAGAAAAACATGAATTTTTCTCTTTATTTTTTTCCAAAGCTGCATGTGATCTGGTGAAAGCAGCCGTGAAGCTGGTTTATTTCACATTAGGTGACGTTTAGATGCACTGCAGATCAGCCACCTGGAGTCTGTCCAGCCTTGCTTTGTCTTTCCTTTGCTGCCACAGAAGCTTTTATGAAGAAATTGTCTCCACTTCAAGATGCTCGTTGTGTTTTTGTGTTTAACCGGAGGTAGGATGACAGATCACTTTCTTTTATGCGTTCACTCAGATTGCAAGTTATGTTCAGTTTAATTTTCTGTGAATATTTAGCAATATTCACTTAAGACTAAAAAAAAAATTGATTTTTTTCAAAGATATGCTTTAGTACATTTCATGGAAAATGGACAATGTAGATGTTTTTGTGATTGTTTGCTCTTGAATAATCTTTAAACTGATAAAAGGATACGGATAATTCCAACAAAGTTAAGTCAGGTCCTCTGGACGGTTTCTTTTTGTTGAAACGTTTCGTCTTTCATCCAAAAGACTTCATCAGTCCAAGGAGCCACAACAAACTCAAACTTATAAATAGCACCTTCGCAAAGTAGGTCAACCAGTTTGATGGTGCTAAGATGGTTTCTGGGGTCCGCCCTCTCCCCCGCTGACTCGCTCAATACTGATACAGTAATTGTTAATGTTCTAAAAATTAGGAGGCTAATAAGACAACAGCCCAGAGTGTTGTTTGCTAATAAATGCAATTAGTTTGCTATTTTGCTTGTTTATGGATTGTAATGTTATGGCAGATATGTGCACTTTTCTTGTTACTGGAGTATTTACTGTATTTTATTTTTAGGGTCATTCATTCAGTTTTCTTTAGTTCAGTCACTTGTTAAAACTTTAGTTAACCAAGCTGAACTTCCACTGCATTAGGATGTCTTATAAAAACCTGTATTAGGCACACTAAAAGCTGCCATTTCCCACGTCTAGCCCACTTTTTATAGACCTGACACTGTGACATCACCTTATCTGGCAAACCCTGAAAAGACAAAAGTCTCTTTGGGGTAGTGAAATGGAGGGGAAAAATGGGTTATCTCTAAATGTTTTGTGACCTTTGCTCCAGGCTCCCAATCGTCCTTTCATCTACCCCAACCTATTCACACACAGATGATGGCAGGCAGGGCTAATAAGTGGCTTCATAGGGGTCTATAAACAAACAAAAACACTTTTTTTCCTGTCTTTTCAGACAGAAAACAATATCAACCCACTGTGTGTGGTTGTCATACACAAGTTTATACTGTGTTGTGAGATGCAGGGTTAAAACAGATAAATGATTGTTCTGTTGTGTCCAAAAGTGTAGTTGTTCCAGAACTTTTCAAAAGAAACCCTGAATTTGACCATCTCTGCAAAAGAAGTGGCCAGTCACACAATATTTACAGCATGTGCACATTATTCAACTGAGAACAAGTACTACAAGAGTGGTAGGCTGTGTTTCTGTAACTGGAGCTGCAACTCTTCACCGCCTAATTTAACTAATTACGTCCAGATGGCAGCAGCAAGCAGATGCATTTACTTCATCACCTCAGCACAGGTGGTTCATTCAGCTGCCATTTTCCTCCGTTTGCCTGCAGCCTCCTAAGGAATAGATGGGCATAGGAAGGAGTTTTTTTTCTGGTCAAATGGGAATTTTCTGCACAGATGTCCTCGTATAGAACACCTTCTTTAAGTCAACTCAGCTAGAGAAGAAACACCATATTAATCCAAAGTAAACATGAGGTTTTTTCTGAGTTTTATTTTAATAAACTTGTGCATTGATTACTTTTTGTTTGCTGTAGTATAATGGAAGTCAAAAAGTCTTGAATCATAAAAAAGAACAACACAACAAAATAAAAAGCCAAACAAATACTTTCTTTTCTACATTCTTTAGATACTGGACCGAAAAAATTGTGAAATTGAAGAGGTAAAGAGCTTGTTCCGGACCAAGCAGAAAGAATCCGAGGAGATGGTCCGAAAGCTGGAAAAGAAAGGTGAGAGTTGATTGCAGTGTTCACTGGAAGGATGTTTATAGAAGTGTCTCTGAACACTCAGAGTAAAAAGTCCAGAAAGATACAATTCAGTGAGAGGCTGCTGGTGTAGACTGATGTTCTCCAGCTGTGCTGCTCAGTCAAAAGTTTAGTCACATATTTTTTTCTTTTTTTTTTATATAGATGTTTTTTTCTTCATTTGTGGGCTCCTCCTCCTAATGTCACTTTTTATCCTACTCCAAAAGTGCTTAAACGAAAAACATAAATTTAATTGCAAAACTTTCCATTTTAAAGATGAAAATCTGTTTTGACACACTTTAACAGGCAGCTCATCAGTGCAAAAATGTGCACATCTCTCTGTGCATATCCATGTGTGTATACCCTGAGGCAAGACGTGACTGCTTTCTAAGTGTTTGTGTCTTTGCTCTACCACAGTTCAAAGTTTGCTGCGGGAATCTCAGGTCATCTGCGAGAGCAAAGAGAGGCAGATAGAGGAGCTGAAGAAGATGTCGGATCAGAGCACCGACTCGATAAGAAACGAGTGGGAGAAGAAGGTGTGAAACTTTAAAGCCCTACATTGTTTAGGTGCTCCAAGCCAGCGGGAAGCAACGGGTTAATGTATGGTTAATGTAAACCATTTCCCTGCAAGGAAATCACAGTCAGCTGTTATAAAAAAAGATGGAACCATTAATTAAACTCTTATTTATTGTTGTATTTTAACTTTATTTTTAACTTTTCTAAGGGTTTTGAATCATGTTATTGAAGCACTGTATGATCAGGATTATTGTGCTGCACTTTTCTTAGACATATCTAAAGCTTTTGACACTGTGGACCATGACATCTTATGTCATAAACTCTCAGAAAATGGTTTCACAGGTCACACTATTGGCTGGTTTTCTAATTATCTTACAGATCGGATGCAATGTATTCAATATAACTTTACCTCTTCCATTTTATCTAACTGTTAATAACGGTGCACCACAAGATTCAGTCTTAGGTCTCACCCTCTTCACAATCTACATAAGTATTGTAGGTCAGATCATTCCTGATGCATCCTTGTGTTTCTAGGCGGATGACACAGTTGTTTGTTGAGCTTAAACAGTTGCTAAGGTTGTCCAGCTTTTACAGTCTGCTTTCGACATCATCCAGTCAGATTTGTTCCGTCTCAAACTTCTGCTAAATGCTGATAAAACCAAAGGGATGTTGTTTTCAAACAGGAAGTCTGTACCAACGGTCCTTCCATCTATTTTATCTTCGAATGGTGTCCCTATTGAGTTTGTCGACTCTTATAAATACTTTGATATCTCGGTCGATTAGCATCTCTTTTATGTTGAAAACTTGGAAAGTTAAACTGGGTTTCTTTTTCTGAAATAGTTCCTGTCTAACTCTTAATGCTAGGAAACGTCTTGTAACAGTGACTTTCCTTCCCTCCATTGACTACAGTGACATTATTTACAGGAACTCTCCTACAAGCACCCTGCAGATGTTGGACGCTGTCTATCATGGTGCGCTAAAATTCATAACTGGCTATAACTACCATACCCACCTTTGCACCCTGTATTCACTGGTTAACCAGTCATCATTAACTTCATGCAGACTCTTCCACTGGTACATTTTCATCTTTGAATCACTTCTAGGTCAGTTGCCTTCATACATCTCCTCCTACATATCTCTGTGTGAGTGCAGCTACAGCGTGCACTCTCAGGATATTGTTACCTGCAGTGTTCCCTCAGTGAGGACTGAAGGAGGCAAAAGGGCTTTCTCCTACTCCGCTCCTGTTTCCTGGAATATCTTGTAAAAAGATCTGAAGCTCTCGACCTTGACCTCTTGAAGGGATTTTAAACAACTAAGTTCATGGCAAAAACCAATGCAGACATGTTCCTGTTTTTAGTATTTTACACCGTTTTATAATGTATGTTGTTTTTGTTTCGTTTTTATTTCATTTTTTCTATTTACTTTTCATTTTATATGCTTTTTAAATGACTGTCTGTTGTTGTCTGTACCTCATCTGTGTTCTTTGTTTAAAACAGGTCTCTCTTGTAAATGAGTCCTCGAGACTCAATGAGACTAACTTGTATAAATAAAGATTGAATGAATTAACTTATAACAATTAGGTTAAAAAGTCACATGACTAAAGGAATTTATCCCAAAGCCCGTTAATCAGTGTTTCACCCAGACTGCAGTTTTGTGTTCAGTAATTATAAACAAAACAATTAAAAATTTGGGGTGCATAAAATATAAATAAAAGCATTGTGCAATTATTTTTGAGTTTTAGAAATCAATATCTTATTCACTATTTTTAGACAGTTTTTTGCAGACTGTTGAACTTCTCTTCATCTTGACTTCTGAAAGATCCAGCTTCTCGTCTTATTCCCAGTCCTCTTACTGACCTGGTGCCAGTTAACCCAGTTCATTTCTGCTCTTTATTTGTGCCATTTAACTGTTACAGCCTTTTGTTGTCCGTCACAATCTAAATTTGAGACGTGTTGCTGCCATCAATATCAAAATTACCAGTGTTTTTTTTTTTTTATTTAAACATATGACATGTTTCATGTTCCATTTTGAATAAACTAAGAATTTATGAGATTTATAAATCATTGCATTCCATTTTTATTTACATTTTACACAACGTGCCAACTTTTTCAGAACTAGGGTTGTAATTTAGAAATAAATACAACAAATTTGCTAATATTACAGTAAAATTGTGACTAAATCAGCTTTCTCCTGCCCTCTCAGCTGCATGCTGCTGTGGCAGAAATGGAGCAAGAAAAGTTTGAAATGCAGAAGAAACACACAGAAAATATCCAGGAGCTGCTGGAAGACACCAACCAGAGACTGGCTAAGATGGAGACGGAGTATACTGCTCGTGCACAGGCCACAGTAAGTACATGTGAGTGTTTGTGTTCAATGAAGGGAAGTGGCTAAGAGCATTTACTTACACACTGTACTTTAGTACCTTTTTACCCTGCTTTTCTCCAAAGTCCACTACAGTCCGCATATTTACAGTGCTTTGATTCACTACATTTACATAATTAAACCCATTAAATGTTTCAGTTCACCTCATTTTATCGACGCATTTTATCTGCACCTGTTTCAATCATCTGTAACTTACTGAACAAAACACTTCAAGTATTTAGCAACAATCTCATTATTCTTTAATTTAAGGATATTGTATGCACATATTTTCATTTTATTTTAATGTTAACCGTTCCAGAGCTGCTTTTTGCTGCATGTAAAGTTTCTCCTTTGATTCAATAATCAGTCCAGCAGCAGCAGGCTACACTGTGGCAATAATCTAGGCAAGAGTTTGTTAGCAACCCATGTGATTTCTATGCAACTGTTTGTTGTTCCTAATTTAACCTGCTTCAAATGAACATCATTCTGTCATATCGGTCTGTTTTTGCTTTGATTATTTGGCGTCTTTGAGTTTATTTATGTTCTTTGAGATTTGTTGTTTTTGAGCTTCTGTTATTTGTCTGTTCCCTGTTAGTTTAGATTCTTATCCACTCGTGTTTCTGTTTATCTTATTTAGGTTAATCCTTGTCTTCATGTTTTCCAGTGTTATATTTCATTTGTCAGCTTCCACAGTATTTTTTTCAGTTAGTCCCCACCCTTACCTGCCCCTAATCAGCAATTAGTCCAGGTGTTTCCACTTTCCTCCCTCCCTCAGTTTGTATATTACCAGTTCCTAGTCTTTACCACTCCAGCAGCTCGTTGTCCTGAGATGTTCAGATGTCTCTGTCCTCCTCACGCTCTCTTTGTTTTCCCTCCTGAGTTTTTAAGTTTGTTGCTGCCACGCCGGCTTTTTGTTTTCATTCATTTAAAATCAATCAATTTTTAGTTTACCGCTGAAGCCCCTCTGTGTCTGCCTGCATGATGGGTCCAACCTACCCTGCACCGACTGTGACACATTCAAGAGCAAACCGATCTAATTTAAATTCCTGACACTCGATACGCTTGTCCACCCTACCCTTTTTTTTTGTTTGTGAAAAAATTCACGTGTTACAGTGATGTACAGGAGATTACAATATCTAACTCTGTCTTGTGTAACTCCAATTGTATACACCCATCAACAAACCTAATAAGAAAACACTGACATACCTTAATTTATATTTGTTTAAATGAAGGGAGGCATCCTTTAACATCTGGATGAGAGTAACTTCAATATTCTCTGCCTGTCATTGCTTTAAATGCCTTTGATCTTAGTCCATATTAAATCTTACTTTTTGGTATGATTGTCTTCAAAGATATGCGCGCGTGCACACACACACACACACACACACACACATCAAATTTGCAGCGTCTTTGATGTTATATGCAAAGACTTTGGTTTCAAATAGGATTGTACACATTTCATTAGCTGGGATCATCAACACCAGTCAAATGTGTTGTTCTTCACATGGTATGCTATAGGCTTTCTATCCTTACATTACATATAAGATATAATTATGATCTGTATCAACATTCCAGGATTTTCATCCATGTCACACCTATTTCTTCTGGCCTTAATCTGCCAACAGGCCTGCATTTAAGAGGCATCAGAGACTAGATGGTGTGGAGCCAATGATAAGACCTTCCCTTTAATAATAAAGGACAGACAGAGTCCAAAAAAATAAAACGAGCCCTTTGTCATTGGGAATTAGGTGTCTTCCTGCTGTAATGCTGGCCTGAGCTACAGACATACTGTGGACAGCAGTGTTAAAGTGGACTTTAAGCAGCTGCAGGATCTCTTTGAGTCCGATTTAGTATCTGGGGCAACTAAGCCTCTGGTGATAATTTAGATTTAGTAGTTCTGTGATTGGGACTTCAAAACTCCACTGATCTATTAATCTATCAGGAACAGTTCAAATTAGACTAAAGTTGAAAAGAAAAGGACTTTCTGAAATTAAGAAGCCTGCAATTTACTTATGACACGTTTTATTTTTGTAACAGTACAGTTCTTATATACAGACAAAACAAAAATAAGGACATTATTTATTTAGTGTATAACCTTTTTATATGTGGTTATAAATATATAAATATAAAGATAAGATATAATAAAGATATAAATGTATACGAACTGATAACCTCTTCAACAAAGTCCCCTCCAGTGGTGCTGTGCACAGCAACAAACAGCCATATCATGCAAAACTTGGCTTTTTTCTACGGTAATTATTTATACAGTGCTTGTTCTTGTAGATCGTTTGTTGCACTCAGAGCTTCGTAAAGGTTACATGATTTAATGGTTTATTTATGTGCATATATATTTTCATCAAAATTTTGCACTCTGAAAAGAAAATTTTCATAAGCAGACGTAACATGGCCAGGTGCAACAGTGATCTTTTCCCACATTTGTTCAGAAAGGTTCAAAAAAATCAAAACTGTGAATAAATCTGTCTCTAGTCTTTCACTGGTTCAGACATATTACCATAATATGTGTTTTATTTTTTATTCAGTCTGTCTCTAACTTAACAAGAACTTAAAATCCAAATGTGTTTTATTATCTTTGTTGAATATTGACTTATTGACACTGAGAGCAAGAAGGCACGGTCATGTGCTTGTGATAACTGTTTACTATAAAAGATTTAATTACCATTCTGAAATCATCTTTCTTCAGTTGGTTTTGTTTAAAAAAAAAAAAAAAAAAAAAAAAAGCTCTTTATCCAAGTGCTGAACATAGCTGTATTTTTATTTTATTTAACCTTTATGTATACAGATAGTGAGTCACGGGGGCTCATCTTCAAGATAGACCTGAGTTTAATTAATTAAAAATAATTGTAATTGTTAATAACTTGTATATTGATCAAAGAAAAAAAAAAGATCATTCTTTTTTTGTGTCATTTTAAGATTATTTTTAGCCCAATAACTCGAGTAAAACTTACAAAGCGCAATCAACAGTTTTGGAGTTTTAAATAGAAATAAAAACTCATCCTAAATGGGCTGAAAAAAAATGTACGTATAGTGACACTATTGTAGTAGATATACCTCCGTGTCCAAACTTGACCACTGAAAAACTCCTTACAGAGGAGAACAGAAATCTTGAACTCATGACAACTCTAAGTGAAACCCCACCCCCACCCATTGAGGACATCCATTACCAGTACAGCGTACCTGGTAGAGCCCCTCAACCAGGGCAGGGACCTGCTTACTCCTCATCAACTGTTGTACC
>JARVGQ010000474.1:17950483-17966278 GCA_031762355.1 Hypsolebias martinsi | reverse complement strand
CACCCAGAAAGGCCCCCGGACCGAGATTTGAACCAGGGACCTGCGCGCTGAGAGGCAGCAGCTCTACCAGTTGTGCCCCATGCTGCCCATGCTGCGAGCCTTGCTACCATTCCACTTAGTCTCTTGGACGCATAAAGCATCTACCTTCCTTCTCTGCATCATGTCAGCCTGCTCTCTACCTTTGCCTGTCATTGTCCCCACATTTAAAGTAACAAACCTCAGTCCTACATTCTTGACTTTCCTTTTCTCACTTTGTCTCCTGACATGTTTCCCTCCTCGTGGTCTTCGACTAACAGTAGCAAAATTTCTGCCGGCACCCTGTTTGTCAACAGCACCAGTGGCGGTCATTGTTAACACGGGCCTCAACCAATCCAGTATGGTTTCACTTTGATGAACCACATTATAGTTTTGGCAAAAGTGTTTTACATCGGGTGCCCTTCCTGACACAACCCTCACCATTTACCCAGTCATGGGACCAGCACAAGAGATACACTGGCTTGTGCTCCCTAGTGGCTGGTTTCTCTCTGTTGTGTGCACGGCAAAAAGAATCTGAGCCCACGCTTCTGCACTTCAGAGTTCCTCCTTTTGTGTTCCTCAACAAGGCATTATTGCCATTAAAAAAATAATAAAAAAATTTGACTACAGTATTTTAAATCGGTCTTGAGCCATTAATGTCCATATAGCAATGCATTAAAATAGGTTATAACCCTCACCCCTTTTTTAAATGTTTTATCATAGTAATGTTATTTAATTTTGATGAATCTGTTGGTTTCTGTTTACAGGTAACAACAGGCTGACACAACCACAACATGAAGGACAAAGTCTCCCATCATATGTGAGCATCACTCACTGTTACCGTTGTTAAAACTATCATTCATGTGTTCTCATCTTGAACTCTCTGTTGTGTTGATCTCATTAACAAGTCACTGATTTTTTATTTGATTTGGCATGTTTTTACAGAACTGTCTTTTTTTTTTTTTTTTTTTTTTTTTTAAATAAACATCTTTGCATCACTTTTTTCTGCTGTTGTGCCTTTTTTCCACCCATTCTAGGCATGTTTATTCATTGTCTTGAATTACTTCATGGTTAAACCTTAAACTCGAGGCATTTTGATCTCATTATCAATATGTATGTTAGCCAAGGTTAGCCTGGAAGCAAAGCAAAAGTCCTTGAATTCTCATCTCCCCTTGTCATTATTATACATCACGTCTCTGTCATTTGAACTGTAAAGAGCAGCTGAAGGTTTGTGGTTGGTTCGGATAAAAAGCGCTGAGTGGCTGACTTCCTGTTGAGCTTGGATCAGTTCATATCTCTGGGAGATGCGGAATTAAACATAAATACTGATCATTTTTGGGAGTTCTTGACTAAACCTTTGAGGTCTTATTTTTTCCCTAAATCGTTTTGTTTTCAGAGGCCTCCGCACTTATTTGCATTGCTTTCTTTTCTACGCCCCCATCTCACGTGTTCCCATTGTCCGTGACCTGCCCTGCCGTCTCCAAATGAAACACGATGCTCCCCTCTGTGTTTATTTGGCGTGCTGATTTCTGCTGCCCATGCAGAAAAACAAGACGGAGAAAAAGAATAGAAACGGAGAAAGAGGAGACTGGGAGACCAACATCTGAGAAACAGGAATGTAGTCGATCAGCACAAAGCTTTTATTTAGCCTGTTGTTTCTGGAAGAGCTGCAGGGCATCCATTACTATTGCATCCAGGGTGCATGCTCATTTGTCCACATCTAAAGGCGTACATATACAGTACTATTTTTTGTGCCATATCTGTGATCATGTACTAATAACCTCTGTTTGGTCTAATCAAACTTGTTTGTGCAACATGTTGTGAAAATAGAGAAGTGCTTTAAATATCCCTGTGCAATGCCTGAACACTTATTTCATTGTAAAAGTCGATTCAGGATTGTAAGAGATTGGAGATGAGGTACTAATGTCTCTTCATTGGGCAGTTGTGGCTGAGTGGTTAAAGCAGTCGTCCTCCAATGCAAGAGTTAGGGGTTCGACTCCACCAGCATCACATGCCCGAGTGTCCCTGGGCAACACACTGAACCCCTCATTGCCTTCGATGTGTGTCCCATCGGTGTATGAATGCAATAAAGCTCTGATTATTCTCTGTATATAGTAGAGTGCCGTATGAATGGGTAAATGAGGCACAGATTGTAAAGTGCTTTGAGTGTCTTGATAAGATGGAAAGACATTATATAAAGTGCAGTCCATTTATCATTCAGTCCCTGCTACTACTAATATTATAGATGCTGGAACTAGTTGCGCGTTTACTTTACAAATGAACTGTTGAAAGCACCTAAAGTGATTATTCACATCCTTTGAAGTGGGATACCGTAGACATTTTACAAAAATCTAATATCTTACCTGTTGCAGATGGCTCTTTGAATCAGCTCAGTTTGGAGAAATAGTTTAATTCTGAGCAGATTGACAAGCTAACAGCTAGTCTGAGCCAGATCAAGACCAAAAGTGGGTCGCATACGTCTTGAAAACAGCTCAACTCGCCAAGACTTTATTACAGTTCAAGCAGATGCTACACCACCATCAATTTTCATTACACAGCCATTCTGATAGGAATAATGTATTTCTGCTGGAAAACCCACAGCTGCACAGGAAGTGCTACTGCTATCTGCTTCTGCTATTTTTAGCATGCAAATACTCATTGAATTCTATGGAAATACTAAGTTGATGGTGTTTAGGGGTGGGGATCTTTAAGTATCATAATTTGATCCTGGTTCTGAGGGTTGCAGTGCGATTACTAAACAATTTTTGATGCACTTGGATTATTTCAAGTTCAAGGTTCTGTATTGTCATTCACATCACATGTGGTACATAAGGTGGAACGAAAATGTGTATGCAGGGTCCCAGTTACATCTAAACACAGGAAGAATATAAATTGTAAAAGAAACAGTAAAAAGGATCTAAGATGTAAACTAAGATGTAAGCTAAACTAAGAATACAACTGGGAAAAAAAAATACATCAAACAACAGCAGCACGAACGAGTCTGTGAGTGGATGAGTACGAATGAACAGCAGCATGAAATAATCAGCAGCATGAAATAATCGGCAGTACATATCAATCAAAATGGCATTACAGGGATTTTTTTTTTCACAGTCATTATCCTAGGGATCCGTTAAACACGGATCAAAAAATGTCCAATGAAAAGTGCACAGGGACACACGTCAGAGCAAGTCACAGGCGGCTGACCAACGATAGCACGGATGCTAATTTAACAATGAAAAGGCCAACGTGGTTAGCATTATTGAAAATGACACGGATCAAATGTTTCAGTCAATACAATCACGTTGCGATAACTTCACCCAGCAGCTGCTCACGTGGCTGACCGAAAATGAAAGCACAGATGAACAAAATCGAGTTTTGACTTTTCAAAATGGATTCAGAATCCATATCCACAATGTGATACGTATTGACAGATCTCATCTCCCCATATGGTGATGTAAAGGTGAACTGCTTTGAGACTCTGGAGATCTGACTAAAGAGGACAGCAGCAATCCACTCAGACTAGCCGGTAGCTCGTCAGTCCGGTCTGAATTTAACACAGTTTCTACAAACTGAGGTCATTCAGCAGGTAAGATATTAATTGTTCCAAGCTTTTCCAGTGAACCTCTTTTCAAAAGATCTGAACTCCCAATTCAAGAAGACGATGCTCACCAACGTGTGCAAACTGTACAAACTCAATAGTGACGCAGTTCAGGAGCTAAAATGGCTTCTCTGATGTTGGACAATAAGAGCAGCACTCTGTTAGAAGCTTGACAGTTGCTGATACCGTCGTAGACCTAACGGCGTTTCCTTGGCTTATTAACCAGACTTCTGTTTCGCTCATTGACACCAAACAGGATTCAGACATAACCTCTCCTTTAATCTGTGTTATTGCTCTGACATAGTTTCACTCTAATTGATTGTCTACCACCAGAATTGCCTCCATAATTGTGCTCGTGTAAATACAAAGCACGGATGTCACTTGCACAGAGCCGACAGGGCCCCATTAAGGATCAAAGCCGTCGCTTCCTCTCGGTTATCTCCACATCAGACAGTGGACTGTTGTGTGACAACAGTAAAGGGCGGTCAGGGAGCTCCAGAAAGGTTTCATCCAAGCACCGCTCACAGCTGCTCACTTACAGGCAGCTGAAATTTAAATGTTTTTTTTAACATGCTTGCTTCAGCTGGATGCTGGTGTTGCATTTTCATCGTTATTTGAGGACACAAATTTAGATTTGGGGGGCATTCTACGCTCTTACAAGATTTGCACTTGTGACGAGCGCTTCTCTCCCCTGACAGCCTTCCTGGGCTTGACTGTACATCAGCTTGTGATTGACAAAGTCATCGTTTGCTTGAGCACGCCGGATCTTTTTATAGAGCCGTGTTCTGAGTCAGACCCAAGCTGCAGCACTCGGCTTGCATAAATAAACCTGTTTATCACCAACACTTCACACACACACACACACACACCAGCCTCAATGCAATTCTTGTGCTCTGTTTGTTCTAACTCTGTTTCCATCTTTATCCAAGCTGGTTTCATTTATTTATTTATAATATATACATGATATTTATGGAAGATGGGCTTTTTTTTTCCTTGTCCCCCCCCCAAGTCTTGTCACTCAAACGTTACAGGGGCTATGAAAAGAACGCTGGATGTGAGAACAAGTGGGTTAGAGGCTACTGAAGAAGGTGCAGCAGGTCATGCTTTGTGATCTGATGGTGTGGGCTGAACAGAAGGACATGAGCGTTCAAGACCACGTAGGAGTTAGTCTGTATCTCTGCCCTGTGGGCCTCCAGGGTGTGTTTTGCTCTTTTCATTTGTCTTTTTCTTATTCAATTGTGAAGTCACACAAATGTGACTTCCACAATAATGAAGCTGAGAGTGCATGTGGTCTGCTTGTAGCCGTTCGACCCTTTGCAGCTCATAGTTAACCTTGGCCTCTCAGCCTGTATGATCACACACACCTCCAGCAGCTCTTAGCATGCCTCACACACGCAGCTGACTCCCACTGCACCGTGCTGGTGTTTTCATTTTTTAAATTTCATATTAGATCCAAGTTTCAGACTGTGGGAAACACATTTTTATCACTGGAATCCTATGTAAACTAGAGAAAATGCATTTCCTGTGAAAATGCAGTGTGAACGCTTATTACAGACGAGCGTGCCAAAAAAACAGCTAAAATGACAGAACAAGCCTAAACTAGCAGAAGAAAGCAGAAAGTACATTTGCTAAATTTGTTTTAAATACCGGTAAGCAGAAATTAGCTTTAAAAAAGGCTAAAATTAGAGTTTAAAAAAACCATCTAAAAAGTAGCCAAGCTAAACCTATGAGAAGGTATTAGAGCTTAAATAAGCTGAAAAAATGTGAATTTAGCTGAAAAAATGTGAATTTAGCTGATCTTCAATCCTTAGTTTATATCTTAGATCTTTATTACTGTTTCTTTTTACAATTTATATTTTTGCTGTTGTTGGATGTAACTGGGACACTGTACACAATTTTGTACCACATGTGATGCAAATGACAATAAAGAACCTTGACCTTTAAAAGCTAAAATTTGCATAAAAACCACTAAGTGGTAGCTGAAACAGGAGAAAAACCTGAAATGAACAAAGCTGAAATGAACTTAATAAGCTGAAATTCACAGAAATATGTTAATTAGGCTGTAAGTAGCAGGAATTGCCAAGAAAAACTTGAATTTATCTGAAAACAGCTGAAATTGACTAAAAAAACGTTTTTAAAGATAGCTGAAAACGTAGAACAAGCTTAAATTAACCGAATAAAACAGAACGAGCACATGTTTGCCCAGTTAGGCTGAAAGAAGCAGAAATTAGCACAAAAATTAGAAATGTTCTGAAAAAGCTGAAATTAGCACACACAAAAACAGCAGAAAAAGGCTAAAAATTACAGAAAGAAGCTAAATTTACAAGGAAGTGGAGAGAGGTATTTTTTGCTGAATTAGGCTGAAAAATATTTGCAAAAATGTGGAATTAGCTGAAAAAAAATAATTTGAGTAAAACAGCTATATAGTACAAAGTAGCTGAAATAATAGAACTAGCTCAAGCTTGCAGAAATAAGCTGAAAAGAGCACAACAAACTGAAATTAGCGGAAATAAATTAGAAGAAGCACAAAAATGTTGTAGTTAGCCAAAAGAATCTGAAAGGAGCTCAAAACAGCTGAAATTACAAAGTAGCTGAAAATAGCTGAAAAAAATTTAAATTTGTACAAAGAAGCTGAATCAGAACTAAATTTGAAAGGAGCAGTAAAAGGATGTAAAATAAGCTCAATAAATTTTCTATGAGAAAAAAATGACAGAAAAGGCTAAATGTTTCAAAAAGCTAAAGCTGCACCAAAATCAAAAGCCATAGGATTGTCCTGAAAGACCTGAACGTTTTGAAATTTATTGAAATAGCACAAATTTTGTGGAACAAGAAAGATGCCAAATAACATACAGAAGAAAAATGGATCACAATATGCTTCATAAACATTCACACAATTAAAGCTGTATATAATAAAATAAATAGTTTATTTCTGTGCGAATTAAATTCTGTCAGTTATCAACTTTAGAAATCAAAATGTAAATGTTTCCCATGTTGAGAATTGTTTTGTTGAACTGTTTGCTCAGTCTGAGTGACAAATCGTGTTTTTTATACTTACGGGAATTTCTTTTTTTCTCAATTTTTGTTGCATGTGTCAATTTTAGCTGGTTTCAACTTTTAAATGAGCTTTTATTTTTAAAAGATTTGCATACAGCTACGTAATTAAAGAAAGGTGAAGTATCTGGCAAACTGCTCTCTGTTTTTATTGGCAGGTTTGTGGAAACAGGACAGAACATCAGTTGAGCTCTTCCTGGATGTTTTTCCTCGTTGTCTTACTTCCTGATCCAGTTTATGATTGTGCATTCACATCATTTAGTTAAAAAATGTCTGTATAAACATGACCTTTGTGTCGTCACGGACTTTCCTAAGTTGTGATCTGTGGCTGAAGCTCCAGGTATCTGTAATATTTAGTTGTGGCAGTAGAATTTTTTTGATTTGAACATCTGATTATGTTCCAGGTTTAAGCTTTAAAGTTTCCCATTCATCCTTCCTCAGAGCTTGTCTCTGTTTCCATGGTGCTCCCCCCACTATATCACACCCCTTTAATGGGGTAACAGGAAGCAAGTAAAGCGATGTGGCCTGTGAAGTATCTGTGTGGCGCTTTAGTGCGAGCAGCAGAGGAAATAAAAATCATTACTGTCAGTGTGGAGTGAGCTTCATGGCCCAAACGGGATTAGACGGTGCATCCGACATTGTTTCTATACATTGGTAGACTTAAAAGTCAAGCGCAAAATGGGATTAAAACGAGGGGAAAACCAATAAATAACCTCCAACACCCCCACTCCCTTTCTTCTTTCGCCGCTTTTTATTTCTTCTCTGCCTTACTTCCCAACCAATTTCTTCCTTATTTCATGTCTCATTCATCGTCTCTTCTCTTTCACCTGTCTCACTTCCAATTCCGCTCTCTTTGACTCATCTATCCTTCCATTCTTCCGTCGCTCGCTCGCTCATCCCCTCCATTATCAGAATTCACAGGTAGGCTCCCACTTGCTCTCACCATTTTCTGTTTAGCAAAGAAGAAGAAAGGGAACATCCTTCTGGGCCCAAGTGATGCTTGAAATCCAAACTTCCCCTCAAACTGAACCCTTTAAAAAACAAACCCCCCACCAGTAGCTCTCTTTTTCACCCCCTTCTTCTTCTTCCCTCTTCAAAACAGCCCTATAACAGACTTGTGAATTGTTGCCCTTCCTTAACTTTTAAGGATATTATGCACCATGTCCAACTTCAAAGACGGTCTTAACTCCACACTTTAACTGTATCTTCCGCAGCTCGCTGCGTGCCATTTGATTCTGCTGACAACAGCACTTCTCCCTCTGTTCTCCTTCATCCTTCTCCTCCCTCGTAACGTCCTGCCTTACGTTGACCCCGTGGACCATCACCACCGCTGCTGCAGCCCCTCTCATCTGCTTCTTGCTCTTTTCAGAGGCTATTGTCCCCCATGTTGTCACTTACTTTGAAGAGGTAGCCTCCATTTCCTCCCTCTCAACAGTCGATTGTTGCCTGAGGTGTGTACACACCAAACAAACTTGAAACAGTAACCCCCCTGTCCTATGCGCTGACTGACTCCTACTCTCTTTATCTTCTTCATACTTCCTCCTTATGGCCCTGGTTGATAATTGCCATAAGCTTCCCTCTTGGTTTCATTTTCCATTGTCCTCCCCCAAATTCTTGGCTCTGGCTCCAGATAAAGGGATGAGTACTTCAAAGGGTTTTGCAAAGAGTTTAACCCCAAGCCGAGAGGAACGGCGCACAATACTGTAATTGAGAGCAGTTACTGATCACAAGGCTGCAGCACAGAGAGGACACCGGTAGACACGCGCAACGTGTGAGTGTTCAAGGCTGCGACCGAGGTGGCCAGTAGCACTTACCAAGGCTTTTCAAGAGACCCAGGTCGGGGGGTTAAAAAGGCCTTTTCAGTAAAGTTGTCATTGTGAAGGAGCCTTTTATTCAAATATAGTAGAGGTGCACTATTACTGCAATTTTTTTTACACCAAATGCAAGTTCTTTGTACTTCCATCTGAATACTGGCAAATAACGAATACTAATAAATGCTGTTACACTTTTTTGCAATTTGTAGAACCTCTAAATACAAATACAGGTAGTCCTCGACTTACGAACGGGCTCCGTACCTACAAACCGTTCGTAACCCGATTTTAACATAAGTCGGAACTCATTATACTGCGCCGCAA
The DNA here is from genome assembly GCA_031762355.1 of Hypsolebias martinsi. Taxonomy (NCBI): domain Eukaryota; kingdom Metazoa; phylum Chordata; class Actinopteri; order Cyprinodontiformes; family Rivulidae; genus Hypsolebias; species Hypsolebias martinsi. Next base: position 17,957,479 of record JARVGQ010000474.1, on the reverse strand, counting down.
ACCCGTTCGTAAGTCCGGATTTTTGCCGTAAGTCGAGGAAATACATGTAAAATGTATGGTAACGCTGCGAAGCACACCCGTTCTTAAGTCCGAGTTGCTGTAAGTCGAGGGCGCCTTAAGTCGAGGACTACCTGTACTGTATATTTCATTCTGACAAGTACGTTGAAATTTGGATTTGTACACATTCATCCCATTAAAAATAACAGAAATCAATATAATTAGTTCCAGTTCCACCCCCAAGAAGAAGTTTTTAGCCCAGTAGAGGCACCATTCCTCCCCATGAGCTTTTTTAAAAGCTGTACTAAAAATTATTTTAAAAATGCCAAGTCAATGCACAGTTCCTATCAGGCACCTCATTCAGCTCGCAGCAGCGCATGAGGAGAGACGACAGAAAGTCACTGTTTTGCAGCATTAGCCTAGCATTAGCGTTAGCACCTTCTTCAAAGACCGTGTCAGAAATAAGCTTCTCATTAAGCAGCTTTTCAGGCTCGTCAAGGACCCATGGTGGAAGACTCTGATAAGCACAGTCACTTTTTGCCACATCTTCTTTCTCCGTTTCATTCCCTCTCAGAACGGTGTAGGTTGATTGTGATGGCGTACACCCGAGTACACTGGAGGCTACTGGACAGTTCACCCACCTTGATTTTCTTGGTTCCTAACTCCTACAACGCTCTCAAGCTTTTATAACAGTGTTTTTGACCTTGATGATGGCAATGATGGATGCCTTCCTCCTCTTGCAGGGACTGAGGTGAAAATGTTGGGAAGCTTGTGCTCAAATATTTCCCTTCTGCTCACTTTAAATACCTCCGGTTGGCTTCTTCTTTTTCTGGTGGTGTTTGTTGGTGATTGGCGAACAACCAGATGGTCTCGAACGTGGATCAAGACATCAAACGCAGTTAAAGACTTCTGTTGCATCTCTTCTACCGTAATGCTCAACTGAGACATGAACAGAAGACTACCACCACTACCATGAAGTGTTATTGGCATTGTGGTTTTGAAAACACTTTTATACAAGTAACGCACACAGTTTCAAATAGATGTCTGATAATGGTATTTGTATTGGTACTGGTATTGGTATCCCTACATCCTTAATCATTAGGTTTAGATATCAACAAATTCCATACTTTGTGTTTATGAAACAAACAAGGATGATTTATGTGTTCCCTTCTGTCTCTACTATGCTTTGAAGTCGGTTTGAGTTTGACCTGTCCCTGTAATAATGTCTCCCATAAAGAGAGACAGTTACATCCCATAACCTCTCCCCTCAAAACCCTCTTTCAAAGGTCTTTTTATGGGGGCAAGAAACCAAGGACACCCCTGGTCTTAGACCTGAGGTCAGCTCCTGAAGGGCAGCAGACCTTTAGGGACCTCCCATGAACGATGGAGGGAGGTCGACGAGGCAGGACACAAGGGCCCGACTGGCCCCAGGTACTGGCAGGGGTCCCTACCATCACCATGGAGATGGTTTCTACCCTGGTGTGTTTACTGTCAGAGGTCAGCCTAAGCCCTGCAACGTTAACAAAGACTGTCATTGTCAGGGGAGCACTCTGAATATTAGCCAGATGACCTGCATACAGAGACCTCGCCTGTGCACATAACTTTTAGGAGATAACAAACCGTGCGCAGTCTTACTCATCGCTCCCAGTTTACCATTTATTTATTCTTCTTTTCAGACTATCCTCACAGCCATGTCTGACCAACCTTACTAGTTTACCTGTTGCACTATTTGTTGAACAGTTTGCCGATTTCTTTAACATATTTTACATGTTTATGACTTTTCAGCTACTTAGCACTGTGCAAAAGTCTTGAGTCATTGCAGATCTTGTCATGTTATACGGCAAGATGTTTGTGTGGTCATTTCTTTGGCTTTGATCACTGATTCTCTTTGGACTTTTTCCACTCATTTGTAGTTGGGCATGTAAGTGTTTCTGACGGACAATTTTTTTTTTTTTTTTTTTTTTACTTGTTAAGCTTCTATACTTTGATTTATGAATTATTCAGGCATTAAACAGTTCCTAAACTCAAAGGATGAACCAGTGTTCTGTCGACACAGAAAAGACAACTTGGCAATGAATTAATTTTAAATTGAAATTTTAGGGATTATTTTTGTTTTCGTCACAAAGCTACTGTATCAATCTATGAAAATGTATATCAGATTTGCAAACATAAAACACTGTTTGGCTTCAAGAAGCTGGTAAACACAAAGCTTGTTAGCTGAAGATTTATCAGATAATTGACAAAGAATGATGCATCTCCCAACTCCAGAGTCAGGTCTTTACTGGATCCCCCACCTGCTTCTTAAAAAGCATGATTTTCAAGTACTGTTAACCACCCACTTGTTCACTGTCATGGACATGACACAAGGACAACACACAAAATGTGTGGAAAAAAGCTGCCAGAGAAAATGTTTAATAAATGTAGAAAGCCTGAAACTCTATTGAGCAAAGACCACTTTGAAAGACTTCTTGGATGTCATATATTTAACCAAAGCTACACCTCAAAGCATTTTTGGTGCCTGTTGCTAACATACGCAAACTAACTGATGTTTTATGTTTTACTAAAGTCAGATACATTTCTTTACAAACTCAAATACCACCAGCCATTTATTTATTTTTTGCTGGGACAGTGAGTTTGAAGTCGGTTATGTTGTTTTCATACCTGCGAACTTGTTGCTTTTTGGCGAAAATTGCAGTTTTCAAACACAATATGTATCATCTAGATCCAAATAGTTTTTTCGCGGGGGTGAGGGGTGGGGGGGAGTTGTCAGAGGCATGGTAGATGGCATAATTTGCCATTGACCGGACTTGTATAGTGCTAGTTTCGCGCTACATCGTGCCAGAAGTTGTCGACCAGGGGCTTAGGATGTGTGGGAGAAGCAGAGTGCTACGTCTGTAGCATCTTAGCTAATGCATGTGAGCACCGCTAGCTTAGCGCTACATTAACGTTTGAACAATGTAGCTGTCTGCTACATACACAGAGATTTTGAGCTAAGATTACCGGTAGATAAGTCCAGCTGATGGTGTTCTAGAAAATACCTTGATGGAGAAATATCCTGTTAGGGAGACAGAACCCAAGTAACACAAGTTTTCTGGAAAGTAAAATAGGTAAAATCAGTGATGGGGAAGGAATAGTGGAAAGAAAAACAATGGGAGGAGAGAGATGGATGTTATTAGGCCTGTCACAATAACAAATTTTGCTGGGTGATTAATTGTCTCAGAAAGTATTGCAATAAACGATAATATTGTTTGAAATTTGACAATAATTCATAATTACTGTCAAATTTAAGAAGAAATGTTTCTTAATTTGTTTTGCATGCAGTACCTTTTTTGACCATTATAAGAGTGTTTGAACTGAAGAATGGATAGTGAGGGAGCCAGCAGTGTGTCTCTTCAAGAAAAATGGGAGAGAGGCCTGTGACATTGGCTGTCTCTTTTTGATTCTCAAAATGGCGGATGCTCGGTGTGGTTTGAGCTCTTTAGCATAGCATTTTTTTACACAAAGCTTTTAATAAAAAGTCAGTAAACAAGTTCTCAGCTTCTTTTTGCAGAGAAAAACTACTTTTTAGACGAAGGCACGGGTTTCAACCGTGAATTTTGGAGCTTTGGCAAAACAGCCCCCCCCAAGGTTGACCTGTTAGCTTAGCTCGTAGCTTAGCTTCTCAGCTTAGCTGCTTTTAACAATCCAAAAATGTGATTTTGGACAGTTAAAACAGATTTTAAAGAGAAAGGGAGGAGTCAGTGAAGAGCACTGGAGTTGACCATTTTGTCATCCAGTGTCTTCAGTAGAAAGAGAGACACAAAGAAACGATAAAGCCAATAAATGAAAATGACATTGATCAATTTCATTTATCATGCGATTAATTGATTTATTGTTTATTGCGACTGGCCTAGATGTTATTCCAAGTAGATTGTGAAGGAAAGGGGAACAAAAGTTTTGAAGTGTAGAAATTATGGCACCAAGGTAGGAAGGAACCTGTAAACCTACTTTGGTTTTAATAATTACATGCAGGATGACAAAACTGACAAAAGTGTTTGTGTTTGTTTTTATTTTTATGGTGGTAATATTACTTGGTACAGTGTAATTTTATGTTGTAAAGGCTGCATGATGCAGGTCATTTTTTGTTATGAGTAGGCATATCACTAAATCAGATGAAAATAAAAAGCCCCTGTTCATTGGGTAAAGTTAATATTCTTTAAACATGCAGTTGAGTGTCACCATTGCTTAGCAAAATGGCCTGTTGTGTTACAAATTAAATAAAAAATTAAATAAAAGTCAAGTGCTCCTCTAAAGGCATTGTTTGTGATAAATTGTGTCATGTTAATTTAATTATTTTAGCCATAGGACTGAGTTTAAAAACAGGATGATGTACAAATGGACATTTGATCGAGGAATCTGTTTCTAAAATAATTCTTGTATCAAGTGTTTACATCTGTGGGTAAATGCAGATGTTTAACAACCCGTTAAAATACACCAGAATGCAGGAAAAGGCATCTACATGTACTTTATTTAAAATTGTCAAAAGAACCCCCACTAGGTGCTAGTTTTGTCACCTTTCTCATCCCCTGTGAGTTTGCAGGTACATGTTTGTCAGAAACAGAAGCTGAAGGTGATAAAGTGGCCTGTCAACGATAAGTAACCCCCCCCCCCCACACACACACACACACACACACACATTGCATTCTCTTCAAGAGAAATTTTCTCTTTTATTAACTCTGATAGGAAGAGAGGCATCAAAAGGAGAAAGTTCTGCTGCAGCTTTGGGCTGATCAAAGTGTTTGTCGTCTTTGTGCTGTACTTTTTGAGTTCCTGTCCACTGAGACTAAAAAGGGCACCTACTGACTTTCTTCCAAGAACGTAGCAGTTATCTTGAACACAGGCTCCCCTGTGGCTCTAAAGAGCCCTGTTCAGCAGACACTGGTGACTGCAGCAGGTTCAAACTGTGACCTCCTTCATATTGGCTGTCCAATCTGTCCAAGAGCTCTTCATGGTGTCTCCTGTTGCAGATGAGGTACGTTCACAAAGCAGAGCTGCTCCGTCAGAGGTGTTGCTTCAATGATACGAAGATGTCTGTTGTGTGTGAGGGTGCCCGTGATCTGAGCTGTGGAGTGACTTAAAGGTCTTTTTACAACAGACTGGTATTTATTCTGGTCTTTGTTGGAAAACTAAAGTAGATAACGTTTCAGAATGGTGTTTTCTCCTGCGGGTCTTTGAATTTTAAAGTACTGTGTGAATGCTCGTTCTGCATTGGGGAGTGGTGGCGCAGAGGCTAGAGAAGATGGGCCTGTGATGGGAAAGTTGCAGGTTCAACTCCCAGTACTGTCAACATCAAAATGTGGATGGAAAAGGTGAAACACCCACATCTGCCTCCACCCTCGCCCCTGAGCAAGGCCCTTAACCCCCACCATCTGCTCCCTAAAACACGTCTCTTGAAAATGAGTTATCATTACTCAGTGAGACTGGCTGTATAAATAAAGGGTAAATGCAAAAAATTTAACAAATTTTCAGTATTTTTTTTTTTCCCTCAGTGTAACTACTTTTGCATACTTTGTGCTACTTTAGGCCTTCACATATCAAAACGTTCAGATCATTCAAGAGATGGGTGCCATGACTTTTGGTTTTTGGAATTTGATACTTTTCAAAATATTTACCTTTATTTATAAATATTCTCACAATTTTTTTATTTTTTGTGTGTGTGTGTAAAATCTGGTTCTGGATAGGGCAGCGCGGTGGCGCAACTGGTAGAGCTGCTGCCTCTCAGCGAGCAAGTCCCTGGTTCAAACACTGGTTCGGGGGCCTTCCAGGGTGCAGTTTGCATGTTCTCGTCGTGCATGCGTGGGTTTTCTCTGTGTACTCCGGTTTCCTCCCACAGACCAAATCATGCATGTTAGGCTGATTGGTAACTCTAAATTGTCTCTGGATGTGAGTGAGAGAGTGAATGGGTGTTTGTCTCTATCTGTCCCTGCTGGGATGGACTGGAGACCAGGGTGTACCCCACCCCTCACACACTGATTGCTGGACATGGGCACTGGTGACCCAGATGACCCAAAATGGAAGAAGCGGGTAAAAGACAATAGATGGATGGATGGTTCTGGATACTTGATCTGTTTTTGTCCTTTTATGCTACTTTTAGCAAGGGTGGTGCAGGGATTAGAAAAGACAAGCTGGAAGATCGATGGTTCAACTCCCCGGACTGACAGCATAAAATTGTGGGTGGGGAAAGGTGAAGCACCCACACCTGCCTCCACCCACATTTGCCCTACCTTGGGCCCGTGAGCAAGGCCCTTAACCCCCCTCCATTTGCTCCTTTGGACACCCTATGGCAGCTCTCTGCTCCACACAGAAGGCTGTGGTAGCTCGGTGGTCTGTGGTTGCGTCAGTGTAAAAAAAAAAAAAAGATCATTGCCAAGTCTTCATGTGAGTTAGTTTGCTGTGATGACCCCTGAGGAAGGGAGCAGCTGAAAGTATGCTACTTTTAGCTATAGCCTATTGCTACTTGTAGTTTTCAGCCGCCTTTTGCTACTATTATCTAGATTTTTGCTATTTTAGCTATTGTTTTGCTAAAGTTGACTTTTAGTTAGCGTTTTGCTACTTATAGTTATCATTTTGCTTCTATTAACTTTTAGTTAGCTTTTTGCCACTTTTAGCTTGTAGCCTGCCTTTTGTTTCTGATTAATAGATTGTTGCTACTTTTAGCTATCATTTTGCTACTGTTAACTTTTAGTTAGCCTTTTGCTACTTTTAGCTAGTTTAAACTTTTAGCTAGTTTCTTGCTGCTTTTACGTTTTAGCTCATGGTCTGCTCATTTAGCTGTAACAGCTGTGTTTCAGCTTTTTCAGCAAATTGCATTGTCATACCAAAAGTCATTCAGCACTCAAATACTTTAAATTTTTTTTAGAATTTTACAGAAAATACTTTATTACTAAGAAAGTTCATACTCAGTAATCCAGGTGTCAAATCTGATAACTCTCAATCAGGTCATCTGGACAGTTTCTTTTT
>JARVGQ010000474.1:17905479-17918859 GCA_031762355.1 Hypsolebias martinsi | reverse complement strand
TTAGCTCGACAGTAAACAACTGTGTCATCAGCATAGAAATGTAAGGATGCATCAGGGATGCTCTGACCTACATTACCGTAGATTCCAAAGAGGGTGGGTCCTAAATCTGAACCTTGTGGTACACCATTGTTGGATAACTGGAAGAAGTATCATTTTGTTGAACACATTGCCTCCAGTCTGAGAGATAGTTAGTGAACTAACCAATGCCAACCATCCAAACTTTATAGTATTTTCTGTTTTCATTCATGCCTGTGTCTGTAATACTCATTTGTTTTAAAAAGTGACAACAGATTTTGGTTTGAAAAGAATAAAAAAGTTTTACTGTCGTGTGCATCAGTCACAAAACAAAGATTATTTCTAAATTGTTTTGTGTGACATGTCTGCGTCCATCATGCAAGTAATGTGTTGCTCTCGTCTTCACTGGTGACCCCCACCTCTCTCCACTCTCCAACCTCACTGTGATCTCATGAAAGTGCTCCAACTTACTGTGCCAGTTCAGGACTCGACTCGCTCATTAAAAATGCTAACATGTCCTGTTGAGTTTCCGATGCAGGACCCAGGCACACAAAGCCAGTTGAGGTTACTGAGGGTCTGTGTTATCCTTTGTTCAGGTTCACAAGGCAAGGGAGACATCCAACTGAGAGCCTGGACAGTCACAATTAATCATGTCGGGACAGCTGACCCCCTCCAACATGCCCTGCTTTAATTAGCCACCAACATTCGCTCGCACAGAAATCCACCAAACAAACTCAAACACATATTACATCCTCCTTCTTTCTGAGTGTCTTCATGTGTGCATCAGATCTACAATGTTGTTTGATGTGTGTGACCTAATTACTGTGACATAATGCTAAATAATGAGACTCAGGTGGGTGTGTTTCACAAAGAAGCATTTGCTACAATCCTACAAGCTTCTGATCATCTTTATCCCCTGATGGAGAGGTCTTGCTTTAAAGCAACAGAGAACATGTGTTTGGGTCTCTATGTGTTACGGGTGACATGTTAAGAAACCTGGTCTAATAAAAACGGTGAAAGATGTGGTGATGCTGTAAAACTGCAGCACCAGATTGAGGTTTAGTTTGATTGTTTTTCAGATAATATGACACGCTCATTTTAGTAATTTTTAAATTTGTAGTACCGGTAGTTAGTGTTGTGTTCAAGACCACTTAACCCGAGAACGAGGCAAGACCAAGACTTTTAGGGTCCGAGACCAAGTCGAGACCAAGACCAAGGGAGGGCGAGACCAAGTCGAGACCAAGACTTCAAATAAAATAAATAAAATATAAAATTGTATTTTTTTTAATAAAAGTTACACACTGCAACTTTTTTTGCTTTTGAATGAATATATCAGCTTTTATACATTTTCAAAGATACATAACAAATAAATCAGACATTCAGTGTCCTAACTTCATGTGATTTAACAATAAAATTACACAACTGTTAAATTGGAAGCAGTTTCATCACATGCCAAGCCTTAAAAAAAAACTGCACTGGCAAAACAATCTTCATAAGTCCAAACTCAAAAACACGGATAACAATATAGTTGCATTAGTTACAAGTATATTCTTTGTGATTTAAATAGACAAATTTTATAACTCATGATATAGTAGACATCTTCTCCCGCGCTCAGACAATCACGTCTCATTTTCTTGGAGTGGCCAGTGTTGCCAGATAGAGTCGAGGTTTTCCAGCCCAAAAATATTTTAAAAACCACCACATCACACAAAAATTCACCAACTCAATATATTGTTACAGTATATTTACTGTTTTAACATGAACGCACATCAGTACAAGCCAAAGTAATGTAACAATATGTGGCAAAATGCTACAGTCCAACAAAAATCTCCCCAGAGTTCCCAGCAAAATCAGAATGAAAACCATCCAATTGGCAGTAAATCGCCCAATCTGGCAACACTGGGAGTGACGCATGCGAGTGAAAGAGGGTGGGCGTGACAGCGGTAACAAAAATGTATTTAGCAATGAGTCACGTTATCGATTGGATTTGAACCAGTCCGTTTTGTATCCAATAAAAACAAAGATGTTAACAAATAAACTAGACAATATTCTGGCAATTGAGTGATATTTCCACAGTTGTGGTCTTGCCTGGTCTTGAAATAACATCTCGAGTCCTCAATGGCCGAGACCGAGACAAGACCGAGACCAAATGAAGTAGAGGCCGAGACAAGACCAAGACCATCAAAGAGTGGTCCTGAGACTGGTCTCAAGACCAAGACCAGTCTTGAGTAGACCGCTCTTGAGTACTACAACACTACTGGTACTTTGTTGAATGTTTGAGAAAGTCCTGGCCTTTGAGTTCTTGTAGGGGTTCTTCATATACCTTCACATGGTCATGCAAAATGAAAGTCATAAATTCACTGTTTTTAGCAGCTAAAGGTGCATAGTTAACTTGATTTACCTGAACAGAAGACACACCATAGCACAGGGCAATTTACAGCACGTTAATAATTTGTATCATTTTTATCAAGCAGCAAAGCAACGTGGTATTAGCTAGCTACTTAGCATAACATCTTGTAACAGAGAGATCTGCTAGATTTCAGACAACAAAAAAGAGATTTGAGATGTACATAAACACTTTTTAAAGTGCCTGTGACATCAAAGTTTTGTAATAATGCATTTTTGGAAAGGCAACATTAATAACATATTGCGAAATAAATTTCAAGCCGCTAGGATGCACAGTTGTTGAGATATTTGCATGCACTGTAACAGGAAGTGATGTCAAAGGGGAATGCCTGCATGTGAACAGATCGTTGCAAGCTGGCACGTCCACCAGCAGGGGGTGGAAGAGCAGGGGAGGTTCCAGTGTTACGCTCGAAATGGTCCGAATCAGCGATATCATTCAGTTACAGAAAATCAAAGATCGAGGAGCTGTTGTTGGTCATACACAAGCAGCGAGTTGATATCCGAGAAAAAAAAAAAAAAAGAAAATTACAGAAATAATCCGAACACCGTCGTCAGAGATTGCAGGCCAGGTACACGTGCACCATCTCACTGGAAGTTCGGTAACATTGCTAACACAGACAGCAGAGAAGAATTTGACATTTGGATTAGTTATTATAGTTACTATCATAGATGAAGAAGAGTCAGGATTTAGATATTGTTTCAGTGAACAAAAACCAGGAAGTTCCCCTTTTAAAGAGTTCTCCTTGATGTCACTTCCTGTTTCACTTTGGCTACACCAAGTTTAAAGGAAAAGGTGCCAGTTTTGTGTCAAAATGAATAATGTTGTGTGTATTTAGCCAAAAATTCTCAAATATTAAAATGTTTTCTTCCACTTTTGTATTTGTAGGATATGCATGTCACCGTCACTTTAAAGGAAACTACAGTACCGGCTAAACACCAAAAAACTTTATGAGTCTCTGCTGTTGCTGCTCAGTCCAAAACACTAGTTAGAATACAATTTGTACCACATTCTTTTTGTATACTGTATATTGTTTTTGCCTAGCAACCAAATTTCCTGATCTCGATTTCCTGCAAATCCATGACAGATGGCTAATTTAGTGCTAAAGAGAAGAACAGTCCAGCTTTTATTCAAGCACCTTGTATATGTTTTACACTCCGGAGTCAACGAGAGCAGGCGCTGCACTACCGTGCAGACCTGTCATCCCCTGTAAACAGTTGGCGAGCTCTCAAGCAAGAAAAGGAAACATTTCACTTTGAACACTACAAAAACTGGTCGGCTCAATTTCCCAGCCCTTCCAGTGTGCTGCAGAACAAAAAATAAATAAATAAAAGAAAGAAAGTGATGCAACTACGTGGTAAACATGCCCCTTCTTCCAGCTATTCTCCTCAGTGCGCTGCTGGCATCCAATTCAAAATGAGCAGATGTTTTCCACGAAGCGATTGCATGCGCTCTATTTTGACTTAGGTCTAAATGTTTCGGAAATCAGTGCCGACTCGGAAACTTTTCAGAAACGCGATCGCACAGTTTCATAGAGGATGTGTCTGGAATTTTTCTGTGCTGTTTTATTGCGTGTCTCTACAGACTTTAAGTGAAACTCAGAGCAGGCTGGCTGATGCAAAGCTTCCCCCAGGAGATGAGTATCTCTTTGTTCCAAACTTGGGAATTCGTTGCACACACACACACACACACACATACACAGCAGACTCAACTCATAACACCTGAGCATACCCTCCCCACTTTCATCCTGTCATTCTTTGCTTTATTTTGTGTATTCTTAGATTCCCCAGCCCTGAACGCTTGGCTCAAACCTTATGTGCGGCTTGTCATCATCCGCTGTCCTCAAAAAAAGTCCCGTTGTCACGTCAGAGCGGGGCAGACTCTTGTTTGCTATGACTCCTGACAGCGGAGCGGCTGGTTGGAAAGGTGGCTCAGACAGCGAGTGTATATATGTACATGCTAGAACGAATGTAATTAGTTACTGAGGGAGAAGCTATGGCAGTGAGTTGGGATGAAGCAATCGGGTACGTCTTCCTCCCGTCGCCTCCTTCTTCTCTGCCACATGTCAAGGGGGAGACAGGAATGTAGAAAAATGGGGGAAACAACACCAGAGAACGTCCTTTTCCCTGAAGCCATCTGCAAGGGTTAGATTACAAACTGAACACACTTCTTTGTAGTGAATCTACCTCTTGTCTCACCTTTGCTCGTTCCTGCTGGCTGAAATGTGAGAAAGCACCAGCTCTAGGGCCTGGCTCAGGTTTGGGCTTGGTACAACTTCCAGACTTGAAAAAAAAAAAAAAAATCTACAAATTCTTAAGTCTTTGAGGAAGCATTTCAGATTTTTAAGACGGTTGATGAAAGTTGAATGTGAAACCGTGATCAGATCCAGTAGCAGACAGAAACTCAGCCAAGAAAACAGGGATGCAGAAGTCATGAACATTTAGTCAGGCCACAGAAAACAATAAATTCATTGAAGGCTCAGTATTCTGTGAACAACTGCATATTGCCCACCACCTGTCATGCCAAAGGTTTAGACCAGGGGTGCCCAAACTTTTTCCCTGAGAGGGCCAAATTTAAAATCTATCAGAGGGTTGCAGGCCAAGCCCAATACTGTAATATAATACATGAAATGCAAATACTTCTTTAAGTAAAGTCCATTTATTTATTATACAGTTTTTTAACCTTCCATTCTGTATAAAGAACATTACAGAACAGGCTATGATGGTGGTGGTGGTGGGGTCTGGGGGTCCTCCCCCAGCGAATTTTGAATAAAGTAGATGCCATTTCCAGCTTTCTGGCGTATTTTACAAATGTTTATTACAGTAGATAACATGAAACAAAAGATGTAAACTCTGTTATTATTGAAATCTCAGACTGTAAAAAGTGTTCATGCAACACTGCTGCTGCTCTGCAGGGAAGGGGTGTTCACTTCAGGACAAATTGAGGTTGCTGATTGGTCAGATGCTGACATGCCTACTGGATTGATTGACAGGTGGCGGAACTCGTGAAAAAAAATCATAGATTTTACTGGCCCGTTTGAGACGTGTCATTTATTCCATATTTATTCAACATTTATTGAATATTTAAGAGATTAAAGGTTCTTTGTCATTTGTGCACATGTGGTGCATGTGGTGGAACTAAACTGTGTACACAGGGTCCCAGTTACATCCAGCAAGAATAATGATCATAGTGATGATAATAATGCAGCAGATGAAGCAGCAAAAACAGCCTCTTCGTGTGACTTACCTATATTAACACCTGTAGTATTGCAAGAATCTACCGTAACACCTGAAGACATCATTCACATCTGGAACAATGCAACAGAGTGAGCAACAAGTGTGGTGCCAGAGACGAGCAACTACATAAAGATGCTAATGGTTTGTGGAGCTCACATGATGGACTGATTGTTGCACCTGTGTGTTTCTTGGCAATATTAATATCAGAATCTCATGGTGTTGATCAATGTGGTTGAAGTGAAATTGTAAATACTATTCTTTTTTCAATGTATAAGTCTCACCTTTTTGCATAAATTAACATGCCCTGTGACTTATACAGCAAAGCAACTTATTTGTTTTTATTCCCATATTTATAAACCAATTTTTGGCTGAGATCTGAAGATTTCATTCATTCTGGCATGAAAAATATTGAACACTACCATTTTCAGCCACTAGAGGGTACTCAAGTAATTTGGCAAGCCAAGTGTCTCGTTACTCGGTGAAAGTGGGTATTAACGAGACATCGGCTTGCCATACAAACAACTTTGTTTCACTCCAGAACTCTTGGGGCAAACGTCAAATCAGCTGCATTTTGCCATCCAGGTGAAATGCAGCTGATTTGACCATTAAAGTGCATTTATTAAGGAAAAGTTCATTTGAGACACACCTTTACTATAATGTTGAGCAAATAAATAATTGTTTTTAAGTGGTTATTTTGTTAAATTTCAAAGAAATGCAAAGCAAGTCCTCTCATGCAGTTGTAGATTGGCTTTTGACATACAGCTGATTTGATCGTCAAAGTACATTTATTAAGGAAAGGTTAAACTGAGATACACCTTTGCTATAATTTCAAGAAAACAAATAATTGTTTTCAAGTGTTATTCTTGTTAAATTCTTGTTAAAGTTCATCTGTGTACGCTCTTGCGGCCACCATTTGACTGCCAATCAATTTTTGAAACAATACTGGCCCACATTTCTGGGTGGTCAGCAGGTACGCATAATAGCTGCGACTTATACGGTGAAGCAACTTCTTTATGTTTTTTCCCACTTTTTTAAACATATTTGGACTGATGCAACTTGTATGGCGGTGCGACAAGTACGGTGGAAAGTACGGTACTCTATATGTCTGGACAGGGATTTTGTTTGTGTTCCACTAAACCATAAAGTTAATGCTGTTCCAGGACTTATGGCTCAGTAAAGGGCCAGCCCCTTATAACAAAACCCATATGTTCTCTGACTGGATTGCTAAATTTGTGATCAACATGACATAGACGATGAGCTGAGAGGAAGGAAAGGCCGGTCGAAATTCGTACTAGTAAATTGAAACTCACAGATGTTTACACACAGTTTTTGGTTTCATATCTGAAACAGATCTTCATAAAAAAGATTTGTAGCTTGTGTATTTTTTTGTACAAATACATTTTTTTAAATGATTTTAACTTGTTTATTCTTATCTACGTATGCACATATGTAATGCCACTTTGATTATTGACATGTGCTGCTGATTATCCATGCTGCTGATTTATTTCATGCTGCTGTTGTTCATTCGTACTCATCTGCTCACACAGACGCGTGTTCGTGCTGCTGTTGTTTGGCGTATTGTTTTGCATTATTAAGTGCTTAGCATAATTTCTTAGTTTATATCTTAGATCCTTACTGATGACTGTTTCTTTTACAATTTAAATTTTTGCTATTGTTGGATGTAACTGGGACCCTGTGTACACAATTTCATTCCACCTCATGTACCACATGCAAAAGACAACAAAGAACCTCGAACCTTGAACAAGTCACAAATTTATTTTACAAGGTTACAAAGCTAATTTGCAAGTACAAAATATTTATGGCCTGAATTTGTGCTTGTAGCCCGAGAGCAAGGAGCTCTGTTAGGAAAATATGGAACAAGAAGATCTTTGTAGGTTAGAGGCAAGATTTTAAATTCTACTCTGAATTTTACAAGGAACCAGTAATTACAAGCTACTGAAACCAGACACTTCCTTTTAATTCTAAGAACTAGTTCTTGCAGAACATTTTTCCTTTAAGAGTGGATCACACAAAAGACCTAAAATTCCAAAGTCTCTCAAACAAACTTTATTGCACCCCTGCTGGCTTGTCCATCCTTCTGATCTCTGTCCTCTTTCATCCTCCTCTTGTGAGGCTGCTTCATGTTTCTCTCCTCCATCCTACCCATTGTCGCTCCTTTTCATGTTCTGGCAACAAGGCAACGACGGTATGAAACGAGGAAAAGAGAGTGATGGAGTCTAGAAGACAGAGAGATTGTGAGCTTCTCTTGGTGACAGCTATGCAAGGAATGCAGGTGCCTGCTGAGAAGACAACTAAAAAGTGAGGACCTCCGGAGGGGAGCAGTGTGGACACGAACGTTGGTGTGAGGAAACCTAGCTTGCATTTCAGCTTTGCTCAGCTGCTTCTCATGCAAACAAGTTGGTCCAAGTTCAGCTTCCAAAATCTACTAGTTGCTGTATTGAACATGACATGAGGTCTCAATATAGTAAGAATCCTTCAGTAAATGTTACCTTGTTATAAATAAATAATTAAAATGGAAAAGCTTGCAGTCATATATTTCAACCAGAGCAGAAGAAACAGGAAAAGTACATTTAAGACTGATTAACCGAATACCCAGAGACAAGGACTGAAAATGAACAGACTTCAAGACTGTGTGAATTTATTTACAGAGAACAACTGCGCAGGCACCCTGAGGAGCAAGGAGAAGGATCAGTGGGAGTCCTTCAGGAATAGATACACCGTATTTTCCACTGTACACGTCGCACTGCCCTAAAAGTCGCATCAGTACAAATAAAGTGGAAAAATCCATAATGTCGCTTCACCATATATGTTGCATCTGTTATGTGTCACCGACAACTTGTAAATGTGGGTTGGTGTTGTACCAAAAATTGATTGGCTGCCAAATGGCGGCTGCAGGAGCGTGCACGGGAGGACTTCAACAAGAATTTAATAAGATTAACACTTAAAAACAATTATTTGTTTGCTCGAAATTATAGTAAATGTGTGTCTCAGTCTAACTTTTGCTTAATAAATGCACTTTGACGGTCAAATCGGCTGCATTTCAAAAGTTATCACTGCCTCGGTGCTCCCGGAGCATGCAGACAGAGAGGAAAAAGGAAGGAGGAACGCTGCACATTTCTTCAAAATTTAACAAGATAACCACCTAAAAAAATTAAGTATTTGCTTGATATTATAGTACATGTGTGTCTCAGTCTAACTTTTCCCTAATAAAAACACTTTGACGGTCAAATCAGCTGCATTTCAAAAGCTGATACGCAGAAGTAGGCTCGTGCACAGGACGAGTCGTGTGCGAATTTAACAAGATAAACACTTAAAAACAATTATTTGTTTGCTCGAAAATACAGTAAAGTTTCAATTGAGACACACATTTACTATAATGTCCAGCAAACAAATAACTGTTTTTAGGTGATTAACTTGTTAAATTATTGTTAAAGTCCTCCCGTGCACTCTCCCGTGGCCCCCATTTGGCAGTCAATCGATTTTTGGCAAAACACCAGCCCACATTTCCAGGTTGTCAGCGGCGACGTATAATAGATGCGACTTAAACAGCAGAGCGACTTATTAATGGTTTTTATTTTCCACTTTATTAGATATTTTTGGACTGATGCAAATTAGGCGGCAGCAAGTACAGTATGTAGAAACAGTTATAACAACAACAACAAACAAACAAGAAAATAATTATGTGAATGCTGAAACAGCAAGAAAGAAATATTTCTCTGTAAATCTTATGCTGTTTACTTAGGGCTGTTTTTAGGAGATTTAGCTGCCACTATTTTAAGAAAGAAGTATTGCATGTTTTAATACTTTTTGTACATCCTTTTTGTGTTTTTTAAAAAATTTTTTGTATCTCTCACACCTGCAGTGCAGATTTAGATAACTGTTAGGTTTGTGTTGACCATAGAGAAGATTTTGCACACAGTTATGTGTGGGAGATTGTTTTTCTGTCAGTCTTGTAAAAAACTGTCAGTCTTCAGGGTGTGTCTCATCACTTCCCAATGTCTGCAAGATAAAGCATCTAAATAATATAATGAATTAAGAGATGTGGGTAGAAAATGTGTCATAGTTTACTGCATGTTTCACAATACTGAAAATACAGACACACAAATTTTTTGCATCATCAGTGAATTACCAGAAAAGCTAAAAGTGATAAATCACAATATTTTTCTTCCAATGAATGAAAATGCCTGTAATAATAATTATTATATTACCGGAAATAAAGCATATTATATATAATAAAGTCTAGGGTAATTTCCTAATCTTGTACTTTCTCTTGGGCTCTTTATTTCTTTAATAACAAAATGTACTCAATTAAAGCAGCAATAAAAAAAATAGTTCTGGTCTTTTTGAATATTTGTTTGTTTTAACTCTTTTAGTTTCAATCACTTTTAAACTTTCTCTGTTTTAGATGTCTGTGGTTCTTTTTTACGTTTCTTTCCTTGTCTGTAATTTATTCAGCAAAAACAAAGAACCCCACGGCTCTGAAGCACCAAAACGTTAAAAAATGAGAACAGGAGAGAAAAAAGAAGGAACAAATAAAACACATAAAAAGGAATAAGTTAAAACCGGTGATGTGTGTGATGTGACAAACTGAGGGGACACAAATGACTGAGAGGTTTAGATGCATCAAAGAATATTATTCAGTGGTGTGTGTGTGCGCGTGTGTGTGTGCGTGTGTCAGTAAAAAGTGGTTGCTCATCTGCCTGATGGAGTCATGAGGCCCTCACAGCCAACAACTGATTTGATTGATGCAGGTCAAAGGTCAAGAGCCCTCAGTCTCCATCTGTGTCTGAAGAAGGAGCCATCAGGAAGAGATTAGGTTGGAGTCAGTGGTCCTGGTGACACCAAACGCCCGTAGAATATCTGTGCACGCTTTGTGACGATTATCCACCTTTATTTACATTTAAAGTTTTTAAATCTACATTAATTTCTGATAAAAGCCGTTACAGTCGTCCTTTAAAGGTGTACATGTGATAAAGTTATAGAGTTTCAAATGGAAAAAGAAGTTCACTGAATTCCTCACACATGCTCTGAAATGGATGTACACAAATAAATAAATAAAATCCCAAAAGGCACATTCTAGAGAGGTGGACTAGTTTGATTATAAATGGTGTGTTTTATCTCTATATTTAAGGGCTGAATCATATCAAATATAAAATTATGAGTGCTAAATTTTTGTTAGTCACACAACTAGCTGTTTTACAGTCCTGTTTTTACCTGAACTCCTACTTCAGCTTAATGTCATGGATAGTTTAGCTCTTTTCAAGTAAGATTTTGTATGAAACTTATGTGCAACCAATACCTACCTACCTCTTTAAGCAACTTTAGATAAAAAAAAAAATTAAGATTTACTTGTGATCAGAGCGACAAGCTGAAAAGAAGAACAATGTAATGCAAAACCGATAAAGGTGCAAACAGTGTTTGTTGTAATGAAATTTCTAAAAAAAAAAAAAAAGAAAAAAAAAAAAGAGATCCATTAAGACACTATCTGGCAACCTCAGTAACTAAAATAGCATGTTGTCAGAAAATATCTTTTTAATTCTAATTCTTTTATTTATTCATTTTTTTCTTTCTACATTTTGCTCTGCCAGCTGCAGTAGCACCAGGAAATCCCTTCATATAATGTTTGGCGTCATTGTGAAGCTCAGACATGCCTCTTTTATAATATATGGTTAGAATTCATGAGGACATTCTTTTATGCAAATAAAAATTGAGTTTTTGATTCAAGTTCAAGAATCTGGCTCATTCTGCCAACACATATCACATTTTTCCTACAAAATGCTTTAAAATAGCAACAATCCATTTTTGTTCCGATCCCACTCAGGCTAGCTGTTAGCGCCTGAATCCATTCAGAATCACTCTGTTTTTTTTTTTTTTTTTTTTTATCAAATTGAGGTAGTTAAAAAAAACTATCTGCAAAAGGTAAGATATTAATTGTTCATAAACCACTTGAAATGGCCTGAACTATCCACTTTATGTAATTTTTGTTTTTTCATCATGAGTAATGACAGGATTATACACGTATGTAGGACATTGTTGTTTTTAGGAGTCCTAAAAATGAAAGCTTCTCTTAACCTGCGCGCAGTGGTTTTTATTAGCCATCTTTCTGAAACCTCATGTAAGTGCTGTTTATGAGGAGCTGTTTGACAGACGAACATGCCGAAGACAGGCGTGTTTGATGAAACATGGAACTAAATCCCAGTCAGACGTCTCATTGAACCCTGTGTCGTGGGGGAAAGTTCCCCCATGGCCCTGAAGAAGTGCACGCTTCTCCTCTGGCGAACAGAAAACTGTTAGGCCGGGGAATAATGTTTATGTATTAGATTTTCAAACACTGCTTTCCTGTGAGGATATCCAGATGTGAAGGGATGTTCGTCTGCCTGCCTCGAGGATCTGAAGGATTTCTTCTTCTTCTGATGGAGTGACAGTCTGACTCCCGTCTTCTCAACACATTGACTTTTTTTTTTTTTTTTTTTAAAACTAAATCTGCATACAGGCTGAATAGGTGGCTTTATATGAAGAAAAAATATTCATCATGTGGATAAAGTGTTTTTTCCCTCTTCTTCAGACACCTTTAGGTCTGTGGAAGGAACATTAAAAGTTCCACTGACGGCAGTCGTATCACTTAAAGACGCTGCCTGTGAACTAATTTCCAGACCATTTAAGTGCTTTTCAAGCAAATAGTCTGTCCTGCGATGGAAACAGAACTTTAATCTTCAAAGAAACCTTATCCGGCGTCGCTGAGTTTTTCTCACCGCTCTTATCTTCTTGTGCTTTGTCGTTGAAGTGAATTTCTCTATATAAATATATATACTGTATATGCTCACTTTCTTTGTCAGCGCATATAAACAAACCCAGGGCCTGCACAAATACACACCGCCCTGCTTCTAAAGCCTGATAAAGACCTTCTCTTTCGTTCTGCAGCTACTCCAAGAGCAGGTTGTTAGCTCTTTGAGTTGGCTATCAGAAAATCCAGGGGAAATTACGCTGAGCGCAGCAGCTTGGCAAAGGCTGATTTCAGATTCAAATATGTGATTTTGCATCAGCAGAAAGCCACAGAGGCCTTCTAATGAGCCAACTGATGGAGTCTTAATGTTTGTGGAAGAGGTGGAGACACGCTGGTCTATGATCCTCCTGGCTGAGGAGCAACTGTCAATCGAAAACCAATTGAAAGTCGTGTATTTCCATGTCAAGCTCAAGGCCCGAGGGCCAAATGTGGCCCTTATTATCCTCTTATCTGGCCCTCAAGATGATACTCTAAATGTAAAATAATTTCAACTCATTTTGCTTAAAAGCTTTTTTATTTAGTGCTGACTTGTTGTGACAGTTGGTCAACTGTGAAGTTAAGAAAAAGTTGTTTGAATATTTCCATACTCTTTGATTATGATGTGGAAAGAGCAAAAGAAAATGTCAAATGATGAGTTTATTATTTATTTATTTAAAGTTGATTAACTGTGCCAGCCATCTTGAATTCATTAATATAGTAATATATTAATTCATTATATATATATACTGTACATCCAGTTCTGAGAGTTTGATCAAAATCATCCACTGGTTCATGAGAAGTTTTGCTAACAGAGGAGTTCTCAAACCTTTTGGGTTAAGGGATCCCTTACAGGGGAGAAAACGTTTCAGGGACCCCCTCATAACTCTCATGTTTATTAAATAATTTTCTTCAATTTGTCTCTTTAATGCAATGGAAATATT